>JAHHUM010002892.1:1100203-1190930 GCA_036173005.1 Crenichthys baileyi | reverse complement strand
CGAAATCAACTTTAAATAGAATAGAATAGAATAGGTTTTTTTGAGAGGGACTCTGTACATTAGTAGTATCACTGTAGATGCACCAGAGGCCATTTTTCATCTGCAGCCCCTGGAAAGGAGAAAAATACAAGATAAAATATTAGATATACTTACAAACGGCAATTAAAATATAAATATAAACAATAGACTAGCTAATTAAAATGATAAGAAATTTGGAGGAACAACTAACAGTGGCGGGTCTGTATGTATTTGTTTTAATATTTATAAACTGGTGGAGATGACAGACTATGAATAACATTGTATACCTGACATAAATTTCAATATTCCACGATCTTCTCCTAACTTTATATATTGTTTTGCCATATTCTACAGTAGTGAAACCACAATGGTTTATTTTCCAATAATTTGATAGTTTGTTTATACAGTAGCTGATATGTGACATAAACTTGCCAAAAAAAAACATTAGACATTCCACCCGTTAATTAATTGTACAATTTGTTAAAATATCCACATGGATTATAGGAAGCAGCAATGAGAGACGTCACCTGTAGGTATTTCTGAAATAAATTCTCTCTAGGTGCTGAACATCTGGAGCATGTTTGGGTTTATTTCTATTAATATGCAACACAATCTAAAGATAAACATCACTGATTTTCCATCCATCCATCCGTCCGTCCGTCCGTCCGTCCATCCATCCATCAATCCATCAATCCTTCAGTGTGTTACTTTCCCTCTGAAATCCAATGGAAGCAGCAGTAATTCTGCATCAATAACACAAACAAAATAGACAAGAGAATCATTACTTTTATTTGTATTTTGCTGATTGTCTGACTGCATTTTAAATCAGATAAACTCAGACAAGTTCTAAAGGAGCTTTCAAGCATCTGAAAGCAATTCACAGAGTTATAGAGCAAAGGGACAAAAACTCAGAAATCAGAACAAGACTGATGAGAAAATGGACTCTGCTTTCAGATTTGGAAACAAAAATTTTATGACACAGTTGACGACCTCCGCATCCCCCACCTCCTCATGATGTCACTGCCTCCTAAAGCCAGAAGCAGCAGCAGCAGCAGGGGAGAGGAGCCAGTCGCTGCTGTCGAGCTGCTCTGAGGCTTTCATGAGCTTTTCTTTGTTTCACAAGATCAGAAGGAGAAGAGAAGAAAAACTTCTGGAAAAACCTGCAGGATGGCACCGGTCCATGGGACCTGCAGCAGGAACATAGAGCGGTCAGATGGTGATATGAGCAGAAGGTCCAAGAGGAAGAGGAGGAGGAGGAGTAAAGGCAAAGGTTAGTCAAGAAGCTCGAGTCCAACTGAACATTAAAACTGTACAGCATATCAGTTTTTTTAGTTTCTGCTAGGATGAGATTCTGCTAGTTGATCTTAGTGTGTTTTAAACCTTTTAACAAGGAATGATCTGTTTATAATAAACTTAATTACTTAAATGAAACCTTGACCTTAATTTAAGGTAAAAACATGATAAACAATTTTAGACTTCTCATTTTTTTCTACCAAAACAACTGAATTTAACAAACCTAAACTCAGCCGATGGGACTCTTGCAGCCTTTAAATCTCCTATAGGTTCACATGTTGTCTGACTCATTTCAGATTTATTCTGGCTCATTAGCATAAACGCTAGTTAGTTTTTGTACTCTATGATGAATGTCTAACTCAATATTTTGAGTAGTACCACATTCAGTTTATTAGCTTAATCCTGTTCACAGTTTCTGTGAGGTTGGAAACCATCTCAGCAGGTAGAGGAAAAACTCTGCTTTAAGTCTACCTAAGGAGGCATTTGTTGGCAGAAAGCTTTTGCAAACCCAGAGAGAACTTTCTGTAGGTCAGAGAAGCAACATCTTGGACATTTCTTTGCGTTTTATGCTGCCTGCTGAAGCAAAACAGAGAAATTGTATAAGAGGACAAATGCTCTAAGAAAACAGGAAAATCTATAGGACCAGAGCATGTTTGCATTGATCAACTGACCATCTGCACCACATTTCCAGCCAGCTCATCCAATAGCCGCCAGGAGGTTTCCAAATGGATCCACAGCAACTAGTCCATGAATCCTAACTGCCCCAGAGGTAAAGAAGGGAGAAGTTAGGACAAAAATATTAACTGAAGGACTCAGTGTTTGACTGCAATCTGCAGCTGAGGGTTTCATCTCTTCACTAATTTGCAGATTGTTAAAAAATTATGATTTTTCCCGCTCTGTTTCAAAAGACGAACAGAAGGAGTTTAAAGGTTGAATCGTTGAAGCAATACTCTAATGCTGGATTTTTAATCTGTGCGCTGTTTGCATAAATGTATTATCTGATGGAGATAAGCTGGAGGCAGAATTAATCATAATTACAGGTCAGCATGATGAAGCAGGCATTGTTCTGCACACGTTGATCCTCTATAAAAGCTGCAGATTACTCCATCATGACTGCGGTTTTAGGTCCAGTACTTACTTAAAATGCTTTAAGCTTATTCACGACCCATCAACCTTTTTGGGAGTGTTCACGTGAAAGTGTGTAATCTTTAAAAAATAAATGAATCCAGGAAAATCATTACTCTGTGTGACACCTAAAATCCTGCTTTTTCAAGTGCAAGGAAGCACTCAGCTTCTGATGTTTCCAGCTGCCGTTGTACCAACAGAAGGTGGCATCTTTTCCTCAAATAGCAAACAGCTCAGTTTGTTTACAGCGACCTCTGACTGTGCACGGCATGGTGCTCCAACCACAGTCTGAGTTTCTCTGTTGCTGTTGAGAGGCTAAGTGGTTTCAGGCAGGTGAAGGTCCTCCTGAACCCTCAGTCAGATAAATAAAGGCAAAAAGCCTTTCAGAAATGGTCTGTTTATTATCATCTGTTTTTAAAGTAATGATTCCAGATTCTAAATTTGTCAGTTGGAGGAAAGAATATTCTTTCTTCGTGGTTTTAGTCTGAGTCTGTAGCAAAATCAAGGTTATTCTGTTGAAAAATGTACTGCAGGCGCCTCGGAGCATGATTAAAAGGTGGAATAAACCCACATGTTGGGGGTTGATGTTAAACATGCTAAACCGAGCTCAGAACAAACAAAAAATTATGTTTTCATTTTGATCTAAGCCTTTTAGTCAAGCAAATTTATTTCATTTGGTTACATGGTTTTACTGAAAACATATTTAATGTTATTTTACTTCTTGTTTTGAATAAAATATGGTTGTTTTTTTTATCTGGGGGAAGACAACATGAAGACAGGAGTTCTGTTATTTTATGATCAAATAGACTTTATTTAATTTGAGCAGATTTTAATGAAAAACTGGCAGCTACTGTTGAACAGTGATCGAATTTGTTCACAGATGATAATATGAAATCAATTTGAGCTTTTCAATAAAAAAAGTGCTTTGGCTGCAACAAAAATCCCCTTCTGCTGCCTTTTAAAGTCAAACTAACGAGCTGTCGCTTATTGGCTGTTATGAGCCAGAGAAACGATTTGATTGTTCTGCTTTCAGCCCAGATTATGAGCAAGCAGCTGCTGTCCACCACGTCTCTCTGTGTTTGGACATTTCCACGAATTGGATGTGTTTTGGATAAGTGCTCTCCATTGCTGCCCTCAGACCTATGGGGCATTTCAGTGCACAATTTTACTGATGAATCTATGACGGCTGCACTTCTCTGGTGCACCGGCCTCCTGGAGACATTAGCGAAATGGTCTGCGTGCTCATTTCACCTAATTGCATGGATGCTCTGCAGAAGACTGAGGGGTCCCAATACTTCTCCTGCTCCGAGCAGTTGGGGAGATTTAAACCCTGCTGGGGCTAAATATGTTGCAGGCTGTAAAAGCTCTGTTATCAAAATCGATACTAACAAAAGGTAGGAGCATCAAATGATAAATCACTGACATACAGTGGCTTCAATTGCAAATTGAAAGAAATTTGCAAAACTGTGCACACTCCTAAACCATTACTCCTAAAAAAATCATGATTCAAAACAGCATTCAGTCTTCTTTGGTTGGAGTCTGTCAGCAAGCCACATCTTGACTTGGTAACATTTGACCTGCTGTACCTTAGAAAAGTTTTCCAAATCTGCCCACAGCCCTCTTGGGCTCAGCAGTGCCGGTCCAAAACTGAAGTTCTCTTCTGGTGAAGTCATTCTTTTATTGGTTTGGAGGCGTGCTTTGATTGTTGTGTCCCTTCATCTTCAGCTTTCTACTGGACCCCTGGAGGTTTTGTTTCACAGCTGAATGGTTTTTGCAATTGTTCATGATTTCATCCACCTTGACGGGCAAGAAAGCTAACCCCAGATCATGATGCTACTGTCACCAGGTTTCACTGTGGGCATGTGTTTCTGAAGAATTGTGGCCCAAAAATGTAAGTTTGGTTACATTAGACCATAAAATATTCTTTCACTAAGTTAGGGAGATTTTAGCAAGACCTGAATGTTTTCTTTGGATGAAAAATCGTGTTCTTTCAAGCCTACTTTTTAGTCCAAACATACAAACAAAACGAACATTTATACGAAACGAGACTGTTGTCAATCATAGAAAACAACCAGTAAATAAAATAGATGCTTTCATTTTCTTGACAGTTTTTCATCAGTTTTGGAGAAATATCTAGTTCTATTTATGTCACTGTATCCCATATTATTTCCCAATAACTGATAACTGTTTTCACTGGTCCGTGGTATATGCATGATGCTGTGGGCTTTTTGTGCTCTTCTCCTGACAGATACATTTGTGATTATTTTGATCCTTTGTAATCTAAAAGTGTGGTTTTAACTGAAGGAGTAAAGTGTAAAAAAAACTTCATGGACAGCCTAACTTTCATTCAGATTAATCACAATTACTATAACTAATGTTAGGTGTGAATCCAAGAGGTTAAAATGTTGAAATTGGTTCATAAAATCAGATTAAGGATGAGAACCTTTTTAGATTTTTCTTTAAATTTTTTTTCTTTTTTTGTCACATGAATTGCACAAGGTGTATCAAATCAGTGTGAAATTTTAACAAGTTTTTTTTTCATGGCCTAATATTTTCTGACACAAAAACCTGGCTTTTTGACAGGGGGATGCAAATGTTTGAAAGACACTGTGTGAAGATGTTTACCATGAAAATGAAATGTTTTCTGAGTGTGAAATCCCTGGAAGTCATACATGTGGCTCTGGTTTCCAGAGGCGAGCTCCTGAAGTCTGACATAACCAGTTTTATATCAACAGGGAGCCTGATTTAGAGGTCTGGTCAGCATTGGTTCTGGATGTCCTTCTTTGGAGGTTTGTCTGGGCTTGTCTTAATGGAAAATGGAACCCTGTGGCAGAGGTTTGGGTTTCAATGGAGAGGGATGTCTAGGAACCCTTCTTATGTGGACGGGGGGATGGACGGACGGATGGATGGATGGATTCAAATTATTTCAAACAGAACCTAATCCTCCAAGCTGTTAAAGTGAGAGCAGAGCAGCAGACGAGAGAATTAAAAGTTGAAACTAAGCTGCCATAAACAGCCCAGCAGGGATTATTACTGTCATCTTTATTATCTCTCATTGCACATTACCATATGTCTGAGGCAATCATTTCATCACTCATTTCTAAATAATGATCATCACCATGTTGATCTGAGGGCAGACGCTCGGCTTTGCGGGGTTGCTGAGATGAAACAATGAAATGAAACAAATTTAGAACAGATCAGGAGCTTTGATGTCTGTTTGTCAGAGAAATCAATAAGGGATATGGTGCTGCTCCTGTAACATGTATATCACAGAATGAATGTGCCAGCGTTGTAAAGTGTGAATGCAGTATGAATACATTAACTATCATCTGTTGCATTTATTGTATAATACTATATATAATAAAAACATAATGTTGTGCAATCTGGTCTTAATCCAAAAAAGTTTCCACATCTGTGCCCTTGACGAAAGACAGTCCACATTACAGGTAAATGAAACAACTTGCCATTAACTGTGCCGTGCAAATGAAATTATCCACAGCTGTCAGACCCCACAGACCAGACAGAGAGTGAGACTTTCTCACCCCTCACTCACACCCTCCCACCATGTCTAGTTTAATTATTCTAATAAATAAGGTTCATTAACACAAGCAGAATGAAGAAACCTCATAATAATGTTTGATAAACACAAAGACGATAAGCTCACTGTTTGTATCTTCTCCTATTAACTAGCAGTGTTTTCCTGAAACTTTCTTCTAAACCTTCTACTTCAAGTTTGCCGTTACAGAAATGTAACAGCAAACAAGCTCTGGTCTCTTCTTGTAATCTCTGAATTTTACAAACATGATAATTGTAACAGGAAGTAATATTAACACCCGACTTTTCTCTGATACAGAATCAATATTTTATTATCATTTTGTTGATTTGTCTCATTTCATATCAGATGTGCCAGGGGTATGAATAAATTTGGACTGAATCAGGAGTCGCTGGTCTTGAACGGATACTCGCCTCTTGAGATATGACTCTGGCCATCTGTCCTCTTCAGCTTCTATCCTTTAGACCTGTTGGAGCAACCCCTAAACCTAATGCTGCAGGAAGGCTGGAGGCGGAAGGCTGCAGGCTTCCCATCCCGAGGAGGATCCTGGCAGAAAAAAAAATAGGAATGACAAACAATAAATTGAACGGATGTTGGTAGGAATTAAGGAGGACGATGTTGTGAATGTACCTGGTTTCATTAAACCAAATTTGAACGCAACAGTTCAGGCTGCCTTTGAACGCACTGATTAGCTTTGGACACTTTATGCAGTGCTCTATATCGCAGAAGTGTTTTAGGTGTACTTTTATGACAATAATTAGTCTCATCAAGAATTAACAATATAAATTCAAATGTGGTTGAAATAGAGAAATGATGATGAAGAAGGCATTGTACGAATGGATGAGATGGATGAATGGGATGAAAACAGGTTCCTAAAGAATGGATAAACTAGATGAGTGAGATGAAAAAGGATCAGTAGAATGAGTGGGATGGGGACCAATGCAAAGATGAATGAAGTGGCTTCTTAAAGAGGTAGGAAGATAAAGTACCTAAAATCTGGATCTGTTTTCACAACACTTGGCTCACTACAGGTGTGTTACACTGTTTTCTAGATCTTGGCAGCACTTAAACAGGCAATTTTACATCGCTGTGAGCAAGGTTCAAACCTGTGTGGGGAAACCCCACTGGATTTCCAGTCCAATATAATATATAATAGAATAATATAAGTGGACGGGCTGGGCTAAGGAAGGATAGTTTAAAAACATATAGGTAAGATGAGTTGGAGGAAGCAGGTCAAGAATTAATAGTAAAATTTAACATTAACATTTAATTTTTATCTAAAATAGGGAAATGATGACGAAGAAGGCTTTGAAAGGATGGATGAAAAGGATGAATGGGATAAAAATGGGTTCCTAATGGGTGGATAATGCCAAGATGAGAAGAAAGAGTGGCTTAAAATAGTAAAAACACAAAAGATCAAGAGATTCAATGAGATGAATAGAGTTAAAGAGGAGAAAAAGTTGATGTGTGAAAAATATGACCAAGAAGAATTATGTGGAGAATGAGTGTTCTAAAAAAGCTTCATACTAAGAAGTTAGGTCAATGAGTGGGATGTAAAATGGTTGTCAAAAGAAACCAGGATAATTGGTGGGATAGGGACTATTGCTAACGGGAAGAGAGGTCAAAATAATCAGTGAGATTAAGAAGTTTCTAAAATCTACAAGGAGGATGGGTGAGGGGTAAAAAGGAGGATGAGGAGGATGAGCTGACTGACAAAAGTGTGTAAAAGTCAGAAGCTGCATTGGCCAAGTTAGTGCAAACAAACAAGGATTTTGACTTAATATATAAAGGAGGATGGGTGAAGAGAGAAGATGAGGCATGGACTGACGTTGAGTGATTGAGGGAGGAAGAAGGAAAGGGGTATGGAGTAGTCTTAAGTAGACTATCCATGTGATTACAGGTGTGGACAAGGAGAAAGTTTGCTTACGAGCCAGACCCCTGGGTCTCCACAACTGTTCATCTATCTTTTTAAGCTACACATCTCTAATGTACAAACTGTTTACAGATGAACCCATTCAGAAGCTCTCAGGAATCAGGAAGGAAGTAAGAGAAAATCTGCACAAATTTTTCTGGATCTGTTTAGGAAGACAGGACAGTTTTTTGGATTTTTTTATAAACTATGTTAATAAACTAATTTAGAAAGACCCATTAAATCGCTGTGAGCAGGGTTCGAACCTACGCGGGGAAACCCCATTGGATTTCGAGTCCAACGCCTTAACCTCTCAGCCATCACAGCTGTAGCCACATATGGGTTCTCAGAAGAAACAGTTGAAAAAGGGGTCATACATAGGAATAGATGTAGGCACTGTTGGAAAGCTACAGTACCACCAGTTTAATGAGGAATCCATTCATAAGGTCAGAAGAATCAGGTGAACATCTGCATTATTGTTTCTGGCTCTGTTTAGGCAGACAGGCATTTTCTTTTAATCCCAGGCAAAATACTCTTTGGCGTTGACATATATGATTTAAAATAGGGGAATGATGATGAAGAAGGCTTTGTAAGGAGGAGTGAGAAGGACGAATGGGATGAAAATGGATTCCTAAGAAATGGATAACGCCATGATGAGAAGAAAGAGAGGACTTGTGATTAAGAAGAGCGATGGGGAGAATGAGTGTTACACAAAAGGTTCATTATAAGAAGTTAGGTCAATGTGTGGGATGTAAAACAATTGTCCAAAGAAACCAGTAGAATAAATGGGATAGGGACCACTGGGAAGAGAGATCAAAATAATCAGTGAGATGAAGTTTCTAAAAAGTACAAGGAGGATGGGTGGGGGGAAAGGATGAGGGATGGACAGAGGATGAGTGATCAAGAGGGGAGCAAAGGGGTGTTGTGAGAACAACAGAAATGTGCTGCATGTGAGAGACAGGTATAAGTAGACTTTTTATCTGACTACAGGTGTGGACAAGGAGTAAACTTACTTGCAAACCAATATGAGACCTGGGTCTCCTTCTTTCTTTTTTAAGCTAAGATCCACTCATCTTCAACATTCATATCATTTTTAAATCCAACAGAAACTACAGTACAAACAGTTTACAGTTGAAACCATTAAGAGCCTCACAAGAATCAAGAACATCAGAGAATTTTTGGGTAATCACACTTGTGTTTAGGTTTGAAAGGCATGTATTGTCTGGATTTTTTAAAACCATCTTTGCATTTGACAAGTAAACAAGGTAGCTCATATTACTCTGAGAAGGGTTCAAACCTGCACGGGGAAACCCCGTCAGACTTCAACTGCAACGCCTTAACCCCTCGGCCATCTCAACTTCAGACAACTCTGGGTTCTCAGAAAAAAAGGTTCTATAGCGGTCACTCAACCCGCTCATCCATCTTTCAAACAATGCCTCCAACTCATCCTATTCCCATTTCTCCCATTTCTTCTGACCAGGAAGGTTTGTCTCTGGCTGTGATGGCCGTGAGGTTAAGGCGTTGAAATCCAATGGGGTTTCCCCACGCAGGTTAGAACCCTGCTCACAGCGATGTGAAGTAGACTTCTTTTCATCACCCAACGAGCTTTAGCCTTTGATACAAAAAATATCCGAATAAACACAGGCAGAAAACACCTGCATGAGTAGTGCAGACGTTGTCCTGGTTCCTTCCTAACTGACTTTGTGTTCTTCCATATTTTTAAGCCACAACTGACACCAGACTCCACTGTTCATATCATGTTTAAATCCAAGAGAAAGTACAGTACAAACAGTTTACAGATGAACCCGTTCAGAACCTCCCAAGAATCAGGAAGGAAGTAGGAGAACGTTGGCATTGATCTTTCTGGCTCTGTTTAGGAACAGGTTTTTTGGATTTATTTTTTATTCCAGGCTAAAAGCATCTTCAAGCTTGCTAAATACACAAGGTGCTTGCCATCGCTGTGAGCAGGGTTCGAACCTGCGAGGGGAAACCCCATTGGATTTCGAGTCCAACGCCTTAACCTCTCGGCCATCACAGCTGATGTCACATCTGGGGTAAATGCAACAATTCCTAGAAACTAGGTTAATATCTGTGAAAAGTACAACCAACGGGTGTATTTTTAGACAGCAGGAGTACTTGGTTACTGTAGAGAAATGAATCTAGCACCAAGTTAAATTATACTACTGTACAACTGAACAATTTCTCTCATATATTTATCAGTCAAACAATTTATCAATCTTGTGTGATTTATTGCCTAGAGTTTTATTTATTTCTCAGTGTCACTCTTTACTAACAAATCAGAGACAATGAACACTTCAGCTAAGAAAACTACCATGAGCTGCTATTGAAATCAAAAGTATTTTTCACTATTCAAACTAATTTGCAGATTTTTAAAAAACAGCAGCAAAGTTAAAGGCATGCAGGAAGCATTCAGATTCAGTCAGTCAGTCAGTCATTTTCTACCGCTTATTCCATAGTGGGTCACGGGGAAGCTGGTGCCTATCTCCAGCAGTCTATGGGCGAGAGGCGGGGTACACCCTGGACAGGTCGCATTCAGATTCACACCAAGATAAAATATAAAAATAAGAAATAAGAGACTGTACAAGATCACATTTACAACATAAGAAAAAATAGTCTATAGTTATTAAAAATAGCATACTCAGATCCAAGAAATGTGCAACGGAATAGGATAATTTAGGCATACGTACAAACTGTCCATGCATATTTGTGTATGAAAACAAAATAAGAAATAACAATGAAGAATCTATAATTACTACTATGAACAAAAATAAGAGCATGGCGACAATTAATAAATGTTTAACAATCTAATTATTCAACTGATTAAGATCATATTGTTATCCAGACTTCATTAGACTTTCATGAAACAGTGTGTGGAAAGATCTCCACTTAATCTCATTACCATTTGATTTAAAGGCGAACAAAGGGAAAGGGAAGAGGTCCCTACTCTACAGATCAGTTCTTATCCAGGTTCAGATCAGCTTATTCTCAACGCCCAGCAAGCAGGCAGTCAAAAGAGGATCACTCCTTTCTCTTTCTCTCTGGTTGAAGTAAACTCTGGGATTGCACTGGGTTACTAGGTAAGTGTTGTCCAATAGAAACCAAAAGACTTCTCCAAAACAATCCTCTGGGCATAGATGATGAGGCTGGACCCGGTCGATGGCACATCAGGCTTGGCTGGTATTAATCCTGATGATGAGGTAACCAGCTGTGAAAGTGTCTCTCTTGTGAGGTCACAGGGAAGTGGCTCCAATCAGGTGGAGGCACAATACAGGAAGGATTTATGGGGTCTTTTTTTAACCTTTGAGTTACAAACCCTAAAATAACATTTAAAAGAAGGAGATCCTTTTCACACAAGGCCCAAAAAATTCTCCAGTCTCCTTAAACCAAAGCAACAATTTACTTTATACATGAAAACTATCAGAAAATAATAGTACGGAAGTAATTTATAATTAGCCAAAGACAGAATAATTTAATTAAATATGAATTCATAATAATTAATTATTTAATTAATTAAGTACCATATTTGTAACCTTAACTATCTAGATTTCTCAGCAAACCAGGTCTGACCTTTGGCCTGGAAAAAGTGCTTAGTCACTGAATGATAACAATAACACAGATGTCAACTTTTTTAGAGGTTACTGAACTTACTCTTTTAGGTTTAGTTGCAACAAACTCATTAGTATTGTCATCTTAAAACCAAAGGAATGAGAAGATTCAACATCGCTGTGAGCAGGATTCAAACCTGCGTGGGGAAACCACATTGGATTTCAAGTTCAACGCCTTAACCTCTCGGCCATCACAGCTGAGTGACAGAAAAAATAACCAAGTGACAAAAGATAGAGGTGTGGGAAAACATGCCAGAGGGATTGTTAAGGCAAAAGTTGTGTGGAATAACAGGTTCTACTAATTTTAATGATCACAAATCCATTCACTATCTAAACCTTCTTCTTCATGCGGGGTCGCGGTGTCTACCTCCAGTCTATTATAAAGCAACACAGGAACACCAATTAACCTAACAATCATGTCTTTGGATTGTGAAAGAAGCCAGAGTAGCCAAGGAGAACATGCAAACTCCATGCAGAAAGAGCTTCAAACTCAGCACCTTCTTGCTACAAGGCAACAGTGCCAACCACCTCTTCACTGCTCAGCAAACCACATCACATAAAGCACCCTGACAGGCTTTAAAGTTAAATCTGCACTCTTTGTTATTCTGATTATATAAAGTGTAGATGCCAGTTCCTCTAGTATCATTAGCTACTACACGCAAATGTAGGCCGAACACAGTTAACATAATTAAAACATTCAGATTTCATCTTATTAAAACTGTTTTTGGGGCAGTCTGCTTTCTGCCGAGCTTGGAAATCACATCGTTTCGGCTTCAAGGAAAAAGTCTTGCTGCTTGGAATCAAAATAGGAACAAGGGAAGGAGGACTGTAGTCTCTTGTACAGTACTGTTTATCTCAGGATCCAAAAAATATTTACCCACAACAAGCAGAGCTGTTAAACAGCCTCTGGGCGAGAGACAAATCTAAACTGGAACAAATGGGGTCACTGGTTTAGTGATTTATTAAGGAGGTTGTGCTTGCAGGGGGAAACCTTCTGGCCAAGCCACAACATAAGAAAAAGAGGATTTAGGATGAGGATGGAGGAAGGAAGATTCTGCACAAAAATACTACAGTAAAAATCCTAACATCAGTGTTGTTTGTGGTTGTTCATCAATCTGTGACTTAAGTCTGAGATAATTGTGCAATGTATTTTATGCAATGCAAGATGTACAGTATCCTCCATGATAGTTGTAACCCCTGATAAATACATAAAACACCTTAGAAATAAATTTCTCTTTTATTGCTGTAACCACAAAACCCACCTTTAATTAGAGCACATTTATTCACTGGGAGAAAAAAAATACTTCACTTCATTAAGCTGATCAGAGCTTTTAGGAACCTCTAATCAGAAATCCATTACTTTCTGTTGTTTCCCTGGGGTATAAATAAGATGTCACACAGAGGCCCATTTCTTTTAGCAGGTGGCCACACAACTCCATAAAGACCCAAGTTTATCCAACCACCACACAGTGTTAGCAGGATGGAAAGGGCGTTTTCAATAAATCTCCACAGCTGTTGGAGAACGGAAGCAGAGAGGCGAATCTTGAGGTCACCAAGTCTCCATTACAACCATTAGACTTTATCTACACGCCAACTGTTTTTTGTATGGCATATCAGGACAAATCTGGCCCACCAACACAATCCTAAACATGTTGGGTTTGCATGTTGACTTTAACTGGAACTGTGTTTCAATCGCGACTAAGATTGAGTTTTTCAGCAATAAATACACTACGTATTGCCTCTCAACTGTACATGAACTTTAATGACATCCTATTCCAAATGCATAATGTCCAGTTTGTTGATGGACCCCCTGTTCCCAGCAATAGCAGCTTTAACTATTCTGTAAACATCTTCCACAAGGTTTAGGAGTGTGTTCACAGTTAGAGATACTGTAGCCTCCGCTCTAATTCATCCCAAAGGTGTTCAAGAAGGTTGAGGTCAGGACTCTGTTCAGGCCAGTCAAGTTTCTCCACAACAAACTTAAACAAATGTCTCTCCACATCCATGGAAGTGGTTGGAACACCAGAATTCGTTGATTTGGTGCTGGGACCCAATACTGGGGGTCCCAGCATGACGGTATGCGCAGCCGAGGGGTGTGAGCAGATTGACACTGCTAAGACACTCCTCCTGGGTCTGATTGGTTGTTTCTGACCAGGAGCGGTGTATTTCTGGAAATGGCAGTAGGACCACTGGGAGGAGCTGGATGATATTTAAAGATCATCTGTCTAATATTTTACTGTCAGGACATAGTGACAGTTTTATCAAATATGTAAAAAATACATTTTTACAAAACTTACCCACTGTAGCTTTAAAACCGAAAGACATTTTAGACACAAATCCACTGGCATCTCCCACCAGCGGGTTGCCTTATCCCTGTCTTATGAACCATTAACTATGTTTGAGAATGAGACCTTTTGCCCTTGTTGTAGCTTACAAAAACATACATGTATGTGTGCAACTTTCACACTTCATGCATGTAAGTGAGCGCAGAGCTAATCTCCAGCTAATACATTAAAAGAGCATGTCAAGGTGTAAATCAGATGTGGTTTAAACAGGTGCAAAACTTTAGGTAGTCAGTCTCTTGAGACAATAACACTAAGACAAACATTAAATGGCTAAAATACTGGATAAAACGTTCACAGTCTGTGATAAATGTAATGCTGGTGTAAAAATGGTAAGTGATGTCATATTTTGTTTTTTCAGATTCAGGATGGAATGATGTAGTATCAACTCTCTGCAAACCTTTAAAACACTGCGATACGGCTGCAACACCAGCCGAGGGCGATAAAAAATCAAGTAAGTGTTTTATCTTTTCTGTTGACAACACACACTTTACACATATACAAGTTTTAGAAATGTAGTGAGATGAAAAATATTTTCCCCCTTGACCTGGTTGTGTTTTTTTTTTCTTCACACTTAAATGTTTCAGATCATCAAACAAATTTTTAGAGATATTGTTGCATTAGTGGCCTTTCTTGACAGTAGATAGACAGGAAATAGTTCAGAGAGAAAGGGGTCAGGGTACCCTAACCGTATTCTTCGTATATCAGACAAAAATAACCTAAATAAACACAATAGCAGTATTGAAATCATAATTTAATTTATTAAGTGAAATAACGTTCCAAACCAACTTGGCCCAATGTGAAAAATCAATTTCCCTTCTGAAGCTATTAACTGGTTGTCCCACCTTTACAGACAATAGCTGCATGAAGTGTTTGTCATAGCTGGCAAAACGTTTTTTCCATCGCTGTGGAGACATTGTGGTCAATTCTTCCTGGCAGAATTGTTTTAATTTAGCCACTTCATCTTTCTAAGTGTTCTAAGATTATTAATAGCATTTCAGTGGTATAGCAAGTTCAGACTTTGACTGGAGATCTCCAAAACTTTTTCTTTGAGTCATTGAGAGGCGGACTTGCTCATGGTCCTGCTGCATAACTGATGGTCAGACATTCTCCTTCAGGGCTTTTTAACACAGCAAAGTTTATTGTTTTATCAACCACGGCAAGTCATCCAGTCCTGAAGCAGCATAAGCAGACCAAGACATGCTGTGTTAGTTTTTGGGCAGATGCAGCAGGATACACACCTTTCAAAAATTACTTTTTTAACTCCAGTCCGCTGAATTCTTTCCCTAAGGTGTCGGGGATCATCTATATGGGTTTTCTTGGCAAATGTGGTTTTGGCCTGGGATTTCTGAGACAGATGTCATTTCTTACCAGTCTCTCGTTCTGATCTTACAGTAACTGAGGTAAATGAGGCCAGCAGTGCTTTTGATGTTCTTGGTTCTTTTATTACCTTCTACATGAGTTGTCCATGAGCTCTTGGAGTAATTTTATTAGACTGGCCACTCCTGAAAAGGTTCACCACTGTCGCAAAGCCTTAGAAATGGCTTTGTAACCCTTCCAGACTGATGTAAATGATTGTGTTTCTCATCTGTTGTTGAATTTATGTGTTGCTTTTTGAGATCTTTTATCCAGCTTCATCTTGTCAGTACGGTTCTATTTGATGTGATCTCTTGAGTCTACCGGTCTGGCAATAATCTGGCCTGGGTGTGGCTACTAAAACTGAACCAAAATATGTGGTTAATCACAGTAAATTCATAATATAACACGGGAGGCAGGTTACATTTCACATAAGCTCAGGTTATATAGAACCGCTTGTTTTCTGTAACAAATAATTTCATTAGAAATATATATTTCTGATATTAAAATATGTTTTTGTTGACCTGAAACATGTAACTTGGCAACAAAGGTAAAACAGAAAAAACCTGTAAGGTGGTAAATACTTTTTCACAGCACTTGCTCTGAATGGAAATTACAGGAAAACTTCACAAAATATTTATACTCTGTGTTTTATGCATTTTTGTATCCCACAATAGGTAAGACCAGTTTAGAGGTGAAAGAGAATCAGGACATGAAAATCTTTGGAGGGAGTGACTTTTCAAGAAAATACCAGCTATCAACATTTTATGCTGCTTCGCCCAAACATAACCAGATGATCTTACAGAGAAATCAGTTGTTTCTGGATGGAAAAAGTCGTTTGCTATTCCAAAAGCTCTCATGTTGTAAAAGATCAGCCTGGACAGTGTCTCAGAAGAACGCACTGGTGCAGCTCAATGAGTTACGACCTGGTTTGCGTTACGAGATTGTGTCTAAAACTGGTCCCCTGCATGCCCCAGTGTTCTGTGTGGGTGTGGAGGTTAATGGTTTCCACTTCGAGGGTCGAGGACCTACAAAAAAGCAGGCAAAGATGAGGGCTGCAGAGCTGGCTCTCCAGTCGTTCATCCAGTTCCCGAACACCTCCCAGGCTCACATCATCATGGAGAACTTGGATTTTACAACAGATGCTGTCCTCACAGAGTTTGAACCATCGCTGCTTAAAAACTGTGATTTCCTACATTGCAACACAGCAAAGACGGAGGTCTTCTCCAACATCTGCAAGAACAGAAAATCTCGTCCATTCAATCTGGACCTAATTTCCTCAACAAATTTAAAAAGACAGTTTATGCTTTTGAAGCAGCTGAATCCGGTGGCGCTGCTCAACGAGCTGCGACCGGGACTCAGATACATGTGTCAGGTGGAAAAAGTCCGAGGTTCACCAGTGAAGAATTTTATCACGGTGGTCAGACTGGAAGGGAAGGTATTTGAAGGTTGCAGTCACACTAAAAGACAGGCCAAGGCCCAGGCAGCAACTGCAGCACTGCAGTCTCTTTATAACATAAATCTGGGACCAGAAAGAAAATTAATCACCTTCCAGGGAAGCAGAACCAAATGTCAGCTACCTCAAGTAAGTAAATCTATTTTACCTTTCTTTTACAATTAAAACAGTACCCATACAAACACAAAGCCATTGTTAGTCCATCTAATCTGTCACCAGGTAGGTCCAAAGACCTGTTTTGACACACATGTGTCCATGAAGTCCAGCAAATGGGAACAATCCCTACCTAGCTTTGCTTCAGGTCAAAGGTGTCCTTGTGTTGAAGCGATCAGAGGGATTAAGTAGCGGGTTAAGTTTAATCATTTGTATTTTTAATTAACAGAGAACTCCAAGTTCTGGTCTAAAAACAAAATCACAGGATAACGTTTCTAAATCACTGCTTCAGGTCGTAACATAATGATCCACCCTTTTAACTAATCCCTCCTGAGATATAAAGGATTGATTGCTGCTAAAATTGAATCAGATTATAAATTAATACAAGTCATCTATAAAAACAAATACTCTACTGTTCTTTTACTTGTGAATATCAGTGTATTTAGAAAACACATTTAAAACCCTTGATAGCTAGACCAAAGTGCTGTACAGCGAAATGAAGCAAATCTATAAAAAGTGCAATGATAATTACAGTATATCAGCATAAAAAACAAACATCTCTTACTTTCATTTAATTAATATTTTAAATAAAGGATCGTTGGTGCTCCCCACCTCCTGTTCACATCCCAGAATGGTTCTGTGTCTCCTCCTCAGTGTGCCTCACCCAAATCGCACAATAAAACCAGGCTTAATTCATTGGAATCTGTTGATGAAACTCAGCACATATGCAGTCTACACGCACGTTTCACAGTCAAAAGGTTGGTACATTTTAGACCGTTTATTTCAGTGGGGAAATGATTTCTAAAAACAACCATGCAGACCTCACTAGAGCTGATGGATTCTACCTGCTGATATAACCGGCCCACGTTTTGTATTGCCAGCAGCACATGATGCTTTTTTCTGTTTTTCTTCTCTTGCACCAAAATTATCACCAGCTTTCACGAGAACAGTTTTGGTTTTTGAGAATGAGAATTTTTCTTTTTTGTTTTCCTGTTTTTTCCCGTAAATGCATTCATATCTTCACATTTAAACGTAGGCAAACCAACCATACCAACCATACTGTCAGTTTTTAGGGTTTTCAAACATCAGGATTTCATTGTCATCATAATAAACCAAAATTTATATCACAGTAAGAAACTATTCACAATAATAAATGACAAATGGCAAACTGCCTCAACGCAGGGAGATACTCTTCGCCCAAAGAAGCTAATTTTGTAACAGTTCTGCTTTTGAGTCTTGCGTCAAAACCAGAAGAATGTGCAAACATTTAGCACCTGCAAATAGCTTCATGCATCTGCCTCAGTCAGACCAGGTGTTCAGACTGTCCAGTTGAAGGGTACTGCATGAGATTATGTTGCCACAACATTCTCTTACTGTTTGAAAGCTGGACATAAAAAGCACTCCACACCAAAAAAAGCAGAGGGTTAAGGATCAGCAATTTGCAGAGGGGTTATGAGCTTTAGAAGGTAGAAAGACATTAAGTAACAAAAACATCCACTGACCCCTTGACAATTGTAAAGATATGCAAAGCAGAATCTGCTTAAGTACATATCTAATAAAACAAAAAACGCATAAAAAGACATAAAAACATCTCGTGGACCTTGTAGACAACCATGAAGATGAAACCAAGCTAGCTGTGAACTTCTGCCTCTGAGCATTTCCTTAAAAAACGTCCTTTAGAAATGGTCTAATCAGCACCCAACATCACATGTGGAAAAGTGATTCTGAAATGAAGAACATAAAAGTTTAACAATGCTCTGCTAACTCTGTATATCCAAACATTATAGATACGTTTTATTCACCTTGAAGCACTGAGTCAGCTGCAGGCCATGGTGGGATTTTTGCCCTTCGTATCTGTAATGTTTTCCACTTTCCTAAACTGTCTGGATAAATGGGTCTGAGGTGTGCCATATGCCACCCAAATGGCTTGTATTTTGCATCAGTATGGCCATCATGCCCTGAGGCCTGATAGCTAGATGGTGCCCTGCACGCTCCTCTGCAGCATCTAAACAGCGTCATTATGTCTCAGAGCTGAATAGTTTTTGTCGTGGTTTATGAAGAAAAGCAGATCTGTCTCCTTAGATTGACTCCCAGGAGCTGAGAGAGAATGTGGCTCAAATGAGCGGAATAAAAACACCTAGTGAGTTGAAGAAGAAATGAAGCAATGACAGTTTGGGGTTAGAAAACTGGTCTAAATTTGAAGAAGTTTTGGACCAGATTGTAATAACTGGATAATATGCACAGTGTTCTGAATCTGTTTTGTCCCCACAGCTCATAATATTCAGCCCTCCTCTCCTTCAATAATAGCTGTCTGTCAGGCGCTGTGATTCATTAATGAACATTATTACAGCACATTAGGGATGGAGGAGGAGCAGCAGCAGACCAAGGAGATGGATGTGGAGCAGGAAGGCGGTGTGAAGGGCATAGTGATCCCCAGATAATTGTTTAACACACAACCTTCAATTCTTCTCAAACAGAAACCACTGAGAATGAGAGAACAGGTTGTTTTTTCCTACCATCAGACCATCAGGTTACGGCTGCTTTATGTTTTGGGTCATCATCCAACAGCAAGGTAAACACTGTTCAGCTGAACTATACAGTTTTGGAAAAAAGAAAAAAAACTCCTCCCCTTTACAGAATAGCTCGTAGAAATATTTTAAGCAACAATAATCAAAGCAATCGGGCACTGCAGCACATTGGTTCTTTTCTTGTTGTCCTGTTGATGACCCAGTTTGGTCCAAGCTGTCGGACAGATGGCCTCACAATGACAACAAAGTGCCTCGATCATGTGGCTGAAAATCATTATACCTCCACCACCGTGCTGGACAGTTGGTATGGTTGCCTCATCTTACGGCGTTACAGCTAAAAATCTCCATTTAGGTCTCATCTGTTCAAAGGGCCTTATTCCAGAATCCATCTGGTCCTTTCAATCAACTTTGTAAACTTACTTCTTGGTGCAATATTATTTTTGGAAAGAAGAGGCTTTATCTTTCTACCCTTCCAAACAAGCCAAACTTGCTGAGCCTTTCTCTATGAACTTTAACATTTAAAATGCTAAATGAGGCCTGTAAAGTCTCAGATGGGGCTCTTGTTTGTTTTGTAATTTCTCCAACCATCACACACTCTGACCTTGGGGAGAACTTGCTGAAATGTCCACTCCTGGAAATATTAGCACGTCTTATACGTTTTTCATGTGTGGATCATCTTTCTCTCTGTAGAATGATGGAAGATGAATTATTTGACCTCGTAACCCTTGACAGACTGTTGGCCAGCCTCTGTTGCTTCTCTTAGGACTTGCTGATGTCTTTCCCTCCTGGCGTTGTGTTAACGGGCGTCTTTCTATAGTTAGGCCTTTAAGTTCTCATACCCCTGGCACATTTAGATTTAGCATTATTTTTATTCAACCAAGAAGTTTATTTCTGATAGGAAATGAAGCAGCCAGATCTCAAAATAAATAAATGAAAAAGGGGTATCAATAAAAAAATCTGTTTTTATTTATTTATTGAAAATGGCTTGTTTAAACTTTCTGAATCAATGGAAAAAATCTTTATTTGCATTACAGCGATCAAACCCTTCTCAACATTGCTGAGCAGCTGTTTTCATGTTTCTGCTGGCATTTTGATTATTTATCTTCTGTGATGAAGCTCCAAATCTTAAAGGTAGAAAGGACCTGTTGGTAAAATTAAATCTAAACGTGCCAAGGGTATGGATGATTTTAGTCTTAAGTGTATTTTCATCACTAGTGTCTGACTGCCATATTTTCGTCTGAAATCATATGGAAGCAGCAAGGGTGGACCGTTTTTACCTGACCTCAAATTTACGCTCTAGTGCTTGTCTCTGTTGCCTCTGAATAAAAAACAATTTGACCGGTTAGGCCCTGAATAACTCTAAAAATTAATTTTTAATTTTTTTATCGACAAAAACCAAATGTTTGATATAATCAGACAGATTTTAAAATCAAACAAATAAAATGTGAGCAACAACAAAAAAAGTGTTAAAAAAATTTATTGCACTGTATCTCTGAGATATTGTTTCTGCATTTTGAAAACGTTCCGAAAGCTGATTTAAAAAGTTTTGCAAAACATATGACCAAGACCAACTTTGATAAGGTTGTCGGCCCGATTGATGATAATTACATCTCTAACAGCAATAACCTCACTATAAAAGAGGTCATGGACATGTTTGTTATGCATGACACTCCTTTTGTTCTAACAGTTCTTCTTCTGCAGTTCTTTGCAGAGTCGATCTACCACTTGGTAAGAGAGAAATACTCCCAGCTCACTGACAGCAGCTCCTCTTCCTCCCCCGGCCGTCACAAGGTCCTTGCCGGCATCGCAATGACCCGAGGTGAGGGCAGAGAAACGCAGAAATCTCACCTGCAGGAGCTGAGGTGGAATACCACAAAATAAATTTTAAAAAATCCTGTCTTTAGCTTTCAATTCAATTCAGTTTTACTTATATAGCGCCAATTCACAACACATGTGAAGGCTTGAGTCATTTTTTAAAGTTCATATATGGGGATAATGTTTAATATCAGAATTTACAAGAAGTGTAATGTTAAGCTTTATTAAATTCACTAAATCAACAGAAAAAAAACAACAGATTTCACAAATCTTCCTTCTGCTCCACGGGATGCTTGTGTCCTCCTTGAAAACCTGCTTTACCTTTTGACAGGTGTACCATCCCAGTCAAACTCCCCACCTGTCACTGTCCATGGAGAGGGTCACACCCTGGGTGCTTAATGCCAGAACTGATGGATTCATCGATCTGATTTTTTAACAAAGTTTTGGTTTTCTTCCCATTTAAAACATTTCTTGTGGTTTCTTTAATTTTCTGCCTCTAGCTTTTTATAATTATGAGATTTTTTGTTGTAGCTGTAGATTTCTTATGACATTATTATCTTACTATGTATAGTTTTGTACTGTGACTAACTTAAAAAATATGTTCCAGTGCTTTACTTTGTAAATATCTGTTTAATCAGTTCTTTTATTTAAATTTTGCTTAAAAATTTTTGTTCTAATTAAATTATGAAATAAATTAAAGACAATCATTTAAGTGTTTGAAATGATTGTAATTAAAATGCTTTTCCTCCTTGCCACCCCTGCACATGATTTTATGCCATTGGTAATAGGTTTTGGGGCATGTTTTAAGCGTCACTTCATCTGGTTCTGCTTTTAATGATTGTTTGTAAACTTGGTGCGTTCTATTTTATTTACTTTTTTTATCTATTGTATTTTATTGGAATTTTGATAGCCCTACACAAGATAGTGCATGATTAAAATGAAAAGAAACATGGTTTTTAATTTTTTATGTTTTTGTGCTAATTGCGACGAGTCTGTTGCGGTCTGTCTGTGCCAGTTTTGCCCATTGAGACTGAAACCTTTTTCCCATCCTTCTTTGCAAAAAAACTTAAGTACAATCAGACTGGATGGAGAGCATCGGTGAACATGAATTTTCATGTCTTGCCACAGATTTCCTACTGGATTTAGATGTGGGCTTTGACTGGGCCATTCAAACATTTGCAAGTTTTGATCCAAACTCTGGCTGCTTGTCAGGGTCATTATAATTTTTAAGGAGAATCTCTTCCCTCATCATGTCTTCTGCAGTCTCCAGACTACTTTTTTCCAGGTTTCTCTTGGAATTAACTCAGTCCATCTTCCTGTCAAATTTATGGGGAATTTGTGGGGATGTTTTTCTTTCTGTTGAAGAAAAACATCTCCACAGCATGATGCTGCCAACACCTTGTCTCATTCATGGAGATGGGGTGTTCAGTATGATGTGCAGTGGTAGTTTTTGGCCACACACCATTTTGCATGTGGGCCAGAAGGTTCAGTTTTGCTCTCATCTAAACAAACTGAACGTGTGGAAGAAGCACCTCTTCCACATGTTTACTGTGATCCTTTCATGGCTTGTTGCAAACTGCAAACCTCTAATGCTTCTCTTCTTGCTACCGATACATGATGGCCAGATCTGTAGAGTGGATGACTAATAGTTGGCCTGTCAACGGATATTTCTTTGTAGTTTCTTTTTTCCTGGTGTAAACATGGAAAAGTTCAAGGGGGATGAATACTTTGGTGACATATGTACTGTGTCACCTGCTTGTTTAAAACAAAGCCACTCATATTTATTTATTTTTCAGATTAACACCTCCCTGTTGTCACCACTCTTTTTCCCAGGATTTGACCTCAGATCAGCCCAGGTTGTGTCTCTGGCCACAGGGACAAAGTGTTTGGACTCTGACGCAGCGAATGAAGACGGCTGTACTCTCAGAGACTGCCACGCTGAAGTTCTCAGCAGACGGGCGCTGGTTCGATTCTTCTACTCTCAGCTGGAGCTGCTGCTTTGGTAAAAAAAATTGTTTTGTTTCTATTCATCTAAATTTTCATTGACGTAGTATGTAAATTTTTGGGATTTTGGCATTGAAAAGGTTTTTGAGGAAACTGAGCCTTATAGTTAATTTTAATTTCTTGAACAGTGAATTAAATGTAGCCTTTAAATGTGATACATTTGTGTAGTTTCTCAGTTATTCAGTCTGTTAAATTCATTTAGTGTGGTTTTTGGTTTTTAATTTTAGAATTAAACAGTTTTATCCAGTTTCACCCACTCATTTTCCATTTTTCACCATGATTATTCTTTCTATGGGATATTGCATTGAGCTTCGTCCTATTTTGGGGTCTAACTTAATACCAGAATATTATCTTGTGGATAATTTCATCTTCCTAAATCTGATCTATTTTGACATAAAATTTTCCTTTTAGCATGATTAAGGTACTTCATTAGTAAGTGTTCTGTTATTAACACATACAGTATGTATGTGGGCTTAAACTGCCTTTACGATGTTTGTAAGATCATCAAAATAAAAATGTTTTCCTCTCTAAAGTAAGCGACCAGAGGGGGAGGACCAATCAATATTTGTACCAGATAAAGACTCCACCCACCGTTTCCGACTGCGGGAGGGGATCCGTTTCCACATGTACATCAGCTTGTCCCCGTGTGGAGATGCTCGAATCAACTGCCCCTACGAAATGACACCTGCATGTGAGAAAGACTATACAACGACTCTGGAGAAGATATTATTCCTCATGTAAAACTCATACAGCTTCTGATTAAGCCCATAGTCGGAAATCCTGGGGGGGACGGAGGGGATGTGTCCCCCCCTTCCATAAAGATGTCCCCCCCAATAATCATTGTAAATACAAAAACACTTTTTAAATGATAATATAGTAATATTTAATAAAAGCACAGCTAAAGTGATCCATTTTAGATCGTACGTAAAAACAGTTTCCTCATTATTAAAAGATCCCGACACCCCTATCCCACAAAGTGGTTTGTTCCACACGCTGTTTCCAAAGGGAGGGTCTACCGGCTGCTACTCTCGGCAGCTCCCTTTTCAGAGCGGGTCAGACACGCTTGATGAGGAAACTGCACCAATGTGTAAAAGCCAGTTAGTCATTTATCACATCACTTGTTCAAAGAGTGCAAGGTTATAACATAAAAAGTGATATTTCTCCCGCTTTGTCCAAAACCAGCCTCTATTGTCAGCTGCTAGCTAAGCTAATAGCCTAGGCTATGATGGTTAACAAGCTGAAACGAGTATGTTAGTAGCAGCACTGACGGGACAGAGAAGAGAGCGAGGAGGGAAAAGAGATCACTTAGGACTGAGGACAGATTTTTCCAAAACCTCTGTCAGGATGTTATTGTCAGATATAAACCTAATTCACGTTTTTGATGGACTAAAGTGTAAATTAGAGCAGGATGCAAATAAATTCTGTTAGATGTAATCATAAAGATGGACCTGCTACCTTTCACCTAATACCATTGTTGACATTGCTGGTTGAACAGAAAAAAACTGTATAAGGGTAAAATATGGACTAATAAAGAGCAATGTTTAACTACAAATGTTACTTTCAATAACATACTTTTAACATGCTGAAAAATTGCCAAGGAGCAGGAAAGTGAGAGGGAAGGTGCCTTTTTTTCATGTCCCCCCCAAGAATTACTCTCTGAAATTGTTCTGTTTAGTGTCCCCCCCAAAAATAAAATGGGATTTTGGCCCCTGATTAAGCCTGTAAATAGAGAGAATATGGGAGAAAGGTATTTTCACAGTGGATGGCCATTTTTAAAGCTCTGTCCTGGGTTTCCTTCTCCATCAGATCCCATTAGGAGGTTTAGCTGCCAGCTCAGGGTGAAAGTGAATGGTGGTGAGGGGACTCTGCCTGTCACCTCACGTAGAACCAATCAGAATTGGGCCAGCGTTTGGCCGGGTCCACCTGTCTGCATGACCAGCATGTCCTGCACAGATAAAATTGCAAAGTAAGTTTTTTTTGTAAATGTTTGTCCTATAATGTCTGAAGATGAAATAAAACATAAAAAATAGTTTAAAGTTGATCTAGTTGTGTTTTGTTTGACCCCTCAGTAAAAATAACTGTTTTGATAGGTGGAGTGTAGTTGGCCTACAGGGGGCGCTCCTTTCTCACCTGGTGGAACCCATTTACCTGCACAGCTTGACAGTGGGCATGCTGAGCCACACGGGTCACCTGGGCAGAACCATAACCCGCCGTCTGGCCCACATCAAGAACCTTCCCTTCCTCTATAGACGACAGCACCTGCTGCTCGGCTGTAGGTTTACCTAAAGCCTTGGATCATTTTTTATAATATATATGAAGTTTATGATAACATTTAGTAAAAGTTTTGGCATTTTTGCTAGTTAATTTATATACTGTATGTTAAATATACATTATAACATAATGGTTGTTCTTTTGTCCAAATTGTGTCTGTTCCTAATCCAACGAAGCAATATTTTCTTGCACATAGGATCAAATTAAACAATCTGTGGATGGGTTAATAAGGATCTTACGAATTACAAATATTTTTCTTTCTGTATCTCTGGAAAATGATCTCCAAAACGAGAACATAACCCTAAGTACCACCTCAGTTATACTCACTGACCAAGACTTCCCCAAGACTTGCACTTAGGATGGTATGCATCTTGCCTGGGTGTTCTCAATAGTCCCAATACAAAATGTACGTTAAATAATATGATTAAACTGTGTGACATGAAAAATGCTGCTTTCATTTAAAGGTCGAATTTGGCTGCTTTTAAGACCTGGTATGAATCAGATATTTTTCACACTACAAAAATGCAGTACAACATTGTGCACTTTGTTTTTACTCTGAATGTTTCCATTTTCCATTCGCTTTTCAAAAGAACTATGACATTAAAAGATCTCAATTTTTGACAAGCAAAACTCATTCTCATCTGGCATGAAGGTCTGAGCAGCAGGGAGGTTCGCCCAGCTGGAAAAGCAAGCAATGTTAGTGTGAACTGGAGCTATGGTGAACAAGGTCTGGAGGAGGTCAGCACCACCACAGGAAGGACGAAGGAGTCAGGGACCCCATCGCGAATCTGCAGGAGCTCCCTGTTCGGCTACTGGCTGAGGTTGGAGAACAAGGTAAGATGTTCAGAGAGCTGAAAACAAGAACTGCTACAGTATCAATTAATGAATGTTTTTGACTTAATATTAAATTTAAAACCCATACCAAAGTATTTGGTCATTATTATGTCTACACTTATGATTAAAATATATAAAATGATTTAAATGATAAAAGTTTCAACTAAAATGACAGAGGGATCAAGAAAACATCATAGGTTTAATAGTGTTCAAAGACATCTAGTTAAAGTGATTGTTAATGAAAAAGAATCTCTGCCTTAGATGCTTAGACAGAAATGTCAAATATACCTTTGCAGACACTCTTCAGCTTGAATGGTCTGCACCTGTATATCACTTTATTAAGTCAGAGGGCTCGGTGGTGCTGATTGTATGGCAGCCCCACTTCTGTCGGTCTGCCCCAGGGCTGCTGTGGCTACAATGTAGTCCACCACTGTCAGTGTGTGAATGTGTGTATTAATGGTCAGATGGCTGACTGTGGTGGGAAGCATTTTAGTGTCCTCAGACTTAATAAAGCACTATACAAATGAAGGCCATTTTACAGCAAACAGAGCTTGTACTATCACAGTGTAACAGGAAGGTCAAAGCAGATATTGACCTTACACATCAAAACAGGATGTTCAGTGGGTTAGCTGGTGCAAGTAAAAGCGGATTAGTTATGGATATTGGCTAACGAGAACTAACTAACTAAACAAAACAGACATGCTATAGATATTGCTAAACATCACAGGTACCCTAACTCTTTCCATGTCAATAGCAGGGTATGTTAAATGCTCTCCGTTTTATCTGTGGACAGGTACTCCCAAAGGAGAAGTTCATACCTTCTAGTAAGTTCACTTTTAATAAATAAAGTTAGGAGAGAGCTGCTGTTTTCCCAGTGAGTTTGATTATTCTAAAAGGGACACCAAAGATACAAAACTACATTGAGATTTTGGTGGGCTTTATTCTTTCTTTGACATCTTTTTTTCCTGTTCTCATCGCCCCCCTTAGAAGCTGTAGAGAAAACTGTATGTCTCTGATTGGATCGTTGATGTTCGTCTTACTTAAAATATGTGTAAATAGGTTCGAATGCTTGTCTGGACTGTCCAAGTAGCTCACATACAGACATATAGAGTTATTCCAAGCCTTTATTGCATCTCTGCAAGGTTCTGGAAAGCTCTTTCATACTTTATTGCTGAAGTGGAGATGTAAGCTTGTAAGCTACAGCCCTCTCCATGGGTCAACCTCTGTACTTGTTGATTAGGCTGGTAGATGTAGGGCTCCAGGGCGGTTTCTCTTTTACTTTGTAGCTTGGTTTTTGTGTGGGTGGGTTTGACTGCTGCTTCAGAGGAGTCTGAATGTTGTGGGGGTGCCTTAAAGATTTTCAACCTAGCCATTAGCCACAAGGTTTTGCAACCATAGATGCAAGTCTCGCTTGAGGATGAGATGAGCTGGAACAATCAGATTGGCCTATATAGCACTCATTAAATGATCTTTTGGGTTGATCAGCTAAACAGCATGCTCTGCTTTCTTTAAAACCCAATTCCTTCCAGTTACCACTGTCAGCATTCAAGGAGATATCTGACAAGATGTCATTGCTGAAGAAAGCTTTGTCCAGATGATCATTAATGAAAACTAAAACATACCCTGTAATACTAGCATAAGTGGTTAAAGAACAGTGAACTTCTGAATTACTCATTTATGTGAACTGTCCTCGGCAAAACATTTTCATCTCTATCTTCTACAGCTAAATAGACCTGATGTGGACCCTGAAGCCACCACAGTGACTCATCCTGTATCCAAGATGGCTGCTGGATGCTACCAGAGGGCACGGCAGCAGTTCAGCAATGCTCTGCAGGATGAAGGTCTTGGAACGTGGTCCAGGAAACCTCAGAAACTGGGTCACTTCAGTGTTAGTGTGTGATAAACTGTGCAGCAAAGTTTGAATGCAAAAAGAAAGAATTAAGTATTTTATTTCTCTTTTCTTTTTTGTGTTTTAATCTGCAACCAGTTATAAGATGGATGAAGTCAATGCAAAAGATTGACCTTCTGTGAATGTAACTTCAGTAAGGGTGCAGTTTTCCAGCTCTTTCATGACAAACTGAAGAATGGCTCTGGAAGGCACTGCTGATCTGTTCTGAATCATGGTTTCATTTAATTTCTGCTGTGTGAACAGTTTCAAATTAATAAATGATGTCCATCGATCCATTAAATCTTGTTTTGGATGAATCAGTTTTTCCATTATTGTACTGATCCATGCAGTCCATGAGTCTAAAACTGAGTTTTAACCCTCATCTGTTTCTTCAGACCAACCAAAATATCCACACTATTTCCCAAAGTGTCTCTAAAATGTCTTCAGCTGTATGTTTTTCAAGAAAATACACACTATCAAATTAAGACCTTTTTCATACCCTGGACTTGGAGGCTGGTTGGTGTGGACAGCAGCTCATCAGGACTATTGACAATTAAGTAATTGGCCTTAAATATTTATAAATAAATTCAGCACATATTAAATGTTGGAGATCAGATCAACCAGGATTAAAAGCCAGGGAGAAGAAGCTGAGAGGCAGATCTGGTAGATGACAGCCTGAGAGTTTCCACCATATGTTACCATGACATTAAAAGTTTTTCCCTGGTGGGGGGGGTCAATATCTGGACCAAGAGTCACAGCGTTCGGTGCTCTGTACAAACCCCCTAAAACTTCTACTTTTCCAGGGGAGCCCATTCCGGGGTCTTACACAGCATTCTTCAATTGTTGGCCATCAGTTCCCAGACAATGAACTACTACTTTTCACTGTCAAGGGGAAAAAAGCCTAATTCACCTTTGCCCCCAGCAGAAAACTTGTTATGATTTTTAACATCTAATCTCATTAGCACAACCTTTTTAACGAATGTGAACCATCCTCCTCAAGAGTTTTACACCTACTAAGTTTTACATCTGCTCTGCGTCACCAACGCTAACGTTGACACACTGAGTTACTACGCTCGCATGCAGGTGAACACAAACTTCTGACAGCGGACAGAAAAACATGCCGCTAAAACCTAGAAAACAAGCAAGGATATCTGCGGTTTTAAAAAGCACCAAATAAGTTTTGATGGCAGCACTTCCTCTCCAAAGAGTAGTAGCTGGGCTAACTCTCCTACTCCTGGTACATGTGGCAAAGGTAGAAATACACAAAATAGTCCAAGTGTTTCATGCCCTGCCCCTGACACAGAGCTGAAGTCCAGTCACCACCAAATAAAACTTTTTGACCTGGCTTGGCTGTCGGAGGTGAAATTTTCCCTCTGGATCTATAAAACTGAGTTTGGAAATTAAATACATACATGATAGAAAGAAAAAAGAAAGAAAGAAAGATGCAAAGAGACAGATAAAAGATGTGATAACGAGACAGAAAGATGGAGAAATAAGAAAAATGGAGTGACTACGGTGGCCCATAGGTGTCAGGTCAAATCCAAAAGCCACAACACGATTACAAAAGCCACTGCACTTTTTTAATTCACTCCTTTACATTTTTCTGATGGCTTATAATCCTATTTTGTTGAAAAAATTGTTTTTTATTAATATTTTAATTTTATTCATGTTTAGTAATCAGCCATTTAAAATGTAAAAAATACCCTCGTATTTCCATTGTGGTTTTTAGTATTCGTGTTGTAGCTTTTGTATTCTTGTTGTGGCTCTTATATTTGTGTTGTCCGGGAGGAGTGAATGCTACAAATCTCTGACTGGATGCAATCTGCTGGGTTTCCTTAGACAGAAAAAACTTTTTATCCAATTTAAATAAATAACAGAATCTGGCTGCACTGTTCAATGGTTAGGATTAATTGGAATGTATGTACCTGAGTTTTGTGAAGTGCATTGAGACGACATGTGTTGTGAATTGGCGCTATATAAATAAACTGAATTGAATTGAATTGTGGCTTTTGTATTTCCATTGTGGGTTTTTGTATTTGTGTTGTAGCTTTTGTATTTCCATTGTGGCTTTTTGTATTTCCATTGTGGCTTTTGTATTCGTATTGTGGCTTTTGTATTTCCATTGTGGCTTTTGTATTTGTATTGTGGCTTTTTGTATTTCCATTGTGGCTTTTGTATTCGTGTTGTGGCTTTTGCATTTCCATTGTGGCTTTTTGTATTTCCATTGTGGCTTTTGTATTCGTGTTGTGGCTTTTGTATTTCCATTGTGGCTTTTTGTATTTCCATTGTGGCTTTTGTATTCGTGTTGTGGCTTTTTGTATTTCCATTGTGGCTTTTGTATTTCCATTGTGGCTTTTTGTATTTCCATTGTGGCTTTTGTATTTCCATTGTGGCTTTTGTATTTCCATTGTGGCTTTTGTATTTGTATTGTGGCTTTTGTATTTCCATTGTGGCTTTTTGTATTTCCATTGTGGCTTTTGTATTCGTGTTGTGGCTTTTTGTATTTCCATTGTGGCTTTTGTATTTCCATTGTGGCTTTTTGTATTTCCATTGTGGCTTTTTGTATTTCCATTGTGGCTTTTGTATTTCCATTGTGGCTTTTGTATTTCCATTGTGGCTTTTTGTATTTCCATTGTGGCTTTTGTATTTCCATTGTGGCTTTTGTATTTCCATTGTGGCTTTTGTATTTGTATTGTGGCTTTTGTATTTCCATTGTGGCTTTTTGTATTTCCATTGTGGCTTTTGTATTCGTGTTGTGGCTTTTTGTATTTCCATTGTGGCTTTTGTATTTCCATTGTGGCTTTTTGTATTTCCATTGTGGCTTTTGTATTTCCATTGTGGCTTTTTGTATTTCCATTGTGGCTTTTGTATTTGTATTGTGGCTTTTTGTATTTCCATTGTGGCTTTTGTATTCGTGTTGTGGCTTTTGTATTTCCATTGTGGCTTTTTGTATTTGTGTTGTGGCTTTCGTATTTCCATTGTGGCTTTTGTGGAAATATAACTGCCTTATTATTAGTAGCTAAAACTAAGATATATTTGGGACTTTGCAGACTGATTTTTATCAGGAGTTTGAGTTATGCTTCTCATAGTTAGAAAAAACCTTAACAGTAGCCTCTAGTATTATAGAGTCCAGTTTTTACACAATGAGTGTTTATTATTCAAGGTTAAAGCTTGCAGGTGTTTTCTGTCTGTATCGTGAGAAGCCGGCAGTGTATCAGGGAGGCATGGTACTCCTCTCCCTGAAGATTCCTGAAGACGCGTGGGAAACAATTCTTTAATTAAATAATGAAATGTATCTCTGTTTCTTTGATACTGTTGCTGGGAAGACATCCACAGACAGAATGATTGTGTATGTGTACTGCATAGCAGCGTGGGGTATAAAATGTAATGAAACGCAGCCCCCAGTGAGACAACACATAGGGGTTTCCAAGGTATAGCAGTGTAAGTGTGACATCTCCCTCTCTGAATTCAGACTGGTTTTAATAAACTTGTGGAAACTACAACTGATCTCTGACTGAGGATTGTCCTTTTGGGGTGCCAAATAAAACGACTCGATGAGAGGTGAGGAGTAATGTAGGAGTTAATGGACGGCCAGTAAAGTTTTCCTACTTCGACAGTTTGGTGCCGTGACCTGGATTTGGCACTAACTAAAGGATAATAATTGACTACGAGGCGGACGTCATTCTACAAAAGGTAAGGAGATCTATATTTATTCTCCTTTTGCCTGCTAATAGTGTAGGTGGTGTTGTGGAATAGATATCTGTTTTCTCTTAATTTTACAGTCTTGATCAGTTTTGGGTAAAATAATTCAAGTCAATTCAATTCAGTTTATTTATATAGCGCCAATTCACAACACATGTCGTCTCAAGGCACTTCACAAAAGTCAGGTACATACATTCCAATTAATCCTAATTATCGAACAGTGGAGTCAGATTCAGTTATTTATTCAAATTGGATAAAAAGTTTTTCTATCTAAGGAAACCCAGCAGATTGCATCCAGTCAGTGACTTGCAGCATTCCCTCCTCCTGGATGAGCATGTAGAGACAGTGGACAGTCACTGGCGTTGACTTTGCAGCAATCCCTCATACTGAGCATGCATGTAGCGACAGTGGAGAGGAAAAACTCCCTTTTAACAGGAAGAAACCTCCAGCAGAACCAGGCTCAGTGTGAGCGGCCATCTGCCACGACCGACTAGGGGTTAGAGAGAACAGAGCAGAGACACAAAGAGAACAAAGAAGCACTGATCCAGGAGTACTTTCTATGGGAAGGAAAAGTAAATGTTAATGAATGTAGCTCCTTTAGTCGTTTCACCTAGAAAGAAAGAACAGATAAACTTTGAGCCAGTTTTCAAGGTTAGAGTCTGAAAGAGAGCACATATAATTAGTTACAGTAAAAGCGCAGTCAATCGCCATGTCTAGGAGAGAGAACGGGCTAAACACTAAAAGACAGGGCCATGTGGATCATCGGTAGAGGGTGAGCATTAAGTTGTTGCCAGCAGAAGCTCGGACGATGCCCCTCTCCAGAAAGGTGTCACAGGTAGACAAGGGGTCAGGCCAGGTGTAGCTTCTAGGAAGAGAAAAGAGAGAGAACAAAGTGAAAAGCTAAAATAACAGCAAATAATACAATATTGGAGAGTAGTGTGAGAATGTAGCGAAGAGGGTGAAAGTGGTCTTTATGTCCTCCAGCAGCCTAAGCCTATAGCAGCATAACTACAGAGATAGCTCAGGATAACCTAAGCCACTCTAACTATAAGCTTTATCAAAAAGGAAAGTTTTAAGCCTAGCCTTAAAAGTAGAGAGTTTATCCATCTACAGCCCACTGATGGCCATTGTTATACTAAAAACCACAACAATTGGGATAGTTCTCTCTGTCAGATTGACCATAACCATTGGAAAAGAGAGGGGGTCATACAGGTAGCAGAAATGGAGGGTGCGTTTGCACCTCAATCATAACTGAGCCGGTTTAGGCTAAACCTGACTCCCCCTTACGCCATCCAATAAGGGGAGGAAAGAAGACGGAGGTAAAAATAAGGAAGATAGCTCAGGATAAGCTAAGCCACTCTAACTATAAGCTTTATCAAAAAGGAAAGTGTTAAGCCTAGCCTTAAAAGTAGACAGGCTGTCTGCCTCTCGGACTAAAACCGGGAGCTGGTTCCACAGGAGGGGAGCCTGATAACTAAAGGATCTGCCTCCTATTCTACTTCTAGAGACTCTAGGAACCACCAGTAAACCTGCAGTCTGAGAACGAAGTGCTCTGTTAGGAACATATGGAACAATCAGATCTCTGATGTATGATGGAGCTAGATCATTAAGGGCTTTATATGTGAGGAGGAGAATTTTAAATTCTATTCTGGATTTAACAGGGAGCCAATGAAGGGACGCTAAAATAGGAGAAATATGATCTCTCTTTTTAATTTTCATCAGAACTCTTGCTGCAGCATTTTGAATCAGATGAAATCTTTTAACTGCATTTTGTGGACATCCAGATAGTAAAGAATTACAATAGTCCAGCCTTGAAGTAACAAATGCATGGACTAGTTTTTCAGCGTCACTTCTGGACAGGATATTTCTAATTTTGGCAATGTTCCGGAGGTGAAAGAAGGAAATCCTAGAAACCTGTTTAATATGGGATTTAAATGACATGTCCTGGTCAAAAATAACACCAAGGTTTTTTACTTTATTACCGGAGGTCAATTTAATGCCATCCAGGTTAAGTGATTGACTAAGCAGTTTCTTTTTTAAAGACTCCGGTCCAAAGACGACAACTTTTGTCTTGTCTGAATTTAGAAGCAGAAATTTAAAGTCATCCAAGTTTTTATATCTTCAAGACATGCTTGTAGTCTATCTAATCGGTTGGGCACATCAGGATTTATGGATAAGTAAAGCTGAGTGTCATCAGCATAACAGTGAAAATTTATTCTATGCTGCCTGATAATTTTACCTATTGGAAGCATATATATATTAAAGAGAATTGGCCCAAGTATTGAACCCTGCGGCACTCCACAAATAACCCTGGAGTTTAAAGATGATTTATCATTGACATGAACAAACTGGAATCTGTCAGACAAATAAGATTTAAACCAGCCTAGCGCTGTTCCCCTGATCCCTGCAGCATATTCCAGCCTTTTTAAGAGAATATTATGGTCGACTGTATCAAATGCAGCACTGAGATCTAACAGAACCAGTACAGACACAAGTCCATTATCTGAGGCCATAAGAATCTCATTAATGACTTTCAGCAGAGCTGTTTCAGTGCTATGATGAGCTCTGAAACCTGACTGAAACTCTTCAAACAGGTCATTGCTGTGTAAATGCTCACACATTTGATTAGCAACTATTTTCTCAAGGATTTTAGATAAGAATGGAAGATTGGATATCGGTCTGTAATTAATTAAGTCATCTCGATCAAGCGAAGGTTTCTTAAGCAAAGGTTTAATTACAGCTACCTTAAAAGCTTGTGGTACATACCCATTTACTAAAGATAAATTAATCATATCTAAAATGGGGCTGATAATCAGAGGGAACACTTCCTTAAATAATTTGGTTGGGATTGGGTCTAACATACAAGTTGAAGGTTTAGATGAAGCTAATATTTCTGATAACTCAGGAAGCTCCACAGGATCAAAACAGTCCAAACACAGATCAGGTTTTACAGTTATTTCCAATGTTGTCTCACTTGTTGAGGATGAAGTAATCATCTTCGGGAGTATGTCAAAGATTTTCTTTTTAATAGAATCAATTTTATTTAAGAAGAATCCCATAAAGTCATGACTGCTAAGAGCTAAGGGAATGGATGGCTCAACAGAGCTATGACTCTGTGTAAGTTTAGCAACTGTACTAAAGAGAAACCTAGGATTATTCTTGTTCTCTTCTATTAAGGATGAGAAATAAGCTGTTCTAGCTTGGTGAAGTGTCTTTTTATACAACAGTAGGCTATTTTTCCAGATTAAGTAGGAATCTTCTAGGTGTGTAGAGCGCCATTTCTCTCCAATTTCTAACATTGTGCTTTAAGTACGCAGCTCTGAATTAAACCAGGGAGCCTGCCTCCTATGAATAATTACCTTCTTTTTCAAGGGGCTGCATTGTCTAATGCACCACGCAATGATGAAGTAACACTCTGAACAAGAGAATCAATTTGTGAAGGGGAAGAAACAAAATTATTGCCCTCCACTGTGTTTTTTCTGTGATAATGAGGAAATTAAAAGTGGAACAGATTCTTTAAAGGTTGTTACAGCATTGTCTGATAATGATCTACTATAATGAAAACTTCTTTCAGGTGTGGAGTACTCTGTTAAATTAAACTCAAGTAATTGTTTGTGGAAATAATGTATTGAGGTAAAGAAATTATTTATTGAGTAAAATATTTGCTGTAACATACTTTTCACCGAAGATACTTAAATGGTGACAGTGTTGAAGTAAATAAGTTCCAGATTTGGCAATCCAAACTCAGTGTTGACGAGGACTTGGGTATTTAGGATGGGGTTAGTAAGAGCCTCCACGAGGGGCTGAGGATGCCTCAAAGTGGCCAGGGATAGGACCCCGAGACCCTGAATTGGCAGGTGAGGGAAGGCAGTTGAGATACTTAAATGGTGAAACTGTAATAATAAGATTAAGTAAAAGGAATTCCAGGGAGTCAACGGGGGGTTGATTCCTAGGTGTCAAACCAGGTTTGGCATCACAGCGGTCGGACCAGGAGAGATTGAAATAGTCCCGCTGAGTGGAAGGGTCCTCCACGAGCGCAAGCTATATATCCTGCTGTATTTGTATTTGTTGTTTTTGTATTTGTCTAACTGGATTTACTGTGCATATGAGTGAGAAGAGAATAAAATTGAGTGGCTGCGAATGGCTGCACTTGAGTGTGAGTGACTGTAGAAGCGGTGATTATATTACAAACTGTATTGCCATAGAGAAGTGACAAAAAAAGGGGAAAACAAGGGTAACATAGTGTAATAACAAAAAACAGTTGTGCAACATGGCAGGAGAGATTGGTGGTGAAATTAGTGATGATGGATGGGGAACAGGTCACTGGATACCGTTGTCAGATCAGGTAACTGTGTTGGCAGAATTTATGGAAAAACATGAGAAAAAGTCAAAGAAGGAAGTTCAGAAAACTATAGAAAAGATCAAGGAAGTGATTGCTGAAGGAAATGGAGGAATGGATGACAGGGAACCGTTAGGTAGATGGTTGAACCGAGAATATAAGAGGCATCTGAAGGATAAAGAAAGTTGGTTGATTAAGGCTAAAGAGAAAGGACGACTTGGTGGAATAAAGTGTAAAGTTGAAGCAAAAGACGCAGGAAAAAGAGAGACAGAATGGGGTAGCTTGTTGGTTTGGTGGCAGGTATTGATTCACTGCAGCAAGGACAGAACGCAAAAGAAGCAGTCAGTCCCACCCCCCTACAGTCCCACACATGGTATATATCCAGTGATAGATGTGCAAAATGGAGAAATATATATTAGAGGAGACACAGAATCAGGCCAGTTACGTGCGCATTACAACGCCTGACACCGGTAATGACAGCCCTAGGGAAGGCAATAAGAAATCAGTATCCGCCCACCGCCCCGTTGCAGTCCCTCAATTCGATTGGGACCCAAATCAACATCCGAAAGAGCACATTAGTGCTGCCGTGGACATGTGGATGAGACACACAGGAGTTAAACTCAAGGGTGACGGGACAGGAATGGGAGAGCTGTTTAGAGAAGCCATATTAAAAGGAGTTCCTTTTGACATGCGTCAAAAGATGAAAAATAATCCTGATTTGCAGGGAACAGACTTCACAAAGTGGGAAAAACATTTAATTCACCATTTACACACAGCTCAGGAGGCAGAGAAAAATAAAAAAGAGGAGAAAGAGCACCTACAGAACCAACTTCTTAAATTGCAGCTGCAGGAGGCCAAAGAGAAATTAAATAAGAGAAAAAGTGATAAAACTGAAAATGTAATGTTAACTGCATCTCCAGCAGCACACACCCCTATGTCTATAACTGATCAGTGGCCAGGAGGTGGGTTACCCCCTCCTCCACCCTATCCATTTTATAATTACAGGTACGGTGGCAGATGGCATGTTGGTGGTCAGCATGGTCGTGGTTGATGGCGTGGAGCACCGAGAGGAAGGGGTGGAGCCAGTAGAGCACTGGGAGATGTGTGCTACAACTGCGGTCAGTCTGGACATTGGCCACGCACCTGCCCCACCTGGGGGTCACAGCAGGGAGTAAAGGTACCTCCTAATGCAGGTATGACACCTCCTCCACCCCAGCAGGGCCAGTATCCACAGATGGGTGGATATCCGTCTTACAGTCCATACTGACACACCCCTAAGGAGGACCAAGGCAGCGTGGGCACGGCAGACCCCATGTTGCCTGCAAAGGTGGGAGAGAACTGTCTGAGTTTTTTAGTGGACACTGGAGCTACTTATTCCACCATAACACAGCAACCTCCAAAACCACTGCTCTCTACCAAGACTGTTTCTGTGATGGGCTTCTCAGGGGCTGCACAAATTCTGCCTGTGACTGGACCACTTCCTGTTCAGATTGGGACTCAGAGAGTAACTCACCCTTTTGTGTGTTCACCCAGCACACCTGTTAATTTGCTGGGCAGAGACTTATTAGTGAAGCTGGGAGCATCAGTGCTATGTGGTCCTGATGGGTTAACGGTAACTTTTCACGATGGTTCCTCTTTGGCATGTGGACAAATGCTTCAGCATGGACAATATCTTTTACAGCCAGTTGCAGAGGAATATGCTGACATCTACTGGGGACTGCTGACCGCACCTTCTTCTCCAAACAGCATTTTCTCTGTGTATCAGCTGTGGAAACCCTGGATTCAAAGTCTCTGCCCCTACACCTCTCCACCTGACCCTCCCCATGTCACTCTGTTCTACGACCGTTGTCACACTGAATGGTACCAAGATTTGTTTAATGAAACTTTAGAAGGTAGGACATGGTTCATTTCATCCAAAAATATTTATGTGGCTCCTAAGGGTGTGGCTGCAACAGTTGATTTAACACCTGACCAAGCAGAATGGTATTTAATGTCAGATGAAGTTGTTCCTCATGTTTCTCTTTCTTTGCATCCTGAGCACCAAGCTAAGGAATTGGGCGGAGTGGTAAAGTGCTCTCTGGCAGCTGGGGACTGGCAGGACACCTCAGTCACCAACTTAAGGTATTCTAACAGCACAGACACATACTGTATAAAATGTACAGCTACTGATAAAGTCCTGTTGCAGCATGAGATGCTCACACGTCATCATGGAAGAGAAAAAACAGATCTTCCCAAAGCTGCAGCTCTTTTGCAGAGCCTACCTTATCAGTTATGGGCTGAAGGGCCCACAGATGTAGGATTAACCCCCTGCGCCCCAGTCTCTTTTCAGGTTGCATCTCCCTTGCCTATTTGGGTTCCACAGTATCCACACAAACAACAAGCTCAGGAAGGCATCAAAGACACCATTGAAGGTCTGAAGGCAGCAGGTGTGTTAGAAACCTCAGCCTCATCATGGAACACACCCATCGTTCCTGTAGAGAAAAAAGGTACTGGAAAATACCGCATGGCACATGATTTAAGAGCAATAAATTCAGTTATGGTGACTCCTACTGTTTCTGTCCCAAATCCCTATGTTGCTCTCTCCAACCTTGAACCTTCACAGCAGTGGTACACATGCATTGATCTAGCTAATGCCTTTTTCTGTTTGCCATTAGCAGAAGAGTGCAGACATTTTTTCTTTCACATATTGTGGGGAGCAGCTGCGCTACACCCATCTGCCACAAGGGTTCGCCCTTTCCCCAGGTATATTTAACCAGGTTTTGAAAGATGTGTTATAGACTTGCCCCCTCCCACAGAACGTGATTCTCATTCAGTACGTGGATGACGTACTACTTGGAGCATCTACAGCGGAGCTCTGTTTGCAGTCGACAGAAGTCGTGCTGAGACATCTGCATTAACATGGATTCAAGGTCAGTAAAAAAAAAACTAAAAATAGCAAGGAAGCAAGTTTCCTTCCTGGGCGGAGTTATTACTGCAGGAAGCACGAGCATGTCAGGTTCACATAAGCAAAGTATTTTAACACACCCTAAACCTCTTAGGGTGAAAGACATGCTGTCATTTTTGGGCCTTACAGGCTACAGCAGAAGTTACATCCCAGGTTACACCGATCTCACACAGCCCCTCAGAGACCTAGTCAGAGAACAGGGCATGCGAAATCTCAACAATGTCCTTAATTGGACACAGGAAGCAGAGGAAGCCTTTATTGCGTTAGAGCAGCTTCTCTCCAATGCGGCAGAGCTTACGCTCCCAGACTACACCATACCATTTTATTTGGATGTTTCTGTAACAAAACTGTCTGTAAATGGGGTTTTGCTTGAGAAAAAAGGGGTGGAGAGGAGAATGCTGATGTACGTTTCAGTAATGATGGATAACATGGAAAAACGCCACCCACAATGCACACAACATGCAGCAGGGTTGGCAAAATTAGCTCACATAGTGATGGGACACCCTCTGAATGTTTTAACAACTCACAGTGTGGTGGCATATGTGAACTCTCATAGTTTTACCATGACAGCTCTGAGACAACACAGGCTCAGCAAAATCTTGGAGGCACCCAACATAACCCACACTCACGAGGGAATCAACATGGCGGATGGAATAACACAGGGGGAACCACATCAATGTGAAGAGCTGGTTAGCAGGACAGAAAAGGTAAGACCAGACTTAGAAGCCAGCCCCCTTGAGGGACCACAGGTGAGACAGCTGTTCACAGATGGGTGCTGTTTTCAGCATGATGCAGAAGGGTTGAAGACTGCTTATGCTGTGGTGGAACAGACAGAATCAGGACTGGTAACAGTGGAAGCAAGAAGGTTGGAAGGACCCCAATCTGCGCAGTGAGCAGAAGTTATGGCAGTAATAGCTGCACTCAGACTGACAGAGGGACAGGAAGTGAATGTCTACACAGACTCAGCTTACTCAGCAGGAGCCGTTCATGTGGAACTCTGTCAGTGGTTGAGAGCAGGATTTTTGACAGCTGGAGGAAAACCTATAAAACATGAAGCAGAAATGAAAGAGCTAGCAGAAGCCTTGTTGTTACCAGCAAAAGTAGCAGTGATCAAATGTAAAGGACATGACAGCAGTGATTCAGATCAGCTGCTGACCATTCTGCCAAGATAACTGCAGGTTATATTGCTCAGATGATGATGGTGGCTGAAGAGGAGGAAGTGAGAGAACAGTTGACCTTAGAGAGAGTAGTGGAGCTGCACAAGGTTCTGGGATCTGAGAGATCTACAGGAGAACCAACAACACCCCAGGTCGAGTGGGTGTGGTTGAGAGTCATCAAGCGAAAGTGGGTGGAGCCTAGGTTCACAGGACCATACCAGGTGACCGAGAGGATATCCCACGCAGTGAGGCTGAAGGGCAAAGGACACGTGGTTTCATTGGAGCTAGTGCGCCGACGCACCGGAACCAGGGAGACCCCTGGAGGAGATTGGAGGAAACACAGCTCCATCACAAGGGGCAGAATAATCCCCTGAGCTGTCAGACAACTAGGCAGTCTACCTTAGTTGTTGAAGAAAGAAGACCAATAGACACCAGCGCACAAGATGTCACCTGTATAAGGGACCAACGAACAGCGAGACTGCGCCACCCAGAGGACGAAAGGACGAGAGAAGACAATAAAATAAAATAAAATAACATTTTCAATTTATGGTTTTTACTTAACAAAAGTTATATTTTATATGTTTTTGCATTTTTACTCTTTTATTATATTCATCTATTGTTGTGCTTACTGTTCAGGGGCCATAAGGATTGTAGTGATTGAACCCAGACATTGTTTGTTTTTAATTAAGAAACACAGTTAATTAATAGGACTGAGAAGACATCCTCCACTTAGAAGGGGTCAAGACATCCCTGCTGAGGATCAGAAGGTTTTAAGCACCCTGAGACTACAGAAGCAGGAAATGAACTAGTCCTCAGGCAAAAGGTGAGGCAGAGGCAGCAGGGCCTAAAGCATAGTTAATGTAAAAGAATCCTTCTGTCCCCTCTGGAGTAAGAGGTGTATGTTGATATTGCTTCAATTCATTTTTATCTTCTCTCTGAAAGGATTAATTAAAGTTCACAGGATGATTAAATTTCAGCAAGTTCCATTGCATTGTCGGTTCCTGGCATGCTTAATTACAGTAGTGGCGGCCGCACTAATAACCAAAATGGAGGGCACCGGTGGGAGCACCGAAACTAAACAGCCCCGTTCTATAGTTATGCGCAGCCCGTCTGCCCCTTATGGCGCCAAATTGACCATTCATGCTAATACTAAAGGAATCACGGCAGCGTTCATTCCAATAACTCCTAACAAGAATGTAGACCGCATTCATTATATTCATTACAATATACTACGACTGGCCAACTTAACCTGGGATGCTGTTGAAGGTCTCTCAGAACAACTAGCCCCCACCTCTCTCATGGCCATACAAAACAGAATGGCGTTGGATATGTTACTAGCTGAAAAAGGGGTTGTCTGTGCCATGTTTGGAGATATGTGTTGTACTTTTAGCCCCAATAACACCGCTCCTGATGGATCTGTCACCCGAGCCTTAGAAGGATTGAGAACTCTGAGTAAAACTATGCACGAGCATTCAGGACAACAAAAAATAACTAAACACAGTTAGCTTAAAAATTAACTTGAATGACTAATAACTAAACAAAATAAGCGAATCACAAAAGCAAAAAGAACTTATGCAAAAATTAGAATAAAGACTCCATGGTTTTCCCCCATGGTGGAACTCCAGATGGTATCACCCAATCAGTCAATATGGGATTGGAGTGTGCCAGCCAGAGTCCATTGCTTCTGTTCAAGGTACTCACCCACAGAACCAGCAAAGAAAGCACAAAAAATGTTAAATATTTGACAAAATTAAATATACAAAAGTTAACCAAATGTGCGTGCTGCAATTAGAACTAATGTATTTCAATATTGTCAAATGAAAATATAAACAGAAACCCGTGTATTTATGCTGCGGTGAATGTGTATATGAAAACTCAAAATGAAAAAGTGTTTGTGTGTGGGGTTACCGACTGTGTGGCTGCCGGTGTGGCCATCACAGTTAACAAAACAAAAAACAGAAACAAAGTTCAGGCGGGCGACCCAGCTGTCGACCCGTGCGGGCACAGAGTTCAGCAGAGCCAGCGGGATCCTCGGAGGCAGCACCAGGAACAGGATCAGGCAGTAGTTCATCCTCGAACCCTTTATCACTGGGTTCAAAGGCCAGGATGAGGACAAATCTCTAATCGGACTGCTCAGGAACAGAGTCAGGCAGCGGTTTGCCCTCGAACCCTTCATCACTGGGTTCAGTGGCCAGGATCAGGACAAGTTTCTCCTCCAACTACTCAAGAACAGGATCAGGCGGTTTGTCCTCGAACTCCTTGTCACTAGATTCAGAGGTCAAGACGAGGACTAGTCTCTTCTTGAACCCCTGAAAGGCCTTGGAACAATGAACTGGAGGTTGGGTGTCCTCCATCCTCTCCTTGGCGTCTGGCTGACCCACAGTGGAGACAGAGGCTGCAGTGGCGTGAACAGCGATCGAGGCGTTGGAGAGACCCTCAGTGCCGTGAGCAGGAGCTGAAGTATCGCCGAGACCCTCAGTGCCGTGAGCTGGAGCTGCGGCTTCGCAGAGACCCTCGATGACTTGAGCAGAGGCGTCGTACCTGCGGCGGGATGTGGTAAACATGGGCTCTGCAGCAGCGCTCTGATGTCATTTCCCAACACCAGCTTAAACAGATTCTTCAGTAATCGATTGAATTGACTTTCTAAATTGCCTTGAGACATGTGTTGTGAATTGGCACTATATGAATAAAACTGAATTTAACTGAATTGAGTCCTGTTCAGTGTAATACTTGTCATGTTAGAAAAATACTTACCCATTAGATGGAGAGCTGGTTTGTTTCTGCAGAGCTCTGCTGTTGCAGGTGACTGCTTCATCAAAAATCCTTACATCGATGTCCACCTACTCACAATATACCTTTGTGCATCATTCAGACGTCCTCCTGCTCAGTTACTTTGCAGACCACTCAGCAACGTTACCATGAAAACATGCAGCATCCACCTGGTTCCCAATGCCCCCCTAGCTGCAGCTCATGGGGAAAATTAACAGAAGCAGACCTTCAATCCAATAATAACATGATTGGTTCAAGGAAATCATAAAATGTTGTATTACTATTTATTATGAGTCATAGTCTTGCTGCTTAATGCAAAGTACATCTCTGGATTGAATTGTTGATGAAAAATATTGTTAGTGGTAGAATTTGAAGGGGGCTGAAACCCCCCTAAAATAGATCTAAGGACATCCATGCTTCATGCACTTTTTAATAACTACAGTGACTGTGTGGTCTAATGCTGCCCCCTTGTGACATGAATTGGTATTAAACCAGCAGTGAGTTTCTGTTTCTAAAAAATTCCAAAGTGCTCAGTATATATTTACAGAAAGTAAAAAGTTACATCAACCAAATGAGAAATACATGTGTGTCACAAAAGGCTGAAGTTTGTCAGTAGTGTCTAAAGTGATGCTGGAGAAGATGAGATGTTTGGTTTCACTTTCAGTTATCAAGAACACACTCTCCTTACATGAACTGCAGAGAAACATTTCATTACAGTGAAGTTTAAGAAAAACGTTTTACAGAGAAAAGAAGGTCAATATTTAACAAACGCTTGTAAACAAGGAGACAAAGGTTAGATTTACAGCTGGGTTCTTTTGTCTACAGGCTGTAAAAACTTACTGTAAAAAATATTTCTCCCTCTTCTTCCTGTTCCCAAACACACATTGAGGCTGGGTGGAACCAACATCTGCTGAAGGTAAAAGCTGATTGGCTGCAGCCTCTCTGCATGATTCATAGATCAAAGGACAAACCTGTTTGTGTTTTCAGCAACTACTACTCACATAGTCACTGTAACTGACAGGAGAAATGGAGCAGAATCAGCTGGACCAGGAAACTTTCTCCTGTTCGATCTGTCTGGATCTACTGAAGGATCCGGTGACTATTCCCTGTGGACACAGCTACTGTATGAACTGTATTAAAAGCTTTTGGGATGAAGAAAATCAGAAAGAAATCCACAGCTGCCCTCAGTGCAGGGAGACCTTCATGCCGAGACCCTTCCTGCAGAAAAGTTCAATGTTAGGAGCTTTAGTGGAGCAGCTGAAGAAGACTGGACTCCAAGCTGCTCCTGCTGATCACTGCTATGCTGGACCTGAAGATGTGGCCTGTGATTTCTGCACTGGAAGAAAACTGAAAGCCATCAAGTCCTGTTTAGTCTGTCTGGCCTCTTACTGTGAGAAACACCTTCAGCCTCATTATGATTCAGCTACATTTAAGAAACACAAGCTGGTGGAGCCCTCCAAGAACCTCCAGGAGAACATCTGCTCTCGTCATGATGAGGTGATGAATATGTTCTGCCGTACTGATCAGAAGTGTATCTGTATTATCTGTTTATTGAATGAACATAAAGGCCACGACACAGTCTCAGCTGCAGCAGAAAGGACTGAGAGGCAGAGAGAGCTGGAGGTGAGACGAGAAGAAATCCAGCAGAGAATCCAGGACAGAGAGAAAGATGTGAAGCTGCTTCAACAGGAGGTGGAGGCCATCAATCACTCTGCTGATAAAACAGTGGAGGACAGTGAGAAGATCTTCACTGAGCTGATCCGTCTCATCCAGAAAAGAAGCTCTGATGTGAAGCAGCAGATCAGATCCCAGCAGGAAACTGAAGTGAGTCGAGTCCAAGAGCTTCAGGAGAAGCTGGAGCAGGAGATCACTGAGCTGAAGAGGAAAGACGCTGAGCTGAAGCAGCTCTCAAACACAGAGGATCACAACCAGTTTCTCCACAACTACCCCTCACTGTCAGCACTCAGTGAGTCTACACACTCATCCAGCATCAATATCCGTCCTCTGAGATACTTTGAGGATGTGATAGCAGCTGTGTCAGAGCTCAAAGAGTTCGACCAACCCTCCAGCATCGATATCCTTCCTCCGGTCTTTAAGAATGTGATAGCAGCTGTGTCAGAGCTCAAAGAGTTCGACCAACCCTCCAGCATCGATATCCTTCCTCCGGTCTTTAAGAATGTGATAGCAGCTGTGTCAGAGCTCAAAGAGTTCGACCAACCCTCCAGCATCGATATCCTTCCTCCGGTCTTTAAGAATGTGACAGCAGCTGTGTCAGAGCTCAGAGATAAACTACAGGACATCCTGAGAGACACATGGACAAACATCTCACTGACCCTCACTGAGGTGGATGTTCTACATTCAGAACCAGAAGAAAAGGGCAGAGCTGGATTCCTACAATATTCATGTGAAATCACACTGGATCCAAACACAGCAAACAGATATCTGTTACTGTCAGAGGAGAACAGGAAGGTGACACTGATGAATCAATATCAGTCTTATTCTAGTCACCCAGACAGATTCACGGATTATTTCCAGGTTCTGAGTAGAGAGAGTCTGACTGGACGTTGTTACTGGGAGGTGGAGTGGAGAGGAGGAGTTTCTGTAGCAGTCGCATACAAGAACATCAGCAGAGCAGGAAGAGGTAGTGAATGTGGATTTGGACGTAATGACAAATCTTGGGCATTAAATTGTTCCCAAGACGGTTATAGATTTGGTCACAACAACATCTGGACCTCCATCTCAGGTCCTGGTTCCTCCAGAGTAGGAGTGTACCTGGATCACAGAGCAGGTCTTCTGTCCTTCTACAGCGTCTCTGAAACCATGACTCTCCTCCACAGAGTCCAGACCACATTCACTCAGCCGCTACATGCTGGAGTTCTTGTTAACTGGCCTGGAGACTCTGCAGAGTTGTGTAAACTCAAATAGACAGAATCCACTGAAGGTTCAGTGAGTTTGATTCTGATTTTTGATTCTCCAACAGATTTGTTCTTGATCATTGATCATCACAGAAATCAATAGTCAGAGATTGTCAGCATTTGTTTTTCTTCAGATTTGATGTTCTGGTTCTGCTGAATTTGTTCATTTGTTCAAAACAGCTGATCAGAACCAGAATATTTGCTGCTTTTCCCTCCTTGTTGCTTTTAGCAGCAAAGACTGTGAACTCAGTAATAAAATGACAAATGATTCCCAGGTTGAAGAAGTGAAACCAGTTCTTTGATCACCTTCTTGTTTGAACACATTTTGTTGAGTCCTGACTCACAGGAGACAACAGATATTGTCTCATTGTGGACTTGAGCTGATTTCATGTCTTGTTGATTTTTAGGAGGAGAAACTTCACAATAAAGCTGTCATGTTGCTTCACTGTTTAGCTCTGTTGGTGATGGCATACTGCCCCCTACAGGAAGGTTGTGTTGTTACATGACATGGAGTCCAGGAAGTGTTTATTATTGCTTCATTATTATTAGTTAAATAGAATGAATCTGTGTTTTTAATCACTGTAAATAAAATTCTTGTTTGATTATTTCTGTGTTTGTGTGTTTTGTGTCCTGTAAATCTAAAAGCTTCAGTTTGTGGATCCAGACCTCCAGGAGCTCCTCACACTTCATATATCTGTTCAACTCCTCATGTTCCAGCCTGAACTGTTTCCATTTCTACAAATCCAACTAGTCCACAGTTGTTCTGGGAGGAAAACCAATCAAAAAGCAGCAAGTCAGAAAGAAATAACACAGATGGTTTATTTTTATTCCAGCAGCAGATGCTTGTGCCTCGTTAACCAGCTATAATCCACTAATCTGGGCTCATTGTTTTAGGTCTGAGCTGTTGTGTTTGTTGTTCTACATGAAGCACACAGAACACTGTTAACACCAAGCAGCCTCAGTTTCTCAAGGCTTCAAGGTCCCAGACGGCCGATGCTCAGTGAGAACGACTGATGGTGTGAAAGGCGTGGCCCAACATTCAGTTCAAACAAGAAAGAGGCTCAGTGTTGGTAGAACATGCAGTGGAGTGCAGTGAAACCTGCTGAAAGTGTCTGTGAGGAGGAAAACGTTCCAGGAAAGCTCCAACATTCCCACACAGACAGCTGTTCATTTTCTTCACATCATTTAAAGCAGGGATGTCCAACAGCAGCCAGGTGGACACGTCTGAAACATCTCAGCTGGAAACCACACTGTGTTGATGCTCTTTGACCTTTTAGCTCCATTATTTCAGTGAAAAATGACAATGCAGCCGTTCAACATGATTTTATTTCAAACTTTACAGAATGTTTAGCATCAAAATCTGTAATAAAGACAGAAACTTAATGTGAATTCATGGTATTTTTATGAAAGAGGCATTAAAGATATTTACTGTAAATTTGACCTCCATCTAATATTGTTGATGGTCATTAATGTGTTTTCAACACATAAAGACCTTAAGTATTAAAGTAAGACATTGTTTCTTTATTAAGGGGAATTTACTTTATCTGTTCCACTGATTCACTTTTCTATAGTTTTTAAGCATCATTTTTAACTTTCATATATTCCAGATTTCGTATGACCCCAACAGTGAAACTCAGAGCAGGTTAAACTTTCCATTTGCTGGTTTTTCATTCTAATTCAGTTTATTTTGAATGAACAAGCTCTACAGATCTAAAGTCAGATTAACAATCAGCTTGAAATGAACTAAAGTTATTCAGTTTAACAGTTTAAAAAGTTTATATTCCAGCTTTCAGCATATGACCGGGGCCCATTTGCATATCTAATTATTAATGCCTGATGAATTGCAACCAAATTAGATGGACCAGAATTTATTTATTTATTTTTTGCAAATAAAACGGAGATTTAAACTTCAATATTTTCCTCAAAATGTGTCCAAAACTTCATTTTTCCTCCTGAAACTTTTGCAGAAATCCAGTAAAAAGAGAAAAAAAACAAACATTATAATCCAGACCTCTGTGTGCTTCCTACATCGGAATATGCGTAATGACGTTGGAGGATGAACTATCACGTGGTTTTTTTTTTTTGCTCGCCAATGCCCGCAACAACCGGAACTGATGTCATTCCCGGGTCTTTTTTCTCCCGGTAGTGGTTGTAGTTTTTCCCGCGGTACACAGATCTTTTCATTCTTTCTTTTCATCTCGTCATTCAGTATTTATTGCTATTTTACACACACACACACACACACACACACATTTATGAAGCTGCCAAAAGCCGGACGCACCAAAGAGTTTTACCCCTCGCTAGAAGACTCAGATTCGGTCCACTCATCCGTCTGGACTCGGCGGACAGTGGGGATGAAGTGGATCTTATTGGCGGGATAGATCCTTCCCATGACTTGTATGTATATATTTCTGAAATATTACTTGTTTCTGAACTAGAGAAAAATATACAAATGAAAGAATTTCACCGTGTTACGCATCATTGTTATATTATGCGCATTATAGACGCATCTTTTTCTGTGTGCAGCGTTGACGATGATGAGGAGGAGGAAGAAGAGACCTCCTGCTCCCCTGAGGCACCCAGTGTTCTGGAGAGAGGAAGAGGAAGGAGTCAGCCTTCAGGAAGTAGGAGCTGCAGCAGTCGTTCCCCTGGCAAGTCCTCCAGGTCAGAGACACTCCCCAGTGATGGAGCTCGCTGGAGATGTGAAACTGAGCCTGACAACTTGCCACATCCCCCACCTCCTTTCCTGCCCAGAAGACAGCCAGGTCTGCAGCCACCTCTTGCACAGTATGTGGACATTCCTTCTCCGTCTGAGCTGTTCAAGATGTACTTTGACCAGGACACAATCAAAACACTGTGTGCAAACACTAATAAATATGCAGCTAGAAATATTGCAGCAGGGAAACAGTTTAAATGGACTGAGGTCACAGAGGCTGAAATGTGTCGGTACATCGGGATGACGGTGTACATGTGGGTTCTGAAGCTGCCAAAGATCCGGGATTTTTGGCGTACAGATTCTGTTTTCAGTGTCCCATATCCTGCAAAGGTCATGTCCAGGGACCGGTTCCTCAGCATCACTGGGAACATACATCTGAGTGACCCTGCAGAAGATGCCCTCAGTGACAGCAGAAGGGCACAGATGACTAAGACTGTCTGCACAGAATACGCCCCCTGTATGACAGTTTACGTGTAGCCTGCAAAGCACTGTACCACCCCTAGCAAAACCTCGTTGTGGATTAGCGCATGGTAGCCACCAAAGCCAGAACTGCCCTGAAGCAGTCCATAAAGAACAAGCCAACAAGGTGGGGGTTAAAACTTTTTGTGCTGTCAGACAACACAGGCTACACTGTTGACTTCAACATCCATTCAGGGAAGTCCGCTCTGGTAACTGGGAAGGGGCTGTCATTTGATGCTGTGATGTCACTCATCAACAAAAACTACCTAGGATCAGGATATCACATTTATTGTGATCATTTCTACACCAGCCCAGTACTGTTCCACCACCTTCATGACCTGGGGTTTGGAGCCTGTGGGACGGTTCGGGATACAAGAGTCGGCGTCCCAAACATCAAAATAAATGCCCTGAACAAGAAATCTCCCCGAGGGACCATCAGGTGGATCAGAGAGGGAGCGCTCTTATTTATCAAGTGGATGGACGCGAGGGAGGTGAGTGTCTGCTCCACTCTGCACACAGCCTTCTCAGGGGACTCTGTAAAAAGACCATCCAAGGTTGGTGGAAAGTATAGAGCAGTGGAGGTGCCGGTTCCGTCAGCTGTGAAGGACTACAACCGCTTCATGGGGGGAGTTGACCTGCCTGATCGACTGATTGGCTCCTGTTCCTCATGGAGAAAGAGCAGGAAGTGGTATTTGACAGTGCTGCATCACTTTGTTGGCATTGCTGTAACAAACAGCTATTTGTTGCACAGTGAAATGTGTGGCAGACTGGAGCAGCAGCCCAACACACCAGGGCTTCCAGGAGCAGCTGACAGCTGAGCTGTGTGGAGCACCCTGACAACAAGTCCCGCAGGCCTATCAGCACATCCCTGTTGCCATTGCTGAGGGGGCATCAGGCTCAAAGAAAGCTACACAGGGACGCAGAAAGTGTAGGCTGTGTGGGAAGTGCACTCCCTTCATGTGTGAGGCATGTAAAGTGCCTCTGTGTGTAATCGTGGACAGGAACTGTCACAAGGCCTATCACAGCTTCACTGGCAAAATTGAAGGCTAATTTTTGACTGTTTACACTGTTGTAAATATTATTGTAAATAGCTTTTTGATGTTCATGTTGTCTTTTTGCATTCTGCTTTTTTGTATCTTGTATCTATATAAAAAATATCATGTGAATTTATGTTCATCTGTTCTAAAGTTTCAGCACAGTAAAAAAAAAGATATTTTTGTTGTTTATTGCACATTTTATTGTTTGAACATGTTCTTATGAACATATATGTGTGCTCATGGGTATCTGGCAGAGATTTGATTGCACTACTGTAAATAGTTTATTTTGATGTAAATATTATCTTTTCTCAAATTGTTCACAATCTACATTTTATTTCCGTTTCTGTCTCTGTTTATAAAAATGTGTGTATTTCAAAAATGAAGTTATGGACACACTCCAAATAAATTTTCTGTGGTTTGAAAGGATTTTGTGCCACTTTTTTACATTACAATTTTTGAGGGATACAGCTATGATATTTCTGTATTTAGGAAAGTATGTTTTCATTTTTCTGGTGGTTAATTGCACTTTTTAGCAATTTATTTAGTAAACATGGACTTATTACATACAAATGATAAAAAGTTGGGATGTAAGGGTTGTATTGATGTCTAGCATATTGAAATGCTCCAAAAAAAGGCTCTACAGCAAGTGAACATGTAAAAATATGCTCCGGTGAACCTGTTCTATGGAAGGTCAAATAAACAGTTTATTAAAATATTCATCATTTCAGAAACTTGGAATAACCCAAAGAAAAGGGTGGATTTTGAAACTGATGATTATGAATTAAACTGTTAGAACCGAACGAACAAAAGTGGAGGAGGTGTAGGAATATATATGGAGAAAAGATCAACGTCTAAGGTAGTGGAGAGGATGACAGCAGCAATAGATGATCTGCTGGAATGAAAAGATTTAAAATGTTGTTGTTTATTGTGTTTATTGGGCTGCAGGATCTGGAAAACGCATTTTCAAATGTCTGAATAAGACTGTTTATATACTGATCTGTCCAATTAAAACAATCCTAGAAAACAGATGAGTTCATCAATAGTATGTATAGTATGGGCTTGTATCTAAAAAGATGTGGTTTTGTGAGAAGGACACCAACAAAGCAAATGACACATTTCTAAGGATGTTTATAACATTATACAGTAATAACTGCCCTGCAAAACAATACAATGTTGGTCATAAACAAAAAGATAGCCCATGTATGACTAATGGTATAAAAAACACCTGCAAGACGAAGAACGCTCTTTACAGGGTTTATAATAGAAAACTAATGGAAGTACAAAGTATATAAAAATACACTAATTAATACCACTAGAATCTCCAAAAAGGATAATTATGATGAAACATTACAGAATGGATTTAACAATGTAAAACTGAAACAATATAAAAGAAATGGAGGAAGTAATTAGTAGGTTTAAAACGTTGTTTGTAAATGTGGGTCCAGTGCTGTCTGGAAAAATTAGAGGATTTAAAATCTGACATGAAAACAAATGAAAGGAATCCCAGTTCAAATGTTCTGGGAAAGAAACTGTAAAAATTTTCCTAAAATGTAAAAATAAAACATCGACTGATAAAATAAATAAAGCACTCACACACATTTGTAACTTGTCTTTTTACACCAGGTCATTTCCACATAGAAATGAAAATAGCCTTTATAAAGCAGGGGACAGACATCATTTTACTACAGGCCTGTTTCTTTGCTGTCTCAGTTCTCCAAGATTCTGGAAAAACTCTTTACTGACAAATGAGATGATTTCATTGAGGAACAAACTGGTTTGTGACAGTCAGTATGGTTTTAGAAGAGGAAGATCAACATCTCCAGCGTCACTGGAACTGGTTGAAGAAATCTCAAACGCTATAGACAATAAAAGATATGCAGCAGGAATATTGGTAGACTTAAAGAAAGCATTTGATAGCATTGATCATAAGACATTATTCACACAACTGGAACATTATGGCATTAGAGGGGATGGACTGAACTGGGTGGAACAGTTTGTACAAACAGACGAATACAAATTGACTTACATTGACATTAATGGTGGTGTTCCTCAGGGATCGGTGTTAGGTCAAAAACTGTTCATACTGTCAGGTAACCGGTTTAGCGACATCTGTCTTACGACAGGAGGAGGGGGCTTTACAGCAGCAGTGGATTATATGTGTGGTGCCTGTTGTGAGCACAGGGAGGAGGGGGGTCATTAAAGTGTTGGCCGTTCTACAAAGAAGTCTGGAGTTCCTCTTTATGATAAACAGACAAGTTTATTACATGGTGTCAGAAGTGGGGAAAAATATCCCAAACTGTATGAACTGCTGCGATCAAAGTCAGCCTGGACCTGGGGTCCAGCACAGCAAATGGCTTTTGATAAAATAAAATAACTTCTCATGTCATCACCTACCCTAGTGTTTTATGATGCAAACGGGAGTACAGTTGTTTCTGAGGATGCCAGCAGCTTTGGCATTGGGGGTGTCTTATTGCAGCTTCATGGTGAGGACTGGCGACCGGTGGCACACTGTTCAAGGAGACTGAGTGATGCTGAGACAAGGTATGCTCAGATGAAAAAAGAATGCCTGGCAGGAATGTGGGCATGTGAGAGGTTTGAGACATAGCTCCATGGCCTGCCTGTTTTTAGGTTGATCACAGACCACAAACCCCTCATTCCACTGATGAACTCCAAGGACCTGGATAACACTCCAATTCGATGAGTGAAGAGGTTGATGAGGTTCAACTTTGAGGCGGAGTACGAACCTGGGAAAACTCTGGTTGTGGCTGACATGTTGTCAAGGAGCCCACAACAGAAAGTGGAGCACGACGAAAACAGCCACACGGACATTGAGTGTTAGGTAGCTGTCGTTTTGAGCAGCATTCCTGCATCACCGATGAAGATGGACACTATCAGAGCAGAGACGGCATCTGACCTCCAACAGGTCATAAGGTACCTTGAGCAGGGGTGGCCTGAACACATGACACACACACACAGTTTAGCTAGAGAATACTTTACTGTGAGGAATGAGCTACCTGTGCAGGATGGGTTGGTGATAAGGGGGAGTAGAATAGTGATCCCAGAGACAATGAGGACAGAAATCTTAGAGACAATACATGAGGGTCATCAGGGGCTAAATAAGTGTAGAATGAGAGCAAACACCTCAGTTTGGTGGCCAGGTTTAGCTTCACAAATCACACAGTTAGTGGAAAACTGCATGTATTGTAGGGAGCACAGAAAAGCACAGGTCAGAGAGCCTCTTATGTCAACTCCCCTCCCAGATAGACCATGGAAGAAAGTAAGCCTGGATTTATGTGAATATGACAAAGAGAACTTTCTGGTCATATCAGACTACTATTCCAGATACTTAGAAATACTACATATGACATCCACTACAAGCACACAGGTCATACTGAAGCTTAGAGCTACATTCGCACGTTACGGCATACCAGAAGAGGTTGTTAGTGATAATGGACCACAGTTTAGCAGTGATGTTTTTAAAGAGTTTGCACAGGACATGGACTTTAAACACACAACCTCCAGCCGCCATAACCCACAAGGAAACGGACATGCAGAGCGTGCGGTCCAGACAGCAAAGAACATTCTGAACCAGAAAGAGCCTCTTCTCGCACTCTTGGCCTACAGAGCTTCCCCACACAGTAGTACTGGTGTAAGCCCAGCGGGCAGAAATGGGCAGAAAGATACGAACGAACAGATATCGCTAAACCAGTTATCTGACACATACTATTCATAAATGACATACGTAATGTCTCAAAGATACTGAAATTTATATTTATCGCAGATGAAGCCAAAATGTTTTGCTCTGGGGAGAGTTTACAGCAGCTTTTAGAGACAAAAACATCAGAAATCAGTACATTTATTCAGATTAAACCACTGTTTGATCTGAATAAATTCAAGTAGAACAAAGATTAAAGTACATATTGAACGTGTTTATGAGCACAAATTTCTGGGTGTCATGTTGGACCATAAAATCAGCAGGAAGCCTCACATTAAACATGTTAAAGCAAAAATAGCAACGACTGATGCAGTGATGGCAAAAACAAGGCATGTGCTAAACCATGAATCACTAAAGATTCTTCATGTTTCTATGGTTTTAGCATATTTAAATTACTGTGTGGAGATGTGGGGAAACACTTACAAAACCCCTTTACAGACACTTTGTACATTACAGAAAAAAGCAACAAGGATAGTTCATATATTGGGGAACTGGAGAACACAAATTCCTTATTTTTAAAATCAAACATGATCAAATTTATGGATCTTGTCAAATTTAAGACTGGTCAAATAATGTAAAGCCAGAAATAATCATTTACCAGAAAATATAAAAACTATTTTCTCTGAAGGAAAAGGGGGTTTGGAAAGTGTTTAGTTCTACTTAAACATCTATTTAAGTAATGCTTCTCTTACTTGAAAACCAGTTTAGGACTCTACCCACCTCTGTTTCTGATAAAGAACAAAACTCACAGGGACAGAAAAGTTGGTTGTTTTCTCCTCAGCAGATCATTTAACAAACACAGATCCCAGCAGGATGGCTGCTATCTCCAACCTGACCACTAGATGCCAGTAAATGTTACACATTTGATTTTAGAAGCACAAAGGTTAAATAAGAATAAATTCAGTTAAATAGAGCAGAAAATAGTCAAAGCTTGGCTGCAAATCTGTTTCCCTAACAATAAAAAGGGTGACAGTTGTTGATTTAAAAGCACCACAAAGTGAACATCTCACTTCAGAGGAATCTTTGAGTTGAAGGAGAGCCAAACCTGAGGGGAAATAATTGAATAAATTGTATTTATTAAGAGTTTATTTGTAGAGATTTTTGTATCTTGATCCTGAATCTTCAGCTTATATGGAGCAGAGGAGAGTTGATCAGTGAATCAGATCAAACAAACAGTTTTGTCTGAGCAGCAATCAAGTGATTTTGTCTCCTGCTGAGCATGCTCAGAAGACTCCTGCCAAAGAAGATGTAAGATGGCACGTTCACCTGGTAGCTCCTGAATATCCATCAAACTGCAAACGGCATAATTTGTCTGGGTCTAGGAGACTCTGTCTCCCTTTTTGCCTGCTGCTTATTCTGCTTCACCATAGATGGCGCCAGAGCACGGTGACTGGAGGTGCGACAGGTGTTTCCCATCAAGCCTCATCATCTGAGCAGTATAAGAGGATCCTGCTCTCAGTAGTTTGGTGCCTGAGTGCTAACCAACAGTGGTAAAAGCCTCTAGCGCTCTGTAGCTCGTCACATTGCCACTGAGACATTACTCACTTTATTTGTTTTGTGTTCCTCTTCAGGTGACTCCTGTGTCCTGGATTCTGTTCCAGCTCGCTACCTGGTTCCAAGCCCACTTCAAGTATGCCAGAAATCCTCTCCAGACAAACTCCAGCTGACAGCATTCTGGCTTCTCTCCTGGGAAACCCTGCCCCCAAAGCTGCTCACCCTCCAACCTGCTCACCATCCCAAGTACCCATACCAGTGACATACTTACCTGACTCCTGGAAATCACCTCACGCAACCAGTTGCCATCTTGGATCCAGTCCATCATCTGCTGGCGGTAATTTCCACTCCCAGATTCCCGCTCATCTCCCCCCTGGCGGTTCGTCTTCTCCCCACCTGTAAGCATACAGATCTGATTAACACCTGCAAATCCATTCTGCAAGATACTAACCTTACCTGTCCTCCCCTCACAGTCGAAGTGTTCCTGGTCCCGGATTCCTGTCAACAATTACTTACTGTAACAACAAACCTTCTAAACCTTCTCCTGGTTGTATTCTGCATGTGGGTCAAATCAGTACCAAATACCATGACATAATCAAAGTCTGGGGCTTCATACTGTAGTTTGAAGCTGCCTTGAAGTTGCAGATTTTCCTGAAGGCTGTTTTCCAAGTGTTCAACTGATTCAGGGACAGTCCAGCCTGAATAAAATAATTCAGTTTAACAGGGTAAGGGTTTCCTTCATAATTTCAGTTTAACAGTAAATTAAAGATGAAGTTCCACTTTTAGCCTTGGCCATATTAAGATAGGATCACCGTTTTCACCTATTAGACATTATCTATTACTTCCTGGCAGCACTGGGAACAACATCAGTGTTCATGAAAAGAAAAAGGGACATTATGTAATTTTCTGCCGCTGTTAACAAAGAAGAGCGTAGAGAGAGGAAGGATGACGATCATAAGGGAGCTGAGGAGCAGGATGAAGGAGAGAAAGAGGAGTTAACTGGAGAGGAAGCTGAGATTGAGAGATCAGAAACAGAGACTGTCAATCCTGAGAGTGAGGAGGAACATGTAGGCTGTGAGGGAGAGAGTGAGGAGCTAAATGAAGGACAACCAGTGGATCATCCATCATGTACACCACCATCAGGTTTGTCATGTTGAACAAACCTGTGTGTGACTGCCTTGTCATGCATGCAGACATTTCAGCCCACCAAATATGTCAGGCAATGTGTTTGACTCAACATCTGGCTCTAGGAATTGGAAACCTGAGAGGAAGGGGGGGGGGGGGGGGTTCAGTACATGCAAAGTCTGACAGGCACAAGCTAGGAATGATAGCATGGAGGGACTACCAGAGGGCTGTGAAAGCTAATACAACATTGGCAAATATCCTTAACAAGGAACACAGTAAAAAGTTAAAGAAAATCACAAATATATTAAAACAGCTGGTGACGTGATATTGCTTACAGCCAGATAAAACAGCACAGAGAGGACATGATGAGTCTGAGGAATCAAACAACAAAGGACATTTCAGGGAAGTTCTAGAAACAGTTGCAAATCACGATGCAGCTGTTAAACATAGACTGACGTCCATTCACAACACAAAGTACACAAGCAAGATCATTCAGAATGAGGTTCTGGATTGTTTGGCAGAAATGGTCCGTTCTGAAATCATTGAAGTAAAAAACAATCAGTACTTCAGCATCATGGCAGATGAGACTAAGGATGTTTCAAAACAGTAGCAAATTTCATTTGGACTCAGGTACTATTATAATGGAACCATCAAGGAGCGTTTTCTCCATTTTGAATCTGCTGAAAGACTAGATGGAGTGGGACTCACTGAAAAGATGGTCCACTTACTGGAACGCCACGGTTTAGACTACAGAAACAACCTTATAGGCCAAGCATATGATGGCGCTGCTGTAATGAGTGGTGAGCATTCAGGGTCCAGGCTAGAATCAAAGAGCAAGCTACATTTGGGTTTTACATCCACTGCAGTGCCTCCTGTCTCAATTTAGTGCTAGTTGATGCTATCAAAGCAGTCCCAGAAGCAGAGAAATGCTCTGTTACAGAGTCTTTATGTTTTCACTTCTGGCTCATATGTGCACCCAAATAGCTTGCTGTACAAACAAGATGTATGGCAGCACAAGAGAGCTCCAGAAACTGAGTGACACACGATGGGCTTGTCCATTCATAGCTCTACGCAACGTAATGGAGTCCTTTTTTGACAAGTTGTGGGGTGAAGTGTTAAACATCTGTGAGCAATGGGATGCTGCCACACAGTCAGTGGCAAAACGACAAAGGATGACAAGCTCCAGACTCCGTGAGTCCCACATACTAAGCTCTGTTGGTCAGAGGGAGCTAGTTTTTCACTTTAAAATTAGTGAACACCTACCTCTGGTCCACCATTCCAGATGAGCATCTTAGCAATCAAGGGGTGCTAAGCATTGAATCCAGAAGGGCAAAGGCTTTGGACCATGATGCATTTGTGGACCAGTTTGCAAGAAATCACAGAATACTGTTATTATAATGTTGTAGGTTGCTGTGTTCCTAGCGCTAGAGGATGACAGACTACAGAACAGAAAATGTGACTGAACATGAAGTTTCCTACTGTAAAAGTCTGTGTATAACAGACCTCTGGAGGTCCACTGCAGGGTCCAGCTGACAGAACCAGACCCTCTGCATACCGAGTCCCATGCAAATAAATGTCTTTAGGAGGGACACACTTTCAATATGTGGGTACCTGCTCTTCATCACTGAACACAAAACCAAACAGGGAATACACACTTCAATCATTTATGTCTCTTTAAAGAGTATGCTGCACACTAGTTAAAATGTTGAGGTCTAATTTAATACAATATTCACGACCACCAACATGTTAAACTAATGTTTTCGTAGCCTTGCAGCCATTGGCTCTCAGTGGGCAGTATTCCCTCAATAAAGCTCATATCCTAATAGTAAAATGTTTACACTAATATCCAACTATTTATGCTTACAAGAGATTCCAAACCCATTTTAATCTAATTAAATAAGAGCCAAACGTACCTCTCCAGGCTCCTTGTCCAAGTAACACACAGCCTCCAACTCAAAAACCAGAAGTTGGTTTTCCTGCATTTTAAAACAAAAGTTCTAAAGTTAGCAGAACTTTGACCCGTTGCAAAGACCTACAACTTAGAGATAGAAGTACTGAAACCTCACTAAATAAGGTTGAAGCTACGTTGGTTTTCCAGACTGACTTCAATACATGTCCCTAATTTTTCAAACTTATTATTTTTTTACGTTTTTACAACTGAAAATAGTTTTTATGCAAAGAAAATGAAAATTATGTTTTTTTACAGTGTAGTATATTTTATATGAACTCATATTCAAACATACCTGAAGTAAACTGATGATTAGTCTGAATGTAAGAAAACTAAAGTATGTGAGAAATTAATATACTTAGTGATCTTTTTCACAAGTGACTGTGTGGACTGATGCTGCCCCCTTGTGGCAGGAATCAATATTAAACCCGCAGTAAGTTTCTATTTGTGAAAAATCCAAAAGTGCTCAGTTTATATTTACAGAAAACACAAAATTACATCAACCAGATGAAAATACATGCGTGTCACAAAAGGCTGAAGTTCATCAGGTGTGTCTCATGTGATGCTGGAGAAGATGAGATCTTTGGTTTCACCTTCAGTTATCAAGAACACACTCTCCTTACATGAACTGAGGAGAAACATTTCATTAAAGTGAAGTTTGAAAATCCTTTTTGAAATTCTTCTGAGATGCATCAACAAAACAAAACGTAAATTACCTTTAAGAAAATAATAAAATGGAGACAAGAAGTTTTACAGAGGAAAGCAGGAAATATTTCACAAACTCTTGATTGTAAACAAGGAGAAAAACGTTAGATTTACAGCTCTGCTGCTTATTCTGCAGGCTGTAGAAATCTGATCTTCCTCCCTCTTCTTCCTGCTCTCAGACACACCTTGAAGCTGGGTGGAACAAACATCTGCTGAAAGCTGATTGGCTGCAGCCTCTCTGCACTGACATGTGATTCGTAGATCAGAGCTCAAAGTTGTTTCTGTTTCCAGGAAGTGAAACTCTCACAGTCACTGAGACGGAGAGGAGAAATAGAGCAGAATCAGCTGGACAGAGAAACCTTCTCCTGTTCAATCTGTCTGGATCTACTGAAGGATCCAGTGACTATTCCCTGTGGACACAGCTACTGTATGAACTGTATTAAAACACACTGGGATGGAGAGGATAAGAAAGGAATCCACAGCTGCCCTCAGTGCAGGAAAACTTTCATACCGAGGCCTGTCCTCCAGAAGAACACCATGTTAGCAGCTTTAGTGGAGCAGCTGAAGAAGACAGGACTCCAAGCTGCTCCTGCTGATCACTGCTATGCTGGACCTGAAGATGTGGCCTGTGATTTCTGCACTGGAAGAAAACTGAAAGCCATCAAGTCCTGTTTAGTCTGTCTGGCCTCTTACTGTGAGAAACACCTTCAGCCTCATTATGATTCAGCTACATTTAAGAAACACAAGCTGGTGGAGCCCTCCAAGAACCTCCAGGAGAACATCTGCTCTCGTCATGATGAGGTGATGAAGATGTTCTGCCGTACTGATCAGAAGTGTATCTGTATTATCTGTTTAATGGATGAACATAAAGGCCACGACACAGTCTCAGCTGCAGCAGAAAGGACTGAGAGGCAGAGAGAGCTGGAGGTGAGACGAGAAGAAATCCAGCAGAGAATCCAGGACAGAGAGAAAGATGTGAAGCTGCTTCAACAGGAGGTGGAGGCCATCAATCACTCTGCTGATAAAACAGTGGAGGACAGTGAGAAGATCTTCACTGAGCTGATCCGTCTCATCCAGAAAAGAAGCTCTGATGTGAAGCAGCAGATCAGATCCCAGCAGGAAACTGAAGTGAGTCGAGTCAAAGAGCTTCAGGAGAAGCTGGAGCAGGAGATCACTGAGCTGAAGAGGAAAGACGCTGAGCTGAAGCAGCTCTCAAACACAGAGGATCACAACCAGTTTTCTCCACAACTACCCCTCACTGTCAGCACTCAGTGAGTCTACACACTCATCCAGCATCAATATCCGTCCTCTGAGATACTTTGAGGATGTGACAGCAGCTGTGTCAGAGCTCAGAGATAAACTACAGGACATCCTGAGAGACACATGGACAAACATCTCACTGACCCTCACGGAGGTGGAGGTTTTACTGTCAGAACCAGAACCAAAGAGCAGAGCTGGATTCTTAAAATATTCATGTGAAATCACACTGGATCCAAACACAGCACACACAGAGCTGTTACTATCAGAGGAGAACAGGAAGGTGAAGAGAATGGATCAATATCAGTCTTATTCTAGACACCCAGACAGATTCACTGATTATTCTCAGGTTCTGAGTAGAGAGAGTCTGACTGGACGTTGTTACTGGGAGGTGGAGTGGAGAGGGAGAGTTTATGTAGCAGTCGCATACAAGAACATCAGCAGAGCAGGAAGAGGGAATGAATGTATGTTTGGACGTAATGACAAATCTTGGGCATTAGATTGTTCCCAAAAAGGTTCTAGATTTGGTCACAACAGCATCTGGACCTCCATCTCAGGTCCTGGTTCCTCCAGAGTAGGAGTGTACCTGGATCACAGAGCAGGTCTTCTGTCCTTCTACAGCGTCTCTGAAACCATGACTCTCCTCCACAGAGTCCAGACCACATTCACTCAGCCGCTACATGCTGGACTTTGGGTTTGGAACATTGGAGGTTCTGCAGAGTTGTGTAAACCCAAATAGATGTTCTGTCTTGTTTCTGATTGTTGATCAGGGTTCATGGTTCTGATGTCTCTGCTCTGCTGTTCTGTTCTTCTTCATTGTTCTTGTTTAAATGTAGTTCTCTGTGTCTGTGTTCCAGGAGCCAGAAAGGATTTCACTGCTGATGTTTTCTTTCATTCTTATTTGACACATAAATATTTCTCCACATGAAAATCTAAACTTCTCTGGGCTCTAATGGTTCTGGTTTTATATTTGTATTGATGTATTTGGATGTTCTGGTTTCTCTTCCACTGTTCTGCAGAACAAATGTTGTTCTTGTTTAAATCAGTTGAGATTGAAGTGAACTGAACTTGCTTCTGGTTTCTTTATTGTGATCCAAAGAAGAAACTGAAACTAACATCAACTTAGAACTGATGCTGTTTTCTTCTGAATCCTTTAGATTTAGATCAGAAAAATATATGTCTGCTGTTCTGTCTCTTTGGATTTCTTCAATAAAACAACTTGATTCCAGAGAAATGTGGAAAGTTTTCTTTTCATTCTAACAATAAATTGTGAGTTTTGTCGTCTAAAGAGCAGAAACATTTCCTTCAGAGTCTCATGTGATGCTGGATCAGATCAGATGTTTGGTTTCACCTTCATTCATCAAGAACATCCTCTGCTTCCACCACTGCTGCAGAGAGATTACAGAAAGAAAGCATTTATTACAGGAACTGATCAGTTTACCTGTCAAATATCAATTAAATTAGTGATTTTATCCATAGATAATTGGCTCATCATACTTATTCTGATTTAGTTCATAATTTATGTTAAAAATATTAAAAGTCAGACTAAATATTTGATTCCAGCTTCCTCCACCACATGTCAAAGTGTCAGATCTGTGTTAGTGTGTGATGTGTGTGTGGATTTGGTGAATGTAACTAGTGTTAAAGAGCTTTGAGTTGTCAGTAGGACATTATATAAGCTCAGTCCGTTTAGATGCTGACCTGCAGGATGAAGAGGAAAGGTGAGAGGAAGTTCTCCTGTTCCTGTGCTGCAAACCTCCATGCAAATACACAACCCTGCAAACCCTGTCAAAGCACACAGAAACCTCTACAAGCAGCAGCTTCTGCAGCAGAGACGCTCATTTTAAAGATTCATTGGATATTCTCAACTATGTTGGCAGCGTTGGACAAAACAGAATAAATGGAGGCAGAAAACTTAAATGAGTTAATAACATGTTTGAGAGCAGCTTCAGATCAGCTTCTATCCTCTTATTTTCTGTATTTTCTGTGATTTGATGAACAACCAATAAAACTACTGAGAAAAGAATAACAGTCTGTGAAACATCAGAAAATAGTTTTAATGTCCAGAACATAGCAGAAAATATGTGTTTCTTTCTGGCTTTGTTGAAATAAAACATGTTAATTACAAAGGGATCAGGTTGTTTTTGATCAGTGAGATAAAGATCATGTTCCTCCGTCTCTCATTCCAAGGAAAAACAGCTAAAGAAGTGAAGCTCATCATTTCTCCTGTCACTGAGCAGCATCAGGGTTACAGGTTGGGTTTCATGTTAACAAACTCTTCTTCAACACTAGAGGGCGCCATCATCCTGGTAAAAGTCATCAAGAGAAGTTCCTCAGTGTGTCAGCATGATGGAGATTGTGGATTAAACCTGGGAGAAATGTTGTAGACGTGTCATAAAATGATAGTTTAGCTTTCAACAATGTAATAAACAGGAAGAAGTGTGTGACTGAGCTTCATGTGGAGACCAAAAAGGATTTAACTAGACCAGAATGAACACAAGCAGCACAAAAGTCCTTTATTGTAGTGAGCTGGAAGCTTTGATACAGAAATCACTACATTTGGTTCCAACATCTAACCTCTGGCATCCTAAATATTGTACCTTAATAAATGGCACCAGATGTATCTGAAGGAGCAACCCGACTATTTTAATGTGTCTTTGGTTCTGCAGACAAATGTGACCCATATTCAGTATTTTCACCCCCTCAATAAATCAGAATTGAGCCACTTTCATATGTGGAACTAAATCAGATACATATCCTATGTTTTCTAAGCGTCTGCAGTCTGAACGGTCATGTTGCATTTCATCCGACCTTCATGTCATTGTCCTGGTTCCGACTAGCATCCACACAGACTTCTCTACAGAAGTAGCTTCACTGCTCCACTAAAGGCCGTTGTTAATAGTTGAGCTCTTTTTTTCTAAGCTCTTCATCTTCTTATGATGTGGTCATAATAGTGTCGTCTCCCATTGCTCAACAACTTCATAATAACACAGAGACGCCATTTTTACTTCTGTAAGCAGTGTGCTGCTGTGTGACGTCTACATTCTCCTTCTGCGCATACGGGTCGCTTTGGGGTCGTGACCCGTTCAGACTGAAGTCTGATGGCGGTCGCATTTAATTGGTAGTTTGAACGACCACGGAAAAAAAATCAGATTTGAACGAAAAGTCAGAATTAAGCATCAAGACCTGTAGAGTGAACATAGCCTTAGTTATAGAGACTATTTATTTACACAGCTACATACATCAACCAGGACACACACACACACACACACTCTCAGACTGATGGTAGCTTCCTGTCCACGCCTGGCTTGTCCAGTGGTTTGAGGGCCTCCTGCTCTGGTTTCCTCTTGCTCATGTTATTCTGTCCCAGATATGTTCACTATGTCACTTTTTCCAAGTTCAAGACAAGTCTCAAGTCTTTGAGGGGCAAGTTCTCATCAAGTCTTTCACCCCAAGTCCAGTCTCAAGTGTCTAATGACTATAAACATTTTCTAATTAATTCCATCGCTGTAGGTTAGGAATCCAAACCTCGACTGTTTGTTCTTTGGCAAAATAAGATTAACCTGATTGAGCCCTGCGATGGACTGGCGACCTGTCCAGGGTGTAACCCGCCTCCCGCCCATAGACTGCTGGAGATAGGCACCAGTTTCCCCGCGACCCACTATGGAAGGAGCGGTATAGAAATTGAGAAAAAGATCTTTATCTGCTGTGGTGTTTTATTCTAAAGTAAAAGTTCAGAAAACGTATTTAATGCAACTGTTCCACATTTCTGCTAAACCTCTTTAGAAAATAAAGACATGAATGTAACACCTGAGAAAACCAGTGGGCCACTTTAGTCACACTTTTCTGTTTTGTATATTTCTTTAATTTATTATCTCAATATAGCTTAAATCAGTAAAAAGCTTTTCTGACTCCTTGTTGCTTTTAGCAGCAAAGACTGAACTCAGTAATAAAATGACAAATGATTCCCAGGTTGAAGAAGTGAAACCAGTTCTTTGATCACCTTCTTGTTTGAACACATTTTGTTGAGTCCTGACTCACAGGAGACAACAGATATTGTCTCATTGTGGACTTGAGCTGATTTCATGTCTTGTTGATTTTTAGGAGGAGAAACTTCACAATAAAGCTGTCATGTTGCTTACTGTTTAGCTCTGTTGGTGATGGCATACTGCCCCCTACAGGAAGGTTGTGTTATTAGTCAGACAATTGTTGCTGACGTCACTTTCAGTATTAGTAGTTTTGGAGAATTAATCTACTTTAAATGGGTGTTTTTATCACTTTAAATAAAGTTCCTCTGGGTGTGATTATGTGTATATTTGTGTGTTCTTTGTGGACGTGAGATGATTTCATGTGTCGCATTGATGATTTTTATGAGCAAAAACTTTAAATCTTATTTTATTTTTTTTCACATTTTCCAATTCACACTTTAAATTGTTCCTCAGCTCTAGAAACATCAACCTAATATCCAGGGCCGGCCCAAGGCACAAGCAAACTAAGCAGCTGCTTAGGACCCCAGAACCAGTAGGTGGCCCCAAATAGCAATTGATTTTTTATTTATTGTTGGATGTGTAATGTTTTTTTTTTTTATGATTATAGTAACGAAAATACACGGTCTATTAGGGCCATTGAAAGAAGAATTTTTTTTTAAAGTTTAAATTGGCAAATTTAAGAGAAAAAACATGCAAATTTGCTAGATTTTAAACATGTAAATTTAGAAGAAAAAACACGCAAGTTTGCTACTTTTTTCTTGTATATTTGCATGTTTATAAACAAGCAAATAGTTTTTTCTTATAAATTTGCGTGTTAATTCTCGTAAATTTGGCACTTTTTTCTTCTAAATTTGCATGTTTATAATCTAGCAAATTTCCATGTTTTTTTCGTAAATGTCCGCTTTAAACTCAAAAATTTAATCTCCAATTTTTTTCTGTCTTTGAATGGTTCTAATACGCTGTCGTACAAAAGCACAATTTTATGATAAAATTGTGAATATCTTACAGTAATATAATTTTATTTTAGTAAAAAACGCTACTAAACTGCACCGGTGATATGAGCTTCCTGTCGTGAAATGCACATTCAGACTTCTAAAGCACAGGTAAAAGGCTAGTAGGCACAAATATGTCACAAAAAAGGTTGTATCCTTCGGGGGCAGAGAAAATAAAGAGGAAGAAGAGAGAAAAGGCCGAGATAAAGGTACGTTTGTGTTGGGATTATTAATCTGACAGTATTATTTAATATTAATATTTTAATATTTTATCAAATAATATTTCGGTCTGTTAAGGGTTGTCCTGTGAATACCAGCCCAGTAAGGCGATGGTATTAGGACAAAGTTGAAAGGTGTGAGCCAAGCTCTGACATTATTGAACAGCATAAACTCTGCACACACATGGAATGAATTCACACAATTTCTTAAAATACAAGAATTTATTAAAAAAAATAAGTCAACTCAAAGTCAAACATATTTCAATCAACAAACTCTTTACTATGCTAAAACAATGCAACCAAACTACTAAGCAGAATTAAAGAATAAGGAAGACTAATGGGCTATGTACAATATAAACAAGTTGATTAAAGATGATTGAAAATCATGACCAAAAGAGTGATGCAACATTACCATGCAATGTTATTTATGTCTGAGAACCAAGGATTATCTTGAAGAATCTGGAAGTGAAGTTAAGTTAGTCTTGGAACCAACTTAGGCAATAATTTGAAAACCTTTAGACAACCATTCACAATGCAAGATCAGATAAAATATTAATTTAATAAAATAATGTTTTAAAGAATGATCTACTGAATAAAACCAACCTTCTGGATGACCATTTCTCAACGGTGTCTAATTAGTTGCCTTTATTTATTAAAATAATATTTAAAGAAATATTATTAAGGGAATATTTGGAAAAGAGCCAAATCTTTCTGGAGAAATGGAGCTTAATGGTGTTTACTTAGTTATCAGATTTAGTAAAATAATGTTTAGGGACTATTATTCACTAGATTGAAAACTAACAACTTTTCTGTTAAATATTCTTTAGCAGCAAGCACGTGTTCTTAGCTGTTAGCATTTGAAGCTAACAAAAGAAGCTGATAGCTTAGCACATGAATCAAACACACACCTTTAAAAATATCGTCAATAAAAGGGTCAAAATGCATAAGCGCGGACGGCGCGTTATGAGCAATCTTCTGTGTTAAAATCCCACTTCAAGTAAAGTTTGTCTTAACTTTAAAAACACACAAACACAGAACACAAAGCTGAGCACGTGTGCTGCAGATATTCCGCTAGCACAAGATAGCTGAGTTCAACACAAACAAAACCAAACTTCATAAGATGAAAAACTTTTAGATCATTTCATTCTAAATCTTTCTCTGCCCAAAACACCTAACCTCATGAACCGTGGTGAGGAAACGTTGTCCAAGGGGCGAAGTTTGAAGAAGCGTCTACAGCTAACCTCCAGAGCAGTGGCTTGGCGGCCCGTTCTGTCCGCTGACCACCCTGCACGTTATAACACGGTGATGCGGCCTCCGTTGTCCTGTTTGGGAAACAGCTGCACTCGGCGTCGCACTGGGAACTCTCTGGAAATAGTTCGCTTCTATAGATCTCAGAGAGAACAGTCAAGCAACGCTTGTACCTTAATTACCCCGTTCCTGAATGAAAATACCGGATACACGTACAGTATTTCATTCATACTTAACTTTGTGCATATGATCGGTGATCGTATGACACTCTTGGATCCAGTTGAAGAGTTATGTCTGTTTGCCAGCAAAGAGACATTAGCGTCTTGTCTCTCCGGCCAGCCTCTCAGCGGAGTCCCGGGTGGAAGAGGGTGGCTTGTTGGAGAGGGGGTGCTCTTATACAGACAGTGGCATCATGGGAAGTCCTCCCTTACCCCCCCTTTCCCCTTCTGAAGTTGTGCTGAAAGTCGGTTAACTGCAATTTATTTTGAAAGTTCCAGAAAGTTGTACTGGAGTGTTAATGTTGAAATCCATGGCTGTAGGTCCCAACATTTGTATGTCTTGATAATGTGATATTTATCAAAGAGATATGTGGTGCAGAAAATTAGCCCCCATAAACAAATTTCGCTTAGGGCCCCATGGAGGCTTGGGCCGGCCCTGCTAATATCACGTGTCATTTTTTTTTTTTTACCTTTTTAGTAGCTGAGGTGTTATTAGCCTCCAGGGGGCGTCTTGTCTCAGCTGGTAGATGAGATAGACTGTTTTCATCTGTTTTTACTAATAAGAAAGAAACTATACAAAGCAGGGTACGATTTACCTCACAGTATATGAGCCACTGAAGCCACGTGTAATGAAAGGTTTTTAGGCTTTTGTTGAGGTTGGTGAGTAAACATTTCTTCTACCATGAGACTGCTGACTTGAAGCTTTTAAATTATTGTTCAACTTTTTTCCTGCAACATCAACAAGAGACTGAAAAAACAAAGTCTTAACCTGATTGATTCTAACCATGATAAAAGCCTAGCATTTTTGAGTTATTTTGTGTAAAATATTTAACTTGATATTTTTAATGTCATTTTACACTTTTATTCATTGTTAGACTGACCAATGATAAAGTAATTAACTGAATTATTAGTACATCAGTTCCTGTATTGATAAAAGTGGAAGTCAAACAACTCCCAGACCTCTATGTTAAGTGTTGGTTTCACTATAAACACCACAGATATATGAGAGAGGACAGGTTGGGAAACAAAGAGCACTTGCATATAACATTTCCTAAAAGATTTTCTCTTTCCAAACGTTTAGTAAATTATGGAGCTATATTTGACCCCCAGTAGCCCTCATTGGTGGTCAGGATTCAGCACCATGGTCTTCTGTCAAGCTGCAGAAATGCAGTGGCTGCAGCAACAAGATGCAACAATGTGATTTATGGTGTGATTTATTAGAATTAGCTGTTTTTTTTAATTAGCTTAACTGTTTACTGGATTTAATAAATTATTTTTGTCAGCACTAAGCAACATGTTTATCACCATCACTGCTGCATAAATCAAATTCCAACAATAACAGAACAAGGCCCAGCAAGCATTGTCTGTCCCATCCCACTCTGTCACGAGACGAGAAACGCAGGACAAGTTTATTTCCTCAACAGAGAAAATGTTTTCTGATTTGAGGAGATGTTGCCTCAGACCCTGAGTGACAATCATGAATGCACCTCTACTTGTTGCCTTGCTGTGTTCTGCCAGCATAAATGTTTTTATGAGTGCAGAAAGAGTTGGAAAGAGAAGCAGAGAAATGTGGAGATGAAGGCTGAAGTTACAGCAGACCTACAGGGGTTGGACAATGAACCTGAAACACCTGGTTTTAGACCACAATAATTTATTAGTATGGTGTAGGGCCTCCTTTTGCGGCCAATACACCATCAATTCGTCTTGGGAATGACATATACAAGTCCTGCACAGTGGTCAGAGGGATTTTAAGCCATTCTTCTTGGCCAGGTCACTACGTGATACTGGTGGAGGAAAACGTTTCCTGACTCGCTCCTCCAAAACACCCCAAAGTGGCTCAATAATATTTAGATCTGGTGACTGTGCAGGCTCTTACTGGTGCAATGTGCAATCAATGACGACTGGCTACCAGGCTGGTCCAATTTAGCCATGAAACCTCCCACACTAAAATGACAGGTGTTTCAGTTTCATTGTCCAACCCCTGTATTTGTCTGCTGTGTCTGACCGCTGAGAGCAGAAAGCATGAATCAGTTCCACTTTAGCCCAAAATAAGAAAGAGGAGACAGATGAACATGGAGCTCTACTATATGTAAGCCTGAGATGTTGTTTTAGAAGCTAACTCTGCTTTAAACTTCTCCAGAACTTTCTCCATGACCCGTCTGCTGTGTTCCTTAGTCTTCATGATGCTGTTTGTTCTCTCATGTTCTCTAACAAACCTCTGAGGTCAGAAACAAAACAGCTGCATTTCTACACAGATAACATGTCATACAGGCGGATGCTACAGTGCGTCTGGAGAGTATTCACAGTTATGTTTAATTATGTTACAGCTTTATTCCAAATGGTATCAAATGAATCTCATTCATTCATTTTCTATTCCCTGCTTCTTCCATAGTGGGTCGCGGGGAAGCTGGTGCCTATCTCCAGCAGTCTATGAGCGAGAGGCGGCGTAAACTCTGGACAGGTCGCCACTCCAACGCAGAGCAACACATCAACAACCATGCACACACCCATTCACACTGAAAGGCAATTTAGAGAGACCAGTTAATCTAACAGTCATGTTTTTGGACTGTGGGAGGAAGCCGGAGAACCCGGAGAGAACCCACCCGTGAAAACATGCAAACTCCATGCAGAAAGACCCCCGGCTGGGAGTCAAACCCAGGACCTTCTTGCTGCAAGGCAACAGTGCTACCAACTGCTCCACCGTGCAGCCTTATCAAATTAATCTTTTCCTCGAAATTGTTACACACAATACTCCAGTATGACAATGTGAATTAAGTTTGATAGAGATTGTTGCTAATTTGTTACAAATAGAAAACACATTTATATAAGTATTTACAGCCGTTGCCATGAAGCTCAGAATTGAGCTGAAGTGCAAACTGTTTCCACTGATCATCCTTGAGATGTTTCTACAGCTTAAATGGAGTCCACTTGTGGTCGATTCAGTTGATTGGACCTGATTAGGAAAGGTACACTCCTGTCTATATAAGGTCCCACAGTTGACAGTGTAGGTCAGGCGGAGGTGACGAGGCGTGACGGAGCCAGACTTGGCAGTCTGTTTTGAAAAAGCTTAAAGGTTTTCTCTTTGGTGGTTGGCAATAGCTGGTTTGTGATTGGATCAGGATGGTAGAGCAAGATGTAGATGAGGATAACGACATAAATCTTGATGATTGGACTCCAGCACCTAGTAGAAAGGGGCGTAGAGCAAACAATCTGTTTCCTGGCCAGAACAGTAAAAGGAACTGTGAAGAGATAAGTTCAGATGAAGGAGACAGGAATGCTCGTAGGAAAGTGGGGAGGGAGGAGACCAAAATAATATTGAACTCAGAAACAAGGATGGAAGTATGAACATCAGTCCAGTAGCATTATCCAGGGAACTGAAGAAAGAGAAAGGTGATGTGGAAATGGCAAAAACTTTGAGGGATGGAAGTTTGCTGATAGGATGTAAAACAGTTGAACAAAGAAGCAAAGCAATGCATGTTGACAACATTGGTAAAAAAGTGTTTGAATGATGGATTCTTGGAGAAAACAAATTCACACAAGGGGTGATAACAGGTATCCCGATAGATATTAATTTTTTATAATCCCTGCAAGAAGCTTTCTGTGGATACAACTAATGTACTTGATTCAGATTTAAATGGAAATATTATTTGTTGTGGAGATTTTAATGCACATAGTACACTATGGGGCACTCATAATGATGAAAATGGGAGGTTGATTGAATAACTGATGGATAATAAGAATTTAGTATGTCTTAATGATGGAAAAGGAACAAGATTTAATGTTAGAAATGGTTTAGAGTCCGCTTTTGATCTTACTTTGGTTTGTGAAACATTAGCAGCTAAGAGCACATGGGAGGTTATTTCAGGTACAACAGTAGGAAGTGATGATTATCCAATAATTATGACGATGAATTTAATCTTGGAAAGTTGCAAAAAAGAAGGAATACAGAGATGGTTATTTAATAAAACAATCTGGGTTAGGATTGGGTTAAGCTTGTGCCATAGTGCACACAAGAATGTCACAAAGTTATTAAGTCTCGAAACAAAGCTTTTAAATGGCTAAAAAGAAATCATAACTTTCAGAATCTAATTGAGTATAAAACATTACAGGCTGATGTTAGGAGGACAATTAGAAAGAAAAAGAAGGAGTTCTGGAAATCCTTTTGTAATTTGGTTGGAAGGGAAACTGAGATTAGATATTCAAGTTTGGTGAATTATTAAAAAGATGAATGGGATTAAAAGACAGTATGGATGTCCAATTCTACATGATAACGATACAATAGCAGTTTAAAACCAGGAAAAAGCAGGAATGTTCGGAGCAAACTTTGACAAGATTCATAGTTCAGAAAACATAAACATAGAAGGGCAGAGGAGGAGAGAAATTACTTTAGTTGAAAATGAACATTTGTTAACCCAATATGTTAAACATAAAAAATCTGAATTGAATCGAGCAATAAATAAGTTTAACACAAGGATCAGATCTGTTATACAATGATATATCATCTTAGTGATTTATTCAACGATATAATGCTTGAGCTCCATAACAAAGTATGGAAAAAGGGGAAATGCCACAAAGTTGGAAAGAAGCCACAATAATTCCAATATACAAGCCAGGAAAAGATTGAACCAATCCAGGTAGTTACAGACCTACTGCTTAACATTTGTTAGTCATGTTATGGAAAAATGATAAATAACAGATTGACAGATGATCATATAGAGACAAAGGGTTATTTGGCTAATTACCAAAGAGGTTTTAGAAAAGGAAGAAAGACAATGGATCCATCTTTATGTTTAAAACATGAAGTAAGGAGGGCTCAGGTGAATCAGGAAAGTATTGCAGCTGTCTTTCTTGACATTTAAAAAGCGTATGACATGATGTGGAAGGAGGGGTTGTTAATTAAACTTTGTAAATTAGGCATTTCAGGCCATAAGTTTAAATGGCCAAAGACATGCCTGTTAGGTTAATTGGTCACTCTAAATTGCCCTTAGGTGTATGAATGAGTGTGTGCATGGTTGTTTGTGTGTTGCCCTGCGATGGACTGGCGACCTGTCCAGGGTGTACCCCGCCTCTCGCCCATAGACTGCTGGAGATAGGCACCAGCTCCCCCGCGACCCACTATGGAATAAGCGCTAGAAAATTACTGACTGACTAAATTAGGTATTTCAGGCCATAAGTTTAAATGGATCAATAATTTTTTGTTGGGCAGAACCATTCAAGATAAGGTAGGAAAGTGTTATTCTCAAAAATACTTTTCTGAGAACGGTACACCTCAAGGAAGTATAGTGAGTCCTTTATTATTTTCTATAATGATAAATGATATGTTTTTGAAGTTAAAAGAGGGATGGGGTTTTCTCTTTTTGCGGATGATGGGGCGATTTGGAAAAGAGGAAAGAACTTGGAGTTTTTAGTAAAGAAACTACAGGAGGCTGTTACAAAGGTAGAGGAATGGTCGAATAAATGGGGTGTAAAATTTTCTGTTGATAAAACTAAAAACAAGCAAAAAGAAGTGAATGTAAGTTAAAACTCAAACTCTATGATCAAGACGTGGAGAGAGTAAACTGTTTTCAGTTTAGGGAATATGGTTAGATGAAAAATTAACATCAAAGATACACATTCAGAAAGTTTCAGATATATTCTATATATAATGAGGTGCTAAACAGGGAGTGGGTGGGGCGCAGACAGAGTTGCTTTAAAGGCTATTTATATTGGATTGATAAGGTCAGTTCTAGACTATGGGTGTATGGTATCTGGATCAGCAGCAGACATGGTTCTTAAAAACCTAGATCACATTCAATTTCAGGCATTACAACTTTGTTCAGGAGCATTTAGGACAACTTATGTGGCAACTTTAAAAGTAGAAATGGGAGAAAAGCCATTGGGACAAAGAAGACTACAGTTGTTAGTAACCTACTGGGCCAGTTTACAGGGCCATAATCAGTGTCATCCAACATATAACACTCTGAAACCCTGCTGGGAGAAGGAGTGGAAAACAGTAAAAAAGCTTTGGATGGTTAGTGGAACAGAGAGCTGCAGAACCAGGAGTGGATCAACTGGTTATTAGTCCAACCGTTCCATTACCAGCAATACATCCATGGATCCTCCCTGAAGCTAAAATAGATTTCACAGTCCTTGAAAAGAAGAAGGATCAGGAGTTTATTGTAGAGGCTCAAAGGACACAGAATTATAGTTATATTCAGATTTACACAGATGCATCAAAAGAGTCAGATGACAAGATGGGAAAAGCATTTATTATACCAGAATATTGTATTTCAAATGGTAAAAGGGTTAGTGATGGGCCATCAGTGTACACAGGGGAAACGCTGGCAATACTTTAAGCAGTACAACGGATAGAGGAAATTAGACCACTTAGAACAATTATTTGTTCAGATTCTAGTTCATCATCACAAAGTTTGCATAACAGTAATTCAGAGGGTAGACCAGATATTCTTTTAGAGAAACAGCAGACACTATATACAATACAAAGAATGGGGCTGGTAGTGGTGTTTTAATGGATACCAGCACATACTGGGATACATGGATATGAGATGGCAGACAAAACAGCAAAGGAAGCTATAAAGAATAGTAATATTGATATAGAAATTAAATGTAGTAGATTAGAAATTAAAAGCATCATTAAACAGAAATCAAAAGGAATATGGCAGAACCAACAGGAAGAAGAACGAAAAGGACGATGGTTGAAGATACAAAGGAAAGTAGAGGAGATGAGAGGTGGGGGAAGCAGAAGAGAAGATACAATAATATCAAGACTTAGATTTGGTCACACTGGATTAAACAGTTTCTCTAGAATATGGAAACATCGTACAGGAAATTATGTTAAAAGAAGAGACTGTGGAGCATATTATGCAACATTGTAGAACATTTGTTAAAGAAAAATATGTTCTAATCTAAAACCTTGAAAAGATTAAAACAAGATACAAATTAACAGAAGTTTTAGGAAACAAGAAATGCTATCCATTAATATTGCAGTTTCTTCAGAGTACTGACTTACTTGAGAGGATTTCATTTATTTAGGTATTTGTTTGTTCTATTTCATTTTTGTTTTGATTAAATATTACAATCTTGACCCACACCCCTTACTAGTTGGTGGCGGTAATGTACCTTTAAGTTGTTTGCCAACTGCCAATATACAACACAAGAAGAAGAAAAAGTTCATGTCAGAGGGCAAACACCAAGCATGAAGTCAAAGGAATTGTCTGTAGACCTCAGAGACAGGATTGTCTTGAGGCACAAATCTGGGGAAGGATGCAGAAACGTTTCTGCTGCTTCTAATGGACTTTTGATTAAAGAAATAAAGCAAAATTGATATATTTATTCCTGATAGTTCAACAAATAAGTTATCCCTGGATGTCAAAAAATGACTACTTTTCTATCTTTGTATTATAATCTTATTTATCCTTATTTAACATATTGCAGTATTGTTTGGGCTGGTACATTTCTGTCTTATCTACATAAAATCTGCTGCTTCAGAAGAGGTTTGTTAGATTAGCAACAGTTTCTGGAAGAGAAGCACCAAGTGCTCCTTTAATCTTTATTCTGAAATTACTGAATATATTAGAGTATTTTGCAAACTTCTGCTGTTGTCTATAAAGTAAAATATTTAATAGTGGATTTACCGGCACTGGTTTCTATTATGCCATCACATTTATTATTTCTGTATTGCTTTTAACATTGTATTATTATTTTTTTTTTGCTAATTTATGCTGTATTAACTAATAAACTAAGCTTGACTAAACTAACGATTTCACATGGTTTTCGAGTAGTGCCGTTTTCAGAGTGGTGTACACAAACAGTAAAAACGCAACAAATCTTTTCTGTTTTAACCTAAAGACGTTGTTGAATGTACCGGGCCTCAGTAGCACAGAGAGATCAGAACTAAAACCCAAAGAATCGGTTTAGCAGAGAACGGTTCCCCTGTTTGAATGTTGCCTAGCAACGGGGTTAAAGGGATTCATGGTGCTTATAAACTCCAGGTGATTAAAAAAAACTTTATAGCCTGATTCTTATAGGTTTGTTTAAAGATATCATGATATTTCTTTTATGGGAAATGAAGCATAAAGCAAAACAAAGACATGCATAAGTACTCTTCCTTTTAGATGTTCCATTTCTAGGTATGATAAAGAAAAATAGATAAAACAGAAGCAGTGACATCACAACATGTGACATCACACCAGGATCTCAAAGGCAGAGTTCTGTGACCTCACAAGAGTCTATTTCTTTATGTCAGATAACCTCACTTGTCTGACGTGTCTGACGAAATTTCTCCTGATTTGCAGGTCAGTTTGCAGTTTTTCCACTTTGTTTGACACACAACTCTGTTGTAAATTTACACAGAGCTTTGTGTGAAATCTGTCCTGGTTTGCTAGAAAGACGATTTGTCTTCTAATCTCAAACAAGCCTATTGTTGAGAAGGAAACATGGGGTGATTGTGTAGAAAGAGAATTAGGGGAGCTGCCTGAAAATGAGAGTTATACAAAGCAAACTGTTATCTGTGCACAAAAATAGGTAACTGAAAAAGAATGGATCTCTGAAACAAAGGAGATGGTGAATCAACAAGCGAAGAAACAGCCATTTAAGTGTAAACGCAAGAACAAGAGAACGGTAGCATGGGAAACTTTCTTGGAGCCAAACAATATCCAGCTGGATAATGTAACTGAGATCTCTGACATTCAAACTTCAGAAAGTGTCCAGCTGGAGAACCTGACTGAGAACTCTTATATTCAAACTTCAGAAAGTGTGCAGCTGGAGAACCTGACTGAGGTCTCTGACATTCAAGCTTCAGACGGCACTCAGGAGGAAAGTTTTACACAAGCCTCTGACCATCAAAGTTCAGAGGATGCAGAGAAAAATCCCCGCATACGGCACATCAGAAGGGGATGGACTCGCACCTACAACTGCCCAACACACACTCAAAACAACGGACAGAGATTCTGGAATCAGTACTCAGCCCCACCGAACACCAACAAACATCACATTAGGTCACAATGGAGACCTCATGCAGGTTACCAAAATCCCCAAATAAGTTATGATAACATGCAAGAGGGAAATGTCCAAAGGTACCACAACTCCCAAATCCCTGTGCTTAACTCTTGGCAAGCACCGCTACCAATACCACCACCTTATATGATGCAGATAAAGTATCTTAGATTCCAGGTAGAATATCTCGACAATGACTTGCAGAAAAACAACATATCTCTCTCTGAGCAAACTAAAAAGAGGCTGCAGGCGGAAAAAAAGTATGATGACTGTTTGACACAGCTCCGCCTTTATGAAGAGGCACTTAAGGAGTCCAAATTGGAATATAACAAAGTACAGGAATACTTAACGAAACTGCTAAATGTGATGTTAGGTTATGGTAACATGGAAGACAAGAATTTCCAATTGTTGCACAACTCCCAAATCCCTGTGCCTATGCCTTACCCTTGCCTACCACCACCACCAATAGCAGCACCTTATCTGAGGCAGATAAGCAACCTTACACAGCAGTTAGAATTTCTCCAAAATGAATTGCAGAAAAACAGCATATCTCTCTCTGAGCAAACTGAAAAGAGACTGCAGGCGGAAAAAAAGTATGACGACTGTTTGACACAGCTCCGTCTTTATGAAGAGGCACTTAAAGAGTCAAAAGAAATTCCAAATGTGCCCAAGCAAATAGTTTCTGTACCAATTCAGACAGATTTACAAGAAACCTTAAGGTTGAAAACACTCTATTATCAAGCTGGTTCAACACAAACTGAGATGGATGTACCAGAAACCAGGTCTAAATTAATACCAGTCCATCAAACGATTTCAACACAAACAGAGACTGATTCATTTTTAAATGTTCAAGAAGAAAATGTCTCTGAAACACAACAAAATGGAGACCAGCAAGGAGAGAAAAGGCCATCTAAGAAATTTAAACGTAAGAACAGGAGAAAAGCAACATTGGAATCTGCCTCTGAGCCAGAACACCTTAATGATCAAAAGTTTTCTGGACAAAATATTGAACAACAAGAAGTTTCAATACAGGAAATTGTTGAGGATCAGACACTTTTTTTGAAAAATGAGACTTTTACAAATTAAACAGTGATCTCTAAACCACAGGTCACTGAAGTAGAAAATGTCTCTGAAACACAACAAAATGGAGACCGGCAAGGGGAGAAAAGGCCATCTAAGAAATCTGAACGTAAGAACAGGAGAAAAGCGACATTGGAAACTGCCTCTGAGCCAGAACCCTTAATGATCAAAAGGCTTCTGAAGAAAATACTGAACTGCAAGAGTTTTCAGTACCAGAAATAGTCAAGGATCCGACAGTTTCCCTAAAAAACGAGATCTATACAAATGAAATATTGATCTCTGAACAGCAGCAGGTCACTAAAGAAGAAAAGGTCACTTCTAAAACTCAAAACGTGGTCAAAAAAGCTAAGACTGTGACACAGCAAATTGGTTTAGAAACAAAAACAGGGAACCCTCAGACAGTGTTTGAGCAAAACGAGACAAATATCTGCAAAGTTTCAGAAGCAGAATCAGTTAAGGCTCATGCAGCGTCAGCTGAAAGTGAGAGTGGTCCAAAGGAAAAGCAAATCTTAAAAGTCCTAAAGGAAAACAAAGACGAAAAAGCCTCTAAAACCCAAGAGAAATCTATCCAGAAATGGAAAGAATTACAACCTAAAAAGTCTAGAGGTAAGAAGCCAAAAACAGAAACTGACTCTGAGCCTCAAACAGTCAATAATTTAACAGTTTCTGAAGAAGTGGTTGTAGATGAAACACAAATTCTTTTAGAACCAGAACAGTAGCATCCCCTCCACAGATAAAGTTTGAAGTAGTAGAAGATGTCATCTCCACTTCACTTCAGGGACCAGAAAAACATGGAGCAAAACAGTTACCTGTACAGGAAACTGGTTCTGAACAAGAAGAGGGCCAAATAAAAGAGGTTTCACTGTGGAGGCGTTTCAAAAAAGCTATGACTTCATCACATCTGTGCCAGTACAAACACATTAAGGAAAACTGGCCTCAGTAAACTTCAACTCTTGCCTTGTCTTTGATAGGATGGATGTTTCTAATTCTGAACCTCAAAAATTATACCCTAAAGCGATATTTCACATAATAAAGAAAAAAAAATAAAAACAATATTACTGGGATGTAAAAGATTTGAAAAGCAAGGGCTGCCCGGTGGCAGAGATCTCCCTGTGTATGCGTGGGTTCCCTCCGGGTGCTCCGGCTTCCCCCACAAAGTTCAACAACATTAATGTTCATGTTCCTCCATTGTAGGGTCCTTATTTCTAGATCTAAAAAAAGAAACATCTAAAAACATCCATCGTTATTAATTAAAGAAATATTTCAAATAAAAAATCTAAACAAAAGTAAAAATAAAAAACAAGGCAAAACATTAAACAAAACAAAAAAATTGCATCATCAAGTCAGCACCCAATAACAACGGTTTGAAGTGGACATAATATAATCCACAGGCAGATAAATGACGGGTGTCAAAACTTTTGACTTGCAGGAGGCCGCTACGTCAGAAACAGGCACCAGAGAGCATGAGTGGTGGCATCATGAGTGAAGCAGTGGTGTCAGAGGCAGCTACTGGAGGGTCTGACAGTCAGTCAGAGCAGCGGGTGAGGGTCAGAAAACACAGAGTCTGACTTGCAGGCTCATTGGACAGCATCACCAGCTCTTGATGGAGTTGGATAGGGTTTGTGTTGTAGGCTTGTGTGAGGATGGGTTGTGGAGATCCATTTACCTGGCTTGTTGGGCATACAGATGTCATGGTGGCCGATGCTGGAACCAGATATCTGTACCGCCCACATGCCATGTATTTAGGCGGGGTGGGCGTTCCGTGCCTTGACTGGCATGTGCGGTGTACGGATGTTACAGTGGACCCATGTTGGAACCAGATATCTGTACTCCCCACATGCCATGCAATGAGCCTGGGTGGGCGTTTCGTGCCTTGCCTGGCATGTGGGGTGCACAGATGTTACAGAGGACCCATGTTGGAACCAGACATCTGTACTCCCCACATGCCATGCAATGAGACTGGGTGGGCGTTTTGTACAATTGCCTAGCATGTGGGGTGTACAGATGTTACAGTGGACCCATGTTGGAACCAGATATCTGTACTCCCCACATGCCATGCAATGAGCCTGGGTGGGTGTTTTGTACCATTGCTTGGCATGTGGTGTGTACAGATGTTACAGTGGACTAAGGTTGGATCCAGACATCTGTATGCCCCACATGCCAAGTAGTGAGACTGGGTGGGCGTTTCGTGCTTTGTCTGTCATGTGGAGTGCACAGATGTTACAGTGGACCCATGTTGGAACCAGACATCTGTACTCCCCACATGCCATGCAATAAGCCTGGGTGGGCGTTTCTTGCCTTGCCTGGCATGTGGAGTGCACAGATGTTACAGTGGACCCATGTTGGAACCAGACATCTGTACTCCCCACATGCCATGCAATAAGCCTGGGTGGGCGTTTCTTGCCTTGCCTGGCATGTGGGGTGTACAGATGTTACAGTGGACCCATGTTGGAACCAGACATCTGCACTCCCCACATGCCATGCCATGAGCCTGGGTGGGCGTTTCTTGCCTTGCCTGGCACATGGGGTGTACAGATGTGATGGTGACTATTGTTGGAAGCAGACATCTGTACTCCCCACATGCCAAGCAATGAGACTGGGTGGGCGTTTTGTACCATTGCCTAGGATGTGGAGTGCACAGATGTTACAGTGGACCCATGTTGGAACCAGACATCTGTACTCCCCACATGCCAGGCAATGAGACTGGGTGGGCGTTTTGTACCATTGCCTAGGATGTGGAGTGCACAGATGTTACAGTGGACCATGTTGGAACCAGACATCTGTACTCCCCACATGCCAAGCAATGAGACTGGGTGGGCGTTTTGTACCATTGCTAGGATGTGGAGTGCACAGATGTTATAGTGGACCCATGTTGGAACCAGACATCTGTATGCCCCACACGCCAGGTAGTGAGACTGGGTGGGCGTTTCTTGCCTTGCCTGGCATGTGGGGTGTACAGATGTTACAGTGGACCGTGTTGGAACCAGACAACTGTATGCCCACATGCCAGGCAATGAGACTGGGTGGGCATTTTGTACCATTGCTTGGAATGTAGTGTGTACAGATGTTACAGTGGACCCATGTTGGACCCAGACATCTGTATGCCCCACATGCCAGGTAGTCAGACTGGGTGGGCGTTTCGTGCTTTGTCTGTCTGTGGGGTGCACAGATGTTACAGAGGACCCATGTTGGACCCAGACATCTGTATGCCCACATGCCAGGCAATGAGACTGGGTGGGCGTTTTGTACCATTGCTTGGAATGTAGTGTGTACAGATGTTACAGTGGACCCATGTTGGAACCAGACATCTGTACTCCCCACATGCCACGCTAGACTGGGTGGGTGTGTCGTGCCTTGTCTTGGCTGGTATGTGGGGTGTACAGATGTTTTTGTGGCGCCTTGTTGGCACCATACATCTGTATGCCCCACATGCCACTTGGTGAGCATGACTGGGCATTTCGTGTCATTACCTGACATGTGGAGTGTAGAGATGTCTGGTCCCTTCATTGGTCACTGTTACATCTATATGCCCCATAAGCCAGGTTAATGGATTTGTACAACCTGCTTCATGCAAGTCTGCAATACAGCCTTGTCGTACTCCATCACCTGCTGGTCGTGCTGTCTGATGTGACTTCAAGTCATTCTCCGTGTCTGCTGACCTTCTCTCACTGTTCAGACTGACTCTTGGACTCACCGGTAGCTGCCTCTTACACCATCACTTCACTCATGTTGTCATCACTTATGCCCTCTGGTGGCGAATCTAGACGTAGCGGCTCCCTGCATATAATTTATTTCGACACCCGTAAGTGGTCTGCCTGTGGAGCCAATTAATCTCGAATTCGGCTATATCCATTGGGTGCTGACTTGGTGATAACGTTGTTTTACACTAAACCAGGTGTAAATTAATACCACCACGATTTCAACACAAACAGAGACAGATTTATTGTTGAATGTTCAAAAAGAGAAGGTCTCTAACAGAAATAAAATCCAAAAGTACAAAAAACAGAACACAAGAACCCCTCCTTGAACCGCCACTTTAACGTGGTGGAGGGGTCTGAGTGCTTAGATGATCCCAGAGGCTATGTTGTCTGGGGCTTAAATGCCCCCGGTAGGGTCTCCCATTGCAAACAGGCTCTGAGTGACGGGACAGACAAACAGCGGTTCAGAAGCCTTCATGAGGCCATGGGCTCTATTCTACTCTGAACTGGCCCAATTGCGTGGCCAATTGTCAGGTTCAAACAACCTAAAATACTTATAACATCACAAAAAGAAGAGAAAGACAAAGAATTAGTTTCTTACTCGCTGCGATGAGAACGGACAGAGATGTGCTTCAGTTACAAATCTCCTACCGCTCTGAAAAACATCTCTCCGAATCCTCTTTTTATTATCTTTAGGGTGGTCCCTAGTTACAATAAACGTTGCTGCTGTGGAGGGTGGGGAAAACAGCAGCAACGGGACATAGGTCATGCACACCATTATCTTGTACAAACACACTTGTACAGTCTCCATAATCTTAAGATATGTGCGTCTTTTGTTCAGCACAATCAGCTGTTATCCTTGTGATGTCCTCAACTGTGACTGCATCATCTCGATTCCACCTTTCCTCCTTGCCTGCAAACAACTCATCACGTTTACTTACACATACAACATGAAAGGTTATAAAGGTCAAATAGCAGAGTTAACAACAAGAGAGGAAATATAAGATAAATCTATATACAATTATTTCAACACAATGGGCGACAACACTCCACTCGCTTCACCACGTCATCAAATAGAAGAAGCTTCTATCTGCTGCTTGCCGGAGTCAACTCAACATGGCGGACCTGGATTTTATGGAGTGAGCAACGGTGCTTTATTTATGGAAAGCCGAAGCAGCGCCGCTGGCATCGACGTCCCGGGGTTGAGCAGATTCCCCAGAGATGGAACCAGTTTGGAGAGTACCAGTACCTACTCCAGGAGATGCGTCTGGATGACTGTCGCTTTCAGCGGTACCTCCGTCAATCCAGGACCCAGTTTGAGGACCTACTGTCCTGCGGGGGACAAATCAGCCTTTTGGACACTAACTACAGGTGCTTTATCCCCGCTGCAGAATGCCTGTCCATCTGTTTTCAGTGAGTAAATAAATCTCAGCTCAATAGAAAGCTGTGTGTGAAGGCCACATGTGTGCTTCACAACTTCATGCGTACTTTAGTGAGTGATGAGCCACCTGCTGTGAGGGGTCCAGCAGCTGGAGAGGTGCGACTGCAAGGTTTGCTCGAGTAGCTGCCAACAACTTCTCAACAGAGGCAAGGAGCGTCAGGGATGCCCTCAAATAATTCTTCGTGTCGGAGGGAGCAGAACCATGGCACCCCACAGCATGATTGAACAGTCCTTTTCAGGACTAAATTTCAATGGCTTTTTTCAAAGCCACCCACAAACCTCTTAAGAGCAAACCTTTTTTCATCCTATATGTACATGAATATTTCTATCTTTTTCATATATGTGATGTTTGCAGATTGTAGGATTGTTTTCCCTTCTTTTTTTACAGGGATTGCACTGACTGATTCGCGACGCGAATTGACAGAAAAGTTTTCAACTGATTTTTCAACTCCAGTGAAATTCACTTCGCGTCAATCGCGGGTTTCACTTCACTCTTGCTTCGCTCTATTCTCCCTAATCGCGCCGCTCACATCGCTAGAAAGTGTCCTTCGCATCACTTTGCTCCTGAACACCTCTACATAGGGATAACAAATAAATCACTCGCTCCAGATGCATCATTCACGTTTAGTCTGAACGCACCATTGGCAGTTAAAGTTGACCTTCAAGAAAAATAAGAAAAGCCATGGCCGTATTTCATGGATGAGCTTAACTATAACGTACAAGAGGGGCAACAGCTTTTTTATACAGAGTAAACATAGTTTTCCTATAGAACAAACTGTCTGCATTTAAAAACTCAACATTGACCCAACACAAGCACTTGGAGGCAAGTAAAAAAAAAGATTTTTTTTCCATAACTGTTTTTATTTTACTTTTCCAATATAGTATACATACAAAACCAGAGTTACATGCAGCATAATGAAATAACACAAAAAAAAACAAAAACAAAATGCAGCAACTTAATTATAGAAATGGTGCAACTGAAAGATTTTTAAGGATCCATTCACATTAAATAATTATTTTCTTGGTGAAAAATTATATAAAACTGACCCAACTAGGGTCAGCGTGTGTTAGAGTGGTAATGCAGAAAAGTAGGCCTAGCAAACTTTGTGATCATGTTTGGTTAGATCAGACCTCCTATTGGCAGTTTGGGACCTGCAGGGTCATCTACAAGTAATTCCTTAACTGGACTAAAACAGGAGATTCTGGTGCAAATCTGTAATACAGTCCCATCTTTTTCATTTTCTGTCTCAGTGTCGTGAGGCCACCAGAGGTAGGTTTAAGAAAAAAAAAAGTAATTAACAAGGAAATGTTCGAACTGATTTGATAATTTATTGATGCGCTCAAAAAACAACGTCTAGTTCTATAGAAAGTTGATCCATTTAACATGTTCACTTTACCTGCAACGAACCAAAAGAGTCTGAAAGAACCTGCAGGAGGAGAAACACACATTGGGATTAGAATAAACACTGATGGATTACATGATGATGTGAAGCTGAGAAATAAGAACTATCAAAGTTATTTAGAAAATACCTGACTATCTCAAACTGCTGCTGATCAGGAGGATTTTTATCCTTCATTCAAGCAGCTGCTGAGCTCACTGTTACACCTGATAGTCTGGGTTATTTTAATAAAATATCATTCATAACTACAGTCAGAGTTACTATTCACTTGATACATGTGCATTTATGTGTACTTAAAGCTATTTTTTCTTCTTTTTTGTATATAAAAAAAGCAAAGGCAGGTTGTGGTAGAGCAAATATGCTTTTTAAGCTTCACATCAGAGTAGCTGACTACTGAGGCTGTGAGCTGTTCATTGTGTTCATCATACAGGCAGCCTGGCGGGAGGAAACCTCTTCTGAGGTGGCTGTTTTTGGCAAATAGCACTCTGTAGCGCCACCTGAAGGTAAAAGCCTAAACAGTATATGTGCAGGGTGTGTGGGGTCTGCAGAGATTTTAGCTGCCCTTTTCCTCACCCTAGACCTGCTGAGGAAGTCAGTACCGATGATTCTCTCTGCAGGCCTGATTGTTCGTTGCATTCTGGACCTGTCGTGTTTTGTGGATGAGCCAAACCACACTGAGATGAATGAAGACAGGACAAACTGAATGATGGCAGTGTAGAAGATGACCAGCAGCTCCTGTGGAAGGTTGTACTTCTTGAGTTGCCTCAGTAGGTTCAGTCTCTGCTAAGCCTTCTTCCAAACATTCGCTAAGTGTGAAACCATCTCTTTTGGTCTCCGAGCCAAGAAAGTGGTTGAGGTTGGTGAGGGAGCATCAGAGGTGGTCCCACACATTAGTATTAGGTTGATTTGTTGAAGGTGGTCGAGGAATGGAGCGCATGATTGTTTTGTGCATAAAAGAAACGTGGCTTCTTGGAAAAGTGGTTCCTACCACCACTGTGTAGAAACTGAACAGGAGGCTGCTTTTTTCATCACTGCGTTTTGTCTGTTGGGTCCAATATTACTGAAGTTGTGAAGATGTGAATCTTTGTTATTAACGCAAACAGAGGAGCTGCTGCTCAGACTAGGACGGTTTTGGTGGAATATCATGAAAAGTGCCTCACAGAAAATGCAGCAACAAATAAAGGATCCTTGTTAAAATCAGAGAAGTGACGTCAGATGGAGGCAGCAGCATCTTCAACACTGCAGCTCCGTAAAGTAGCAACAAACCCAGAACAAGTCATATTTACAGGAATCAGCTACTCTCTCCTCTGAGTTGGAAGAGAATCAGTGAACTGTTGTGGTCGGATGTTTTGAATACTCCACCTGCAGTTTTTACAGCAACCGTCAGACCTGTTGGTTTGTTTCTGTTTCTCAGTCGGCTTCATCCAGGACCCAAGAGCTCATCTTTACGGGAACCAAAGTGGACAAACAGGTGAGACTGCAGTTCTTCCTCTGGACGCATCGCTTTCAGCTGTGACCTGAAATGATGTGACAATATTGCCTGATTAGATTGAAGGAACTTTAAACCTGATTGATTTTAACTTTATTTTTAAAGACTCTTCCTTCACCACAGAAATGAAGTCCGCAGAGATTTAAACACAGAGAATAAAACAGTTTTATTAAGACAATTAAACTAGGAAATCAGGAACTAATTACCAGAGCCAAGACATATTTACAAAAAAGGAAGAAAAGAAACATTAGTTAAATGAAAACTATGGAAGAACTTTTATTTGAATCTGTTACTTCAGTCACTATAACACGTTAGAGACATTAATGTCCATTAAGTCTTGATTTGACAGCGTATTTATTTCCTTTATGAAATGTAGAATAGATTAGAGAGACATCAGAGACATTTAGAGTCAATAAAAACAAGAAGCAGATTCTTACTGCGAGTTTAAAGAAAACTAAAAACGGATTTTCTTTGTAAACTCAGCTCTTATTCACTGCTTGTTTATAATTTTCTTTTCAGAACATAAAGAAGTCATTTCTTTTAAAATGTTAGAAACTGTTTTCAGTTTGTGTCAAATGATCCTGTCTGTTAGAAATTCACTTCAGAAAAAGTTAAAAAAAAATAAACTAGGTGGGAATTTTCCAATACAATAAAAGCAAATCCACTTTATTACTTTTAAATCTGTTTTAAAATGAAAATAATGAACACAGGATAGACTAATTGATTTATGAGGATGTGGTAAATGGTACATTTATGGAGCTCTTTTCCAGTCATACTGACCACTCAAAGCTCTTTACACTAGAGGTTGTTCAGCTGTTGCATCAGTGATTGTTTGTAAACATAAGAGCACATGGTGATTAATAAACTGAACAATAATGACCCAGACTGTAAAAGTGACACATTAGTTTCAGATACTCACTAGTTTGTAGGCGAGCAGCGAGCTGTTCCTCTTCAAAGTGATTATGAGTAATATTTATTATTGTAGAGACGAACACAAACTGACCGAGGCTTCAAATCGTTCTGAATGAAGAAGCTCCTGTAGATCAGGTGACTTTTAAGCTGCTGCATCAGATTCACACATGACAGAGACCAAGAACAAGGAAACAGCTGAGTTTACTTTAACACCATCAGGGCCATAACCCTCATGTTACCAACTCATATGTTTAATGTCATTTCTTCAGTTTTATCAGTGTTGTAGGTCCTGAGTCAAACAAACACTTAAACCTTTTAACTAAATGCTTTTAAACACATCAAACAAGACATTTTTAAATCTACATGTTTTTTGTTATGAACATATAGTTACATCTGAAATTAATATGTCTCAATCATCTAAAAAATACAACTATTTGGCCAAATTTGTTTATTAATCACTTAGAGACTAATAAAGTATTTCTGAAATTGAATTATAATAAGTTACAACATCAAACAGCTACTGAACAAAGCCCTGATGGCCATCATGAGTTCTTTCCATAGCAAAAATAATGCGTTGCCTTTTGAGCTCCAACTAGATTATAAATACGATTTTGTTTTATAAAGGTTGATAAGATATTCAAGACGTTAAAATGGGGAAAATTAAAAAGCTCAAACTGACCAGACATTTTAAACGAATTTATACTGCATTTGAGAAAATACTGTAGCTGGAATTAGGAGTCTGACAAAGTCAAAATTTGCAAAATCGCTCACGGCCCACTCACTAAGACATGTTCAAAGGGGGGCGGAGGAGAGCCTGAGAAGATCTATATATAATGTTAATAGACAGGTTAGGTTACTACTACGAAACACACTCGGTATTTAACAGAAATGTTCCACTGTTGATGCTTTGACCTTAAAAAGCTGAAGAACCGATATTAAAACAGTCTTTATGAGTTCAGAATCAGATTTAGTGGTCAGACTACAGAAACTATGTGACAATAATCAAAGAAGTAACCATACAGGATCAGAAACAGATTACCTGTTGGTTGGAAATTTAATATATATCTTTGCATTAAATTTTAAGCTGCTATTTTCATTTTACTTTAAATCCTTTGTTGCTTTTTTAAATTTTGTTTTAATTCGTGGGAATCTTATTTTAATATGAAAAGAAATGTGAATTTCTGCACAGCTTTGTCGTTAATTCATTTCTTTACTTTGTTCCTTTCTGCATAAGAAATAGGTTCATGTCCGACGTTACCATGACCTCCTTTGAAACTGTCAACTATGAAACGTGCAGCGACACAGATGAACATTATGGGACCAGAGATGCTTCATGGTGGAACAGAATCAGCTTCACTATTAAGTGACACAAACAGGCCCAGGGTTTGATTGCATGAGTTGCATTTAAAATCTGACTAACAAACAACTAACTGTATTGCTTTAAGTCTTCTCTTTTCTTTTTTTTCAGAAGCTGCTAATCTTTCGCATTCTACCCACCTTGTTCCAATGGAAGACATACAAATGTTATCAAATGCTCTGTTACATAGGAGAAGGTAAGATCCAGAAACAACCGTAATGTCGCTTTGGACCAAGATGGGGGGATGGTGACCTTTGGATGACCTAAAAATAATCTTCAATATCTATGAAACGAAAGCAGCACCAACCTGCACTAACCGCTCAATCTATTGGCTGGAAGTTTTCACGTGGGTGGGGGTCAGCTTCACACAGCTCTAATGGACCTATTTAATGTGGCGTATAGCGTCCGTGATTGACAGGTAACGCTCCGCGGAGGAACGACATGACGAGCTAGAGCCACAGCACTGCGCATGTCTCTGTTGGATGGAGAGACGAACAGGAAGATTTCATTTATGTGGCTCTAGTTTGGGACAAGGCATTTGTGATTCATGACTGCTGAGTTTTAAGCGCCTCAGAGGCGTTTTGTTTCGTAGGCCGGGCTTTATGGGACCAGTGGTTCTGATGGCCGCTGCTCACTGTCAGCCGGTCGGCCCTGCGGCGCTCGTTCATGTGTTTCCGGGTCCACTCCGCGGCAGCGCGCTGAGCAGATCTGCCTGACAGGAGGGAGGAGAGGTAGGGAAGTCGTTGAGGCATCGTGGCGCCGCAAAACCAGAGTGTGCTGCCTGAGTGACTACGGGGCCGAGAGACAGCACCTCCACGGGCTGAACCATCGGCCCACCGGCCCACTAACCCACCGGGAAATCCCCGGTAGTCCCGTATGCCAGTCCGCCCCTGTGAGCAGCTGTGTGTTGAATGTATCGGTTATGATGGAGAAAAAACATTCAAGAATAAAAGATGGTTCAGAAATAATAGAAGCCTATAGTCTGTATTTATTTTAGAACGATTTTCATGGTTTAAAAAGCATCAGCTATCAGTAAAATCTAATGTTTGGTCAGTAGTTTGGGACTCTCATCCCCCTGCTTTGCAGGAGGAACAGAGAACATTTCTAGTGTTGCAGACTGAGTGACTGCTCTCAATCCTATCAGAGAAACGTTTACATTTTCTGGAAATCAGAACATTAAATAGCAACGAAGTTTTGGAGATAAAGTAAGAGACCTAAATAGTGTATTTGCTTCCAGTTTCCCCTTAACTTGTCCCCTCTTGACCTCCTGAATGCAATTCATAAGCTGCAGCTGCACAGCATCTTAGGAGAAGGTTGCATTGTTTTGTGAATATTTTGCACACTGCCAGTTACTGTTGCTGGTGGTGAGAGAGCTTTCAGTAAGCTCTAACTGATAAAAAACTGGTTGAGGTCCACTATGTCTCAGGAAAGGTTTTGCAGTCTTGCCATGCTGTCCATTGAGGGTCAGTTGGCTAGAAAGCTGGACTTTGACGTTGGGCTCAGGGGCGTTTTTAGGGTCTCAAAACATTGGGGGCTTTGGCCCAAATCCAAAATATTTAGGTATCAATAAGACAATTTATAGGTAATTAAAATTAAAATAATATAGGACATATTGTACCAGTTCTCTGTCTTGGCTGGTTTTAGACTGAATGTAAATTATTGTGAATCAAACAAAAAAGGTTTGCAGTAATTTTACTTTTTGTTTTTGTTAGAAGCTGAATGAAGGACAAGGAGAAACAGAGTTTAGGTCTGATGAAAAACCATTTTGCTGAAGCAAATAATGACACATTTTGAGGTATTTAGAAAATAACTTAATCTGATTTTTTTCTGACAAAAGTTTTTCTTAAACTCAGAGATGTTTACTTTGAGCCAGATAAATGTCCTTTATTTGTCATCTACATAAATTACCTTTTTAAACGTTACATTCTCATCAAAGTGTTCCACTCCTGAGGCTCCATTGTCTTTATTCTTATATTTCAAAAAATGAAAGTGGTATAAAGTTGATTTTTATAAAATCTTAGTCAAATGGTAAAATCCCAAAACACATTTATTTTATTATGCCAAGAGCTTTTGAAACATTTTATTAAAATTGTTCCTTCTTTTATGAATCTTTTCAGCCCTTCGTTCCACTTCTGAAGAAATTTGGCCAAAAATAATAAATAAAAACATTTTACAACACAGGCTTTTGTTCTGCACTGAGCTTGTGAGACATTACTGCAGTTCTTACTATTAAACACTTTCTGAGAGGAAAGAGTGTTAAGTTGTGGTGTTTAAAATATAGCATAGAGCCTCATCCTGGACCTTATCAGTACTAATATTACAGTTATTAATAACTGTATACATATGGTATGTATGTCTCACCTTCAGTAAAACTGTATCCTTGTTTAATTAGAGTTTATATATTTCATGTGTAATTCAGAAAAATAAAATAGTTAACTAATCAATGGTCCACCTGTGATTAACTGCTATGATTTATTTCTTAATTTTACTGCATCTTTAAAGCCAGAACTGTATGTTTAGAATCAGCAAGGAAGATATGAAAGAGAAGATGGAGGCTTACTGTTGCTCTTTCTTCTACGTCTTACTGGAACCAGGAGATATTTTCCTGGTTTATTGAGCAACATGTTTTTCTGTCTTCATGTAGAACTAGACTATAAGACTGGCTGCAGCAATGAGATCAATGTGTTGATCTGAAGGACCTTTTAATGTGTTCGGCTACGTTAGGATTAAATACTTTTTTTTTGACTGAAGTAAAGGATCAGATATTTTCACATTATGATGCAGATCCTGCTAGAAGCTCACAGAGAAGGTTCTACTGTTTTCTATCACAGCCTCATCATTTAACTTTACCTGTAGCTCAGGTGAAAGTTCCTCATCATGACCCTGAAGATGCTCTTTAGAGTGAACCTCCACCTCATGTATTGCTGAGTCAGCATTGAGGTTTTACCGCTATCTTCGTCTGGGTTATACCGCTCTGCTTCCACCTGTTCCTGGACACACACTCACCAGGCTCCCTCTCTCCGGTTGGCTCCAAGGTTGCTCTGAAATGAGTCCTGTTCGAGGCGCTCAGTGTAACTTTTCAGGTAATGAAGGAGGCAGGTCGACCTGGAGTAAACTGCTGTTCTGGACTTCTCCAGAATGGAGTCCGTCTCTACCTGTGCGCGTAGTTCATTAGCGGTACCGCAAGTTTTTTAAGGTATTTTTTTATGGGGCCCAAATCCCCGGCGGCGCCCCTGGC
>JAHHUM010002892.1:736152-1099838 GCA_036173005.1 Crenichthys baileyi | reverse complement strand
ACTATGAAACGTGCAGCAACACAGATGAACATTATGGGACCAGAGATGCTTCATGGTGGAACAGATTCAGCTTCACTATTAAGTGACACAAACAGGCCCAGGGTTTGATTGCATGAGTTGCATTTAAAATCTGACTAACAAACAACTAACTGTATTGCTTTAAGTCTTCTCTTTTCTTTTTGTTCAGAAGCTGCTAATCTTTCGCATTCTAAATGGTAAATGGACTGAACTTATATAGCGCCTTTCCAGTCACACAGACCACTCAAAGCGCTTTACACTAGAGCCACATTCACCCAATCGCACTCACTAATGCTCACACATTCATACACCAATACGCAGATCGGTAGGCAACTTTAGGTTAAGTGCCTTGCCCAGGGGCACATTGACATATGGCAGGAGGAAGCTGGAATCAAACCCACAACCTTCTGATTGCAAGACGACTTCTCTTCATTCTGAACCACAGTCGCCTCAATGTTCCAATGGAAGACATACAAATGTTATCAAATGCTCTGTTACATAGGAGAAGGTAAGGTACAGAAACATTCGTCATGTTGCTTCATGATTTATCTAATTGAAACTAGAGGGGGCCATAGGGATACCAGTGAGTTATTCCTACAATACAATCCATGTGTCGAGTACATTTGAACAGTAAAACATTCACATAATTAGGACAACAAGTAAATGAAGGGACAATTAAAAACAATTTCCAGTTGCTAAGCAGACTAAAGCGCAAACTAGGCGTGGATCACTTGAGATATTGGACTTATTGTGAGCAGTTTACTAAGTTTCTTCAAAGAATTATACTTTTGAATATTCTTCCTTTTCTACCTTTTAACTATTTGTGCTGAATGTAAAAATGCTGAAAAACATCAGTGTTAGCAAACATTAAATTTCCTAAGGATTAGAAACATACAAAAATATGTTGAGGAAAAGAATTGTGAAACATTTCACAACTTCAGATAGTTGTTTATGATGTTCGACTGAAGGTGACTTGCTTAAAAGTACGCTTTTAGTGGATAAAATTCAGCAGAAAATTTTTTCAAACGACAGAACTGGCAATTCTGAGTCTTTGGTCAAAGGAGTACTTATTTATTTGGTTTTTTGAGGATTTCTGGAAAAGGAATTTGGCATCTTTATCTTTATTTATTTTAGAAGTCTTTACTTACAAACCACCACCTGGAACTAACTCCAAACCAATATGATTAATATGCAATTTAATTTGAGAAATGAATGAACTGGGAAACAGCTAAATGAACGATGATTTATGCACAAAATCAAACATACGGTTAGTGATTATAAGACTTCTTCAAGGATAATGTTCATGAAAAGGTGTTAGGTTAAAACAGAGATCCTATCATGGTGCATTCTGAGATTATTTTGCAGACTGATCCCTTTTACATCCTACCAACTACAGAGAGAGACAGTCAGAACTCTGAGGAATTATGAACATTCTTGTGATGAAAGTTGTCCAAAAAACAACTGGAAGCAGACAGCATTTGGCTTAATTTCATGTGTTGTAGGACAGGAAGCATAAAATATGTTAAGGAATTAGAACTATTTAATACTGTTGCATAAGAAATAACCTTATTTTCTTCATAATGACAACAGAACAATATTTCTAGAAATCTAGAATTAGAACCATGAGCCACAATTATAAATAAAACGACTGATAAAGGAACAATAACGTGATCCTAATCCTCTTGCATGAATACATTTTAAATTAGTTAATAAAATTAAGGAGATTAGACTTTATAAACCTGCGATGGACTGGCGACCTGTCCAGGGTGTACCCAGGGTGTACCCTGCCTCTCGCCCATAGACCGCTGGCGACCCACTATGGAATAAGCGGTAGAAAATGACTGACTGACTGACTGACTTTATAAACTACATGTTAAGGACTAAAGGATAAGAAAATAAAATAATTTAGGGCTAGGAAGACAAATCAACAAAGTTCAAATGAAATTAATATAACAATAGTAATGGCAAATTAGGACAGTTTTACTGATTGAATGTGTTACCCTAGATCCCAAGAAAACTCTGTGGGAAGTTTAACCTCTAACATATTAGCTGAAAATGTAAGTCCAGGAAACATTCTTCAGAAGGCGAGTAGGGTCAGGAAATGGTTTTTGGATTAGATCCCAGAACAGAGATAAAAGCACATAAAGATCAAGGCCTTGACTTAGGAAAGGTGCTAAGAAATAAAGCATCACCAGGAGAATATGAAACAATATTCAGAGGTGAGACTCATACAAAACAAACATTAATAGTGAATTTAATTGCATTGAATGTACTTTAAATGTCAAAAACTCGAATCAGCAGAAATTAGAACAGGAAGAGAACGGAAGTACTTACAGAATCTAAAACTGGAAGTTGAATGAATTTACAATCCTGCAGGACTGAAAGGTTTTTACAGTATAGGATACTGGATTCTAGGTCTTCGTAAGTAAGACTTATTAAGTCACAAATAAATTAGTGTTTGGGATGCACAATGGTAGTCTATATGTACATAATAAAATAGGTTTGTTTTCTTTAAACAATGGATTTTAATAAATGTTTGTTACTGAAGGGAAGATATTAGGAATAAAGCAATGTTCCCTTTAAGGAAAAATGTAGTTGACATCTCTTTCGCAAACAGAGAAAGTACCATGTGATCTGGATGTCTTTCAATAGCTGTATGGTGAACTTCTTGACCATGTGTACAGACAAGTATAAATTAGTATAAAGTATAAATTAACTTAATCTTTGTTAGTGAAAAACTGCAATGGTGTTAGATGAGGCTGTCTCAGACTGTCAGCAAACTATGATGATATGTAATGGGAGGAAGGAATGAACTGCCTCCTTCGTCACTCGTTATCTTCTTTTTTGAGAGGTTCCAGGCGTTGGAGAGACAACGCCAAACATCACATTGTTGCACAAAGCACAAGATTGCAGACTCCATTAAAGTATTCGCACCCCGAATAAAGACGAATAAGGGCTAAACACTTGGCATAGAAGTTACAACTACTCTTTTAGATAAGAGAATATGTGGAGGAACAAACCCTAACGGAGCTGTGATCTCTGGTACTGGATGCCAGCTTTTAACTGAATGAAAACTGAAAATACTGGCAGGAGAGAAGAAGTATCATAGAATTTGAATTTTAGTATAGAATCAGTGGTTAAATTAAGTTAGTATCATGAAGATACAATATTATTCAAACATCCAATGGCACAGAATGTAAATAAACAAGAAAACTTTGAATGCTGAAAGCTGACTTCTCCAGGTGAAAGCTTGCAGAAACAAGATGAAGTTGATTATAGAATATCAGCGGAAATCTGATACATTAATAAAATAGCAGAAACATTAGCAAAGGAAAATTGTCTTCTGATCTGTTTAAAGAGGACAAATGGAAAATAGCTTAACTAGGTGAAGTTACCTCAATATAACCTGTTGAAACAGTTATTGAAATGCAAGAACTGACAAAACCTAAAAAGACGACCAGCTGAGCTAGATGATACTGGAGCAAACTGAAGAAAATATAACCTGAAGAAGCTGAAGACAATGTTAATATATGTTAAAATAAAAATGGCATGAACTGCAAAGCAACAAGGAAGAATTAGCCACTAAAAGCTGAAAAAATACCAAAACAAACTAAAATTGCCTAAGGAACTAGAGATAGAGGAGACAGACGTGGAGTGAGATACAGGTAGACTGGCTTTGGTCACCATTCTCTATCCTCCTGATTTATGTCAACACCCCCCAGTGATAGTTTAGTGGCAGTTGAAAACTACAGATCTTCTTCTCCATTGATTAAACTGGGATGCATCATCTCAAACATGCATCTCTCATTTAAAAAACAGCATCTAATATCAAAAAAGAAACATTATTTAACTGAGTGAGAGGACCATTTGAAGTACAAAAGTGACAAGGCTCATGTCTTAAGTCGAATAAGATGGGAAACCTGAACTTATCTGTGAAGCGTGAATAACACATCTAAACGTTCTGAAGTATCTTTCTGATCAAAGGGGGGTTATGTCAAAAGTTTATGAGATCGATTTAAGAATAGAATAACACATGAGGTGAGGTCACACACGGTTTTATAAAATGGCTAATTTCTGAATGGTAATAAAATGCGCACCAGACATACTATTTTCAGCCACTGGATCAAATTGAAGACTGTTCAACTTATTTTGACTTACTGTACAAAAACACAGTAGTTAGCAATGTCAACCCATCTCTTTTCAGGACAAATGTTGAGCAAAACACAGTTTAGAACAATATTTGCTGATAGGGGGAGGTAGAATGGCACTTCATGCTTCCCGGGGAAAAAAAAAAAAAAAAAAAGGTGATTGCTTGAACTATTCTGCTAACTTTTGTTTTTTTCTTTTGCATGAAAACCCTGAGCGAATATAATTGATTACCTGCTAAAGGAGCAGTTCAGCCCCCTCTATCAGTAGCCTTTTACAGGTGGTGAGAAGGAAACCAAATTGACCTACAGAACGTTACCTTTCGTTGATGTGGAGGGTGGACCTGGTTTTTCGTTAAGAGAGCCTTTAGAAGTATGTTCTTTCTGAATGGAAAATGGTTTGACCATTTATTCTATTTTAAGAAGCTTTATTTGGTATTTTTTGCTGCAGCACAATTCTAATCTAGAAGATTTACATTGTTAAATTTGGTTTTTATTGTTTCATTTCTGCTCATTTTTTTTGTTTTTTGAGATTCTATGTACTCGGGGCTGGGGTTTGAGCCCTACTGTGAGAGTCACAAAACCCTTTTTCATGTCATCATCGCATCGGACTATGATAAGGGGGGCCCGGGGGAAATCAGGAAAAAAGGACAAGGAAATACAGGAAAGGTGATGCTAACGATGCAACAACACCCAATTTACATATGACACTTCTGTTACGACTAGGATCTGAAAAAAGACCCCTAACGTCTACTTCTTGATAACATGTATGATGTAGTAACTAAGAGGAGATTAAAAGGGTCTAACTGCCATTTTTTGAACAACGTTTTTTTTGTTTTTTTGTTAAATTTTAGGAAGGTAGATGAATGTATTTGGTTTCAATTTCTTTTACAGGTAAGTTTTATCCATAAAAGGCAGATCTGTTTTGGTTGTTATTTTGGCCTGGGTTGACCCTGAAGTTACAACAATCTCCTTTCTGCACAACTTAAGTTTTGATACTAGATACATTAGTTGGTTTCATATTCTTTAATTGTTTAGAGTTTTGTATGGTTTAGAAGAAATTATGTGGAGCAGCTAATCGGACATGAAAGTGGAAAAACAGGAATCGGACTGCGGAGACATCAAGAACACAATCATATAAGGACGAAGGATGTTTAATTAGACATGTGGTACTTTAATGTCATGGGTTAGCACGATACTGGTCAGTATTCTCAGGATGACACCAATCCAGAGACTGGCTGTACAAGTAACCATTTTTGGGCGTTGGACTCAGAGACCTATGGACACATGAAGACTTTGTGGGACCCTGAACCAGGATTAATGCGATGCCAGAACAATAAAGGTGAAAAGAACCAAAGACACTACAGAATGTTCCAGGAAGACCAAAGATAGAGACTGAACTACACTGTTTTGCTGCAGAGAATTTAACTGATGTTTTTTCTATTTTCTGTTATAACTTTAAGTTTGTCTTTATGTCGTTTAAATGACCTGAATGGATTCAAGCTGTTTATGCACTCTGAATAGAAAGGGAGCATCCATTCTAGTGACATTCAGCTCCAGAGTTTCAACATGGTCAATGTTTTCTGTTACATATATTGTGGTGAATAGGAATGATGAACCAGGACCTGATTGGCATAAAAGGTCCTTAAAATAGATGATAATGATATGTATTAGATTCAAAAGAGATCTCTAGTTCAGATTGGCCGAGAATGAAATTTCTCTGAGGCCTCCAGATGTTTTTTCCTGCCTTTTAGGACGGGTGGGTTTTTCGACTGGAGGTCCTAAGCTGACCAGAAGGTCCCCTTCATCGACACGTGGTTGTGAGTCTGACAGACATGGATGTTTGTCCATGGGTGAGTTGATGAGATGCGTTCCTGAAGGAGACTTTTGGGAAGAGCTACAGAGTAGCCGGATTTGGTCTAATTAGTGAATAGGTTTAGTTTATCATAGTCTAACACAGTTAAAATAATGTGCGCATAGGAACTCTAAATAGGATCTTACTTAATAAGTTGAACCCGAAATTTTAGACCTAAATAACAGCAATAATTTAGTGTTGCTTAATTTTGAACATAATGTAATTTCACTACTTTCCATAATCGTTCACATTTTATTTCATTTTACTCACTTAAATACATCACATATATTCACAGGATATTTAAAATATGAATATAAGACCTCTCTCAGCTGTTAATTAGCTTATAAACCTAACTAGGGGGGATATGTGGAAGCATAAAGCTTTATTTGTTAGATTAAAAGTGTTATTATTGTTTTTACCATTACAAGATGAATTCTGTGAAGAGTTGTTCACTCTGAGTAAACATGCAAGCCGTCTGGAAATAGATTACATTAGGGAAAAGTTCTTGGCGTGAGGAATAATTGATGGGCTTGATATTGCAGTTCAGCAAGGAAATCTTGTGATACCCTGACCCCCGCCAGGTCAGTGTGGCATCAATTCAGCAGTCCAGTTTAGCTCAGGAATGAGGAGTTGACCAAAATAATGAGAATGTTATTGTAAACTATCATGTAGGCCAATCTGATTTTTTCCAGATGTTGGGCTGAAGTTGGATTCCCGGAACTCCAACCGAGAAGTAATGTTGTAGATGCCAAAAAGTTTTACGTAAATGAGTATGATGATTTCAATTGGTCAAGAGGACCCCAGTACACACCAATGCTTTGTATCTGTATAAAAACCGCCTTTAAGGACTGAAAAACAGGGATTCTTGGGATTTTGATGAAGATGTTTCTAGCATTTCTAGATTAGTGTGTAGTTGTCAAATATAAATATATATATTTACAATCTGCATTTTCTTTAAAAGCTGTAAATCATGCAGTTTTGTTTTCATTGGTTGCTCATACAATTCTTTTTTTGCTGTCAGTCCTATTATTATATCATTAACATAAAACTATTAACTGCAGAAAAATGCATTCCTATGAACCTCTTTTAAAAGTTGAGAGCTGTGCACAAACTATGTAAAAAACTTCATATGAATCTGTTTTGTTCCTTAATAAAGAATGTTTTTCAAACGCATGCACTTACTTCATAATGTACTTAGCTTTATGTCAGGGTAAAGGCAGATTATCTTTCAGATATATCTTCTAACAGTAATAATGACCATGCAGAACTGCCTCTTAATGTGCCAAAAATAAACATAGTGATAAAGCCATTTGCTCTACACTGAAAAACTGTAGTATATTATACACAAAGTCTAGAAATCATCACATTTCGACTCACTGACAGCCCACATCAAAGGCAGCACTAAGAGACAACATGAGGTTAAAGATGTTCTTAATTTTACATCAAAAAATGTGCAGGCATCACTTGTTGGTGGTGTACTTCTTAAGTTTGAACTTTTGAAGACATTCTGTCCCAGATATCTTAAAAGTCTTCATAGCATCTATTATAAAAAACAAAACAACAACAACATGGTATCATTAGGGTGTTACTTCATGTGATGGAGGAAATCACAGTAGGAATCTGGGAAACTAACCCCGCATCTATGGTGCAGAAGTGGCTGCAGTACCCCGGAGTACTGGGTTCAGAGTAAAAGCCTCTCAGCTGTCCTCGTTTCCCATTGCCCCAGTAACCTGCACCACAATCTTTCAATGTGGTTCCACAACTTAAGCAGTTTGATATGAGGTACGGCTTCCGGTACTCAGCCTGAAATTATTTAGAGAATTTCTTCCAGTTAACGACACCTTCAATTGTAAAAAGAAAATATTAAAATCACCAAACAACATTTTACAAGGTAGCACTTGCGTAAGGACAAGGCCTTTCCCTTTCCCAATGTATTCAACATGCAGTACAAAAGTCCTTTGTGACAGAAAATTTCAATCAACGCCTGATGTTTAAAATGTAACTATAAATGAAGTAATTTGTGGATCCATGTAAAACAGTTTAACTTTTTAATGTTGTGCAGCTAAGGCCAATGACTCATTTATTGTTTTATTATGTCTACAAAACCTCTGAAGTTATTAAAATTCAATGAAAACACAAGTCTTGGTGGAGACAAACTAAACATTATAGGACATGAAGATGTTGTTTGTTAGGGTCCTAATACGCAAAAAATCAAAAAAAGGTAGTTTTTTTTTGTCTGCATGGAAGCAACTGTGTCTTTAATGTCAGTTCAAACTACTGTGTGATGCCAGAATAATGCAGACATGCTATAATACATACGTTACATGTTTTTAGTGCAGGAGCAACATGTGAAAAATAATGCTAAACTTTCTGATTACGTACTGTCCAACCACAGGAAATGTGCCGTGTTGTGGAATGCTGTCTGAGACACAACGTCTAGAAACCACTTAAATGTCAGTGATAATTTTCCAAACGCTGTGTCTCCTTCCTCCAGCACAACAAGAAGAAGGATTTCATACAATATGTCCACTGGTAGCTAAAATAACGAGACATTTTGTAAAAAAAACAATTTTATTCTTGTGTAAGAACCACTTCAACTGTTGTAGATATGTACCTGCAAAATGTTGAACTCTTCTTCACCGTTGTTTTCTACAAGGGAAACAAACATTAAATGCTCAAGCATAGGTGGACAATTATTGATTTGCATTAAATACAAAATCCATCCTTTAGAAGGAAGCATAACACTACCTGTCTGCCCGCCTTGGTGATGAGCTGCCTTCAGTCTTTTCTTGGAACATTGTCTCTCAGTGGACCTTGAACAGAAAAGAAATTTAGGACCATCTGAACTCCATCACAGCTAAAGTTTTTAAGAAAGAAAAAAACATCTGATGAACAGAGTTTACATCCTTTCACAGAAGTACAGCAATGTCATTTTGATTTAATTTCCATTACATTATGACACTACACACATCTCCAAAATATAGGACTAAATTTACAAAACTATGTTTAGTTAATACAAGAAATATATATATTCAGTATTAATCCATCCGCAAAACACAACATATCAGCCAAATTCATGTAGCTAAGCTACGTTATGCTACAAAACTTTCTACACATTGGTGTATTTTTGCTATGGTGACATGCTAGTAATATACATCAACACAATACATTAAGACGTTTATGGTCCATTTCTCTCCAATGTGTTAATTTTTTAAGTATAAATAACTTAGAAACTAGCAGAATCCGTCTTTTTATTTTATTTTTTTCACTCTTCGACCTCACTGATCGGTGTCGCTACGATCACGTTTGAAACATAAGAACGATAGTTCACCTTTCTTCACTTACATTTTAAACCTGTACTTTTGACCTGTACTTTTTTACCTACAAAATATTACATGTAGGCTTTATAATACAAACTGACAACATAAAAAATATAATTTAGAAAATTAACTTAATGACTGATAATTGCGTTACCTTCATTCTGCGCTTCTCTGTACAACTTCATACAGGTTAGCTCTGTATATACCTGTGAAAAACAGAGGACATTAAGCCAACCAATCACGGTTCGTGATCACGGAACGCCTACAGGTTGAGAAACGCCCACTTCAGTTGAGAAACGCCCACTTTCAGTCTGCAGAGACCCCGGTCTCGGTGTACCGGGACTTTTCCCGGTGGGCCGGTGCGTCAGTGGGCCGTTGCGGCCAAAGAAGAAAATAATAATTCATGTAGTTGGCCTCCATACCAGTCGGTGGCGGTAATGCACCAAATCGTTGTTTGCCAACCGTTAATTAACAGAAGAAAAAGATAACGACTTAGCAGCGCAAAAATGGAGAAGAAACGTGAGGGAGGAGCACAAAAATTAAGAGACAAGAAAAGGCTCGGCCTACAAACAGATGCGTCCAAATGTCAAAAACTGAAAGATATTTTCTTCTGGAGCAACATCATCATCAGCTGTCGTGTTAACGTCTGGAGGACAACGTGACCGGGAGGAGGATGCTAGTCAGGTAAGTGGCTGTAATGTGATAACATTATTTTTCTAGCTTGTTACATTTTTTAGGACAACGTATTCAGGACAGTTTGGCTGTAAAAACATCGTTATCATGTGTGGACTAGCCTAGGCCCAGGTGGGGCTCAGTAGCTATTTGAGAGAAGTAAGTTAGGTCTTTCTACCATGTTTGATCTGAGACAACTTAGGGAGTCTCACTTTCATCTTGTGTTTAAAGAGCAGATTATAAACTACACACCATTTCTGAAATTGTGTTAATAGGCCAAGGAAAAATCGGAGTTATGCAAAAATCAACTTTTTTTTCGGAACAAATGAGAAATGTTCAAAACTGGGTCTTCTGAGAATGTGAAGCGGGAACGGAGTGGGGGCGAGAATTGAGAAGCGGGAAAAACAGTGAGATGGCGAAATGGACGGAAAGTGTTGCTATTGGAGCCATCTGTGACATTCAATTTATAATATGTGTGCACTACTTTAGTGGTTTTTGTTTTGTATATAAAGGATGATGCGCAGAATGAATGCGCAGCAGGCACTGGTGCTATGTTTTGAACTGGTTTCCCTGAGTCAGCTGTTTTACTGGGAAAGGTCAAATCTAAATCAGTCAAAAACTACCATATATACCTTTGACCCCAAAGGGGTTAAAGCATGTGAGCTAAATGCTGCTCTGCTGTCTTGTTGATTTATCAGGATTATATTGAAGTCAGTTTTATTCTTTTGTGTGGGTATTGTTGGATAATATATAAAATGAGACACTAGATGTAGAGTAAATGTGTACTTCTCTATGTTTCTCAGTCTATTATTCTGTCATTTAAATTAGTCTATAGTCTTATTTTTATTTTGTAAAGCAGAAGCTTTACTTATTCAGTATAAAGAACATGTAATTGTCCTTATCTGAGTCACAATACGTTAATATTTGTGAGATTTTTCTGTTTAGCTTAAATGACATTGAAACATTCAAAGTAATTTACCTGTTTGAAACATAGATATCAGACATGATGTAGGAGAATGTTCAATACATTTAAGTACATTTTAACATTTCAAATGCATTTACTGTTTAACAGTTAATAAAGCTACAGAATATGTTCACTGATGTGCAGCGTGCAAAAAACCAACTTCTTAGTGACTCAGATGATGTTAGCTAACCTTTACTAAACCTAGTTTAGAGACCATTGTTGAGAATCAACCACATATAGTACATTACATTTTTACCTGTGTTTACTTACCGGTTAAACCACAATTTTCCGTAGGTATATTGTTTATTTTAATGCAGCTTTTTATATGGAAATTCCCCTAAATTGTAACCTAATGTCTCTACTCATATCTCCTGCCAGGCTGAATCACCAACCCAACAGAGTGAAAGTGTCAGGGAGGAGAGCAGCCTATACACACTTGATGAGGTAAAGACATATACATACACACACAAGGAGAATAATCTAGAGAAATGAATAAAACAATACAAATTAGCTACGGCTACAAATGCTACAGTATATGACATGTTAAATCTATATATATTTTTGTCTCTATCAAATAAACAAACAAAAATTATTGTGTACAACTATTAAATTCTACTATTTTACTGTGTCCCTGTTAGTGTTGTTTAAGTTTTACTAACATAGTACGACTCTCTTATCTAGAGTAAAGATAATCATAGCAATGAAGAGGACAATACTGTACAGCGGTCGCCAGAGCCCAGCACCAGTGGCATGATGGGAAAGTTGATCATGTTTTTATGACTAGTTGTACTTTTGGCCAGAATAAAAATATGAGTTGTTTTTCTTAACTTTCTGTAGCTGCTGTCTAGTTGTAATAAATCTATTACTCTATAAGTTCTGCTACCACTGGTAGTGCTAAGACTATTATACCAACAACATGACATAACTATCCTAGCCCTATTATGAAAATATAGATTTTACTGATAGTTTATTGGTTTACTAAAACAATACTAACACTAATACTTTATTTAGACTGAAGATGATCCAGCCACTGATAGCGAAAGCCAAGTCCAGGAAGTCAGTGCCCTCTCTTCAAAAGTAGATGTTTTTACAAGACCAAAACCAGAAGACTTGGACTGTTTCTTGAGTCATCGTCCTCAGCAGAGAGCAGAGAAGGCTGTAGTGCAGAGAGCTTTTTCCAGCAAAGATGTTACAAATAGAAAATGGCTTTCATACTGTGAAGGCAGACAAGCACTCTTCTGCTTTCTTTGTATGTTCTTTGCTAAGCCTACAGATAGCAGTTTGTTCATCACTGGGATGACAGACCTGAAACACATACATCATGCAGAAGCACACTTCCTTAGGTCCTCAAAATGCGATGTCCAGCACCTTCTCATGGGACATCAGATGTCTCTTCGTAAAGCGCAGGTGCTCAAGAGACGTCAAGTGTTGGAGCGCATCATAGATGTGGTGAAGCTCATTGGAAAAAGAGGTCTGAGCTACAGAGGGTCACAGTGAGAGGCAGCATACATGCTTAATGATGACACAGTGGATCGTGGCAGCTTCTTAGAAATGATTGTGTTGCTTTCAAAATATGATGTTTGCCTCCAGGAACACCTCAATATCTGCATAGAAAAGAGTAATGTAATTTAAATCCCATATTAAACAGGTTTCTAGGATTTCCTTCTTTCACCTCCGGAACATTGCCAAAATTAGAAATATCCTGTCCAGGAGTGACGCTGAAAAACTAGTCCATGCATTTGTTACTTCAAGGCTGGACTATTGTAATTCTTTACTATCAGGATGTCCACAAAATGCAGTTAAAAGCCTTCAGCTGATTCAAAATGCTGCAGCAAGAGTTCTGATAAAAAATTAAAAAGAGAGATCATATCCTATTTTAGCTTTCCTTCATTGGCTCCCTGTTAAATCCAGAATAGAATTTAAAATTCTCCTTCTCACATATAAAGCCCTTAATGATCTAGCTCCATCATACATCAGAGATCTGATTGGTCCATACGTTCCTAACAGAGCACTTCATGAATTGTGTTACTGGTATATTTTGCATTTCCTGTTGATTTCTTTGCAATCAGTGGATTAAGCTGTGAAATCAGTGTCATGATCTCTAAAAAGTTCCCTTTATTCTGTGGCGTATCTGTCTCAAGGTGACCCCTTAGAGGGAGGTTTTGCACAGCTGTAAGGAGCAGCTTCAGCAACAGTTTTAATGTAGATGTGATTCTCGTCAACCTTTTTTTGTATGTCTTGTCCAAAGCATCACGCACAGATGAATCTGTAAGAATTTCCTTTTCATATTCTTCTCCAAGCATACATGGCATTTACATGAGCTTCAGATTTCTCATGGCTCTTAAACCACATCTTTATACGTTGCCTTTTTCCAGTTTGAGTTCCCTTCATGTGATGTGAAAGGAGTCTCAGAAGCATTTGGAAGGGAAAAGTGTCTGCATGCAAAACAAAAGACAGAGTCCTGATTCTGTGAATATTCAAGCCATTTGTGCTGTGAATAGCAGGTCTTGTTAAAGGTCCTCTTCTTGTCACCCAGCACTGATCGGGGAAATACCTTCAAGGTCCATCTGCTGGATGTTGAGATATATCTAGAGAAGGACAGATTCAGTCCATGAAGATTCAGTTGAATCTAAAACAACAACTGCACAAGTGACCAAAACAATAATATTGATTATTTTCTGCACAATATTAGCTATAATTTTGTTTTCACAGGTTTTGATATGAATCTTAATTTGTAGTTAAATACCATGTGGATGGCTCTGTGTTGTATATGATGTTGGAGGAGAAGATGTCTCACATGGTTCCACATTCTTCTGATCTGGGTTTATCATGATCAGGTGAAGAAGTGCCTGAGATGATTTAAGAATATTAAATTTAATTAAAACAAAATATATATATATTATTTTCTTTTGCTTTACAATTATGTACAACAATACATACCTTTGCTTGGTGAGTACTGAAGTGACTGGTCTTCATTTTCTTCCACAGTGGCGTCCTCCCTTACAGATCCTGAGATGAATAATAAAGATGTCTTCCTGCAAGTATATGACCAGCATCATCTTTCATTTCTATTTAAATTAACTGAGACTGAATAAATATCTACATTCCTGAATATTAGTATTGCTTCCCCCTGGTTATACATTCCTATAGGTTGACCCCATATGTACCGTATAAACATCCCTTCCTGGTGTTTTCTTTGCTCATTCTCACATACCTTGATCTGCAGAACTCACTGTGGACAATGGCGACTGCTGCTCAGTCCACCTCTCCCTGACAAGGTTCTCTGCTTCTGGTTGTACTTTACTCTTCTTAACACTGAAGAATTTCTCAATATTTATAATATATCAAGGTCCCAGAGTCTGCAGGAAGAGAATCCATGTTGCTTGAGGTCCAGTGTAAAGTTTCCACAGTCAGTGATGGTTTGGGGTGCCATGTCATCTGCTGGTGTTGGTCCACTGTGTTTTCTGAGGTCCAAGGTCAAAGCAGCCGTCTACCAGGAAGTTTTAGAGCACTTCATGCTTCCTGCTGCTGACCAACTTTATGGAGATGCAGATTTTATTTTCCAACAGGACTTGGTACCTGCACACAGTGCCAAAGCTACCAGTACCTGGTTTAAGGACCATGGTATCCCTGTTCTGAATTGGCCAGCAAACTCGCCTGACCTCAACCCCATAGAAAATGTATGGGCTATTGTGAAGAGGAAGATGCAATACGCCAGACCCAACAATTCAGAAGAGCTGAAGGCCACTATCAGAGCAACCTGGGCTCTCATAACACCTGAGCAGAGCCACAGGCTGATCGACTCCATGCCACGCAGCATTGCTGCAGTAATCCAGGCAAAAGGATATCATGATATTCTAATTTTATGACCAGCACCTGTATGTATACATATTTAGTCTATAAGGTAAACTATAACAAAGCCACATAGTTTCTTGCCTTTAAACCAAATAACATCCAAACTAAACAACTTGAACCTGACAAAATAAAGGAGATAAAAACTGGAAAGCTGCTGTATTTGTACACCTCCATGGTTCACTGTATGAGTAACCTCTGCAGCAACGGACTCTGTTCTGCTCCACCATCTATAATCTTCTCGCTCTCCAGCATCTTCACTACATCTGGCTTTCAGAGGCGGAGAGAGTAAAAAGATAATGTACTCAAGTAAAAGTAGTTACTTTGATACAATTTTACCTAAATACTAGTAAAGATACCAGCGTAAAAAGTTACTCTAAAAGTAAAAAGTACCTTATTTAAATTTTACTTTAAGTAAAAGTTACTTAGTAACTTTTTATGAGCAGAAGAAAGTCCTTCTGGTGCATTTTATAAAGGAAAACAGGAGATTTTGGTCTGAAACGGTTTTTAATTGAAGGAGCATCTTTTATAAATGAAAATGCAAGACAAAAATAAAACATGTCATCATAAGACTTTATGAATATTTTGGAGGTTAATATGTGTTAACATTAATTCCCAATTTTCTTCTGTCAGCTGCTGTCATTCGGATTTTCTGCAGCTGATCATTTTCTCCATCTCTGCATCCTTCACTACATCTATGAAGCTTCTCTGAGGTGTTCCTCTTCCTCAGAACCTGACAGTTCTGATCTTCATCCCATCCTTTGCCCAATATATCCACTATTCCTCATATCTAATGGTTTTAAATCCCTGACTCCAAACTAAGCACCTGATCCTCTGTTTTCAGCTTTAGCCGATATGAATTATGATCACAAGAGATAAAACTGATATTATTTACATTAACTGTTAAAAAATATTGAGCATGTTTACATTTTAAATGGAGATAGTTTAATCTCTTTAGGCAAACTAAGTTTACACTGTATAATAAAGCTGTTGCCTTTCTTGTAGTTAAACTGGTCCCTGAAGTATGACGATGGCTTTTCTTCTTGTTCTTGGAGGTCAACTTCAGCTGTACTTGATGGGTTTTTATAGCGCCTTTAGCGTCAGATTGATGTTCCTCCATGTTGGGATCTGATTACAGATGGTGTGACCCCAAAGATATATTCACAGAGGGCAGAGCTGCTTAGTGCAATTAAAAAATAAATCAAGTAGAGGTCTGGTGCCGACCAAATCGATGCCCGGTACAATATCTCCACGGTTATTGGAAAAACAATGAGAAAATCTATATCAATAAAGCTGAATAGTTAATTTCACCAAAAATTAAACAAAAACCAAAGGAAAATAAACGCTATTAGGAGACTGGATCCGTAAAATACAACAGAAGAAAATAAAAGACTTACTGTATGTCCTTTCCTGCGTTGAAAGCATCCAACAACTTCACACTGACTGAATTGGTGACCAGAAAGTACTGGACCAGAACCAGAACAGTAATTACAGCCTGCAGCAGGTGAAATTCATTGTCTCCTATTTAGGTGAAGTCATGTGATCGCCTGAAAGTAAAACATAACACTGATCAATAAGCTGCACAAAATAATTAAAGTAAAACTAGATTTAGTTGATATATTTGGAAAAATGTCTGAAATGAAAAGTTATCAGAGTATTTTGCTCTCCAAAATACTTGAGTGACATTCTGGTCCAAACTCCATACCAGTCGCTGACGGTAATGAACCAATTTCCTTGCCAACCATAAATAAACTAAATCAAAGAAGAAGAAGAAAGCAGCACAAACAACAGTTTTAACGGCACAAACGGAGCACTAAAAAATTCTGGTTTGTTTTGGACCAAGATGGGGGGATGGTGACCTTTGGATGACCTAAAAATTCTTCAATATCTATGAAACGAAAGCAGCACCAACCTGCACTAACCGCTCAATCTATTGGCTGGAATTTTTCCGGGGTGGGGGTCAGCTTCACGCAGCTCTAATGGACCTATTAAGGGCGTATAGCGTCCGTGATTGAAGGGAAACGCTCCGCGAGGAACGACATGACGAGCTAGAGCCACAGCACTGCGCTGTCTTTTTGGATGGAGAGACGAACAGGAAGATTTCATTTATGGGTCTAGTTAGGGAAAAGGCATTTGAGATTCATGACTGCTGAGTTTTAAGCGCCTCAGAGGCGTTTTTTTCTTTTTTTTTTTTTTTTTTTTCCCGTGTCCTGTCTGGCAGAGTAGCTCAGAATTTTTTGTGAGTGCCAAGAAAATTGCCCAAACAGATTTTTTTTAAAAGCGGAGCATCACAGCTTTGCTTAAGGCTTCTGCTTGATAATTTTAAAAAAAAAACTTTATTATGAACTTCTTTGGGAATATTTCAATTGTTAGGGACACGGAGACTAAATAAAGGAAAACAGAAGCTAGACAAAGAAAGAGGGGCAAAAGGGAAGAGGGGGAAAAGGAGGAGAGAGTGGAGGAGAGAAAGAAGGATGAATAGAATAAAAGATTACACCCTGCTTGCTTATACACAAAAAAACCCCCCGGTATTTATGAATTAAAATTTTTTAGTGAGAAGTGCAGCCCAAAAAACATCTGTGTATCTATCAACACGGGTGTGGATGCGCTTTGTATACAAGGTTTCTCCACAGAAATATGCATAGGGTGTGAGGACCCACCGACCTGCCCCCTGGTCCCTGGGGGGACACTGAGGGAAACTGAGCAACAGACACCAAAGGCCCCCCAAAGCACAGGAACCCCCCGGGGGAACCCCCGCCGGGACTACCCCAACCCCCCAGAGAAGAGCAGGGGAGAGTCCCAGGGGAACCCCCACAGCGCCAGTGCAGAAGCCCCAGGGGAACCGCAGCGACGAGCCCAGGCCCCGCCAGCAGCCGTCCACTCCTGAGCAGACCGCCCCGGGGCCCAGAGACCCAAGACCCCCCGGGCACGCCACCCAAAACGAGGCCCGACAGAGCCCAGGGGTCCCGGCCCGGCAGGCAGCCACGGGATGAGCCAGCACACAACCCAAGCATTCACCCGGGCAAGGAACCACAAGTACACAGCGGGCAGAGACTCCAACCCGGCAGGCAGGGTGGGGGGAGGAAATAGGCCCCCCATAATATGGGGGGGGCCCAAGCTGATCCAGGAGAGGGGGCAGTCCAAAAACCCAACCTGTCACAAAAAAAAAAGGCACTCACAGTCACAGTCACCCCTCCCACCCCCATTCCCACACATAAAATCACCGGCCCCCCCAACGTAAAGAAAAAAAAAAGGACGTCCTACACTCCCACAATCCCCATGCATACTTTATACTCCAAGGTCCCCGGGCACCGGCAGCCCCCCAGGGGGAACCAGCCCCCGACCAAGGAGGTGGGTCCCCTTTCCTCCCGGGGCAGAGACAGGCAGACAGGCCCAGACCCGGTGGGTCTCGCCCGGCCCCCCCCCCAGAACCCAGTCCCACCAACCCCCATCCACCCCGGAGATGGGCTTTTGTACAAAAGGGGGTCCACATGGCCCAAGCCAGCCCGCCAACCAGAGCCCCCCCAAGGACGGAGCAGTCCCGACCCCAAACGAGCTTCGCCCCAAACCACCATGAGTCTCCCCCCCCCAGTGAACCCCCAACATGAACCCTCGCCACAGGGCCCCCCCAACAGGGACACCGATATCGAACACACGTCCCCGTCACCATCGCCACCCAGCGATCCAAACCCCGGCGACTCCATTATCCCAGAAGTGGATACAACCCCTCCACCCCACCGTTTTGCAGCCCCCCAACGACCCCCCCCCAAACCCCCCCCCCCCGATGCCCCCCCCTCACAAGGGACAGCCAGCGAGCGCCCACCACCAACCCCCCCCAATCCCCCCCGACAGCGCCCAAGCACCCCCAGCCCACGAGTCCACGAGAGGGAAAACATGCACTAGCCAGGTACCTGGGCCTTCAGGCCCAACCGCTCCAAAAACCAAAGCCCACCCCACCACCCCCCGGTGCAGTCACAAGACGCGCTTCCGCCCCCCCCCACCCACGCCCCGGCAACTGCAGCCCGGCCCCCCAAACCATGGGCCCGGGGAACCACAGAAGCAGTGGGAAGAAGGCCACGGCCGCACCAGTTTCCGGGCACCCGGCCAAACCCCCCACTCCCAAACCCCGGGAGTGCCCCAGCCCGCCGACCACCCCCCCAACCCCCGCATGGGGCCACCACGGCCCCCCAAAGTAGTCCAGCCGGCCAGCCCCTCCATTTGAGCGGGGCCACACCCCAATCCAAATGCCGGAAAAGGGTTCCCCCCTACCGGGAGCCCCGGCCCACCCCCCCCCCCAGCCGGCAGACCAGGGCCCAAAGCCCCAGGGCCGAGATTAAAAAGGGAAAAAAAAAAACCCAAGCGCCCCGGAGCCGAAACGCCGCCCCACGGCAGGGACAGTCCCCGCCCCTGACCCCCAAACCCCCCCCAACCCGACTAGAGGGGCCACCCCTTCTCCCCGGCCCAAAGGCCCAACGGGGGGAAAAAGTAGCGAACGGGGTTTTAAAAAGGCCCCCAAAGCCTGCCTCCCGGCCAACTCAAATGTGGTTTTTGATGCGTGTTGTTATAGTGTCCGTTTAAAAAAAAAGGTGGGGAAGAGGGGTCTTCCCCCCCCAGCCACTCTGAACCCCCCAATTTCTAAATGCAAGTAAAACCCTTAGAGGTGAGCGCAGGCCCCCGGGGTTTGGATACGAGGATATCCTCCCTCTTGATGCCATGGAGTGCGGCCACCCCCCAAGGGCCCTACATGTGAATGTCGTGAAAAAGGGTTTTAAGTGAGAGTGTCTAAGTTGTACAGTAAAAAAGGGGCACAGGCTGCCATGGGACCGCAGAGATGGAAAAACCCCTTGCGGCACTCCCAATGGTGCACCTGCCCCCCCAAGGGCCCCCCTGAGTGGTAATGTGATGGAGACTGGCGGAGGGAGGTGTTCCCCGGGGGTGGGGAGGGAAGGACTGTGGGGCAAAAATTTCCCCCCCCCGGGAGCCAGCTCCCCGGCTGACCCCAATAGGCACCCCCGTTTGCCAAAGTCCCAAAAAAAGGCGGAGGCATAGGTGCATCCACCGGGCAAAAAAAACTAGGGACAGGTTTTCAGGGCCCCCAGAACCCAAATTGAAAACCGGGATCAACGGGCCCAAAAAACCCCAACACACCACCAACCCCCAGCTGCACACAAAAACTCCCACTGCGCAAGAACCCCCACCGCCCCCCCCCAAAAAAAAAGTCCCCCTGAAAGCGCACCCCCCACGAAAAGAAGATCCCAGCATCCAGGTCCCCCGAACATGTCCCCACCCCCCAAAACCCCCCGCCAGAAGCAGCCCCGCAAGGAGGCCCACCCCGGGCCCCAAAAGGCAAAAAGCCCACAGACCAAAAACCCAAAAACCCCTCCGGGGAAACCAAAGACCGGTCCACCCCGAAAACCAAAACCCCCGGCCCCCCCCGCTCACCTGAACCACGGGGACCCCCCCGAAACCCCCTCCCCCAGACAGAAAAAGGACCGGGGCATCAGCAACCGGGAAACCTAAGACAAGGAACCAGAAATCGAGCCGGAACCAGCCAGGACCAAACAACCCCCGACACCCATCCAAGGCCAACCACCCATCCCCAAACCCCGAAGGAAACCCCCCAAAAACCCACCCCAACATTAAACAACTCCCAGAGCACGTAAGACCATTGGAACACCCAGGGTTGAACCTGCCCCACCCCCCCCCCCCGATCCTCCGCCCCAAAACCAGCAGAATGTGCTCCTTGAAGGAAAGAGCAACCGCCATGAGATGGGGAAAAAACCCCCCCCCCAGTTTCGGAGGCCCTTTTGGGCCCCCGATGCACCCAAAAGGGCCCCCCAAGCCAGGGGCCCCCGGGGCCGGGGGGTATGCCCAGCCCAAAAAACCCCCCGGCGACCCCCAACCCCGCCAGGACCCAAGACCCCCCAAGGCCCAGCCAGAACCCCGCCCAGGGGGCACACCCCCCTGGGGAAACCCCCAAGCCCACCCCAGAAACCCCCCAGGAGGAGCACGACCCCCCAGGCCAGTGACCTATGTCCTTCGGCGCAGGCACCCCGAGAGCACCGCGAGAGGCGTTTTTTTTTCGTAGGCCCCGGGTTTTTATGGCCCGGGTGGTTCTGATGGCCGCTGCTCACTGTCAGCCGGTCGGCCCTGCGGCGCTCGTTCATTTTTTTCCCGGGTCCCCCTCCGCGGCAGCGCGCTGAGGCAAATCTGCCTGAAAGGAGGGAGGAGAGGTAGGGAAAGTCGTTGGGCATCGTGGCCCCGCAAAACCAGAGGTGTGCTGCCTGAGTGACTACGGGGCCGAGAGACAGCACCTCCACGGGCTGAAAACCATGGCCCCCCGGCCCCACTAACCCCCCCGGGAAACCCCCCGGTAGTCCCCGTATGCCAGTCCGCCCCTGTGAGCAGCTGTGTGTTGAATGTATCGGTTTATGATGGAAAAAAAAACATTCAAAAAATAAAAGATGGTTCAGAAATAATAGAAGCCAAATTTTGTTTTTATTTTTAAAAACGATTTTCATGGTTTTAAAAAGCATCAGCTATCAAAAAATCTAATGTTTGGTTAATTTATTTGGGGCTCTTCATCCCCCTGCTTTGCAGGAGGAAAACAGAGAACATTTCTAGTGTTGCAGACTGAGTGACTGCTCTCAATCCTATCAGGAAAAAAAAACGTTTAATTTTTTTGGAAATAAAAACACTTAAATAGCAACGAATTTTTGGAAAATAAAGTAAGACACCTAAATAGTGTATTTGCTTCCCATTTTCCCCCTTAACTTGTCCCCTTTGACCTCCTGAATGCAATTCATAAGCTGCAGCCTGCACAGCATCTTAGGAAAGGGTTGCATTGTTTTTGTGAATATTTTGCACCTTGCCAGTTTAAGGGTTTGTGGGTGGTGAGAGAGCTTTCAGTAAGCTCTAACTGATAAAAAAGGTTGAGGTCCACTATGTCTCAGGAAAGGTTTTGCAGTCTTGCCATGCTGTCCATTGAGGGTCAGTTGGCTAGAAAGCTGGACTTTGACGTTGGGCTCTTGGTGAGAAAGGCTGAGCAAGGGCCAGTATATCAACTATCCTCTTGGAACCCCGTAAATGAGACTGCAAGAGGATTTGTGTTCAAGTATTTAAAGAAAGAGATGGTTTTTGGAATATAGAGAATCAGTCTTGCAGCAAATAATTGAATCTAAATTAATTTCATTGTATTTTCAGTGCTTCTTCTACCAAGTAGCTGTCATGTTTTTTTTTCACAAATATGGGAAAGATAACCAAAATATATCATTTAAATGCTTAGTTTTATGTAAAACAGTATCAAATTTTCCACCAGACTACTGGCCAGCTATGGGGGGGCCCAGTAAGGTATTCTTTTATGGGGCCCAAAATCCCCGGCGGCGCCCCTGGTCGTAGTAAAATCCTGGATGTGAGTTCAGCACTGAGCAAATATTCTACCTGTGTCTAAAAAACACCCAAAGAGCTGATTTCACCACAGCATTTACACCAATCTCAAAGATTTAAGACTCGGCACCAATTTAATCCATGTTGAGGTAAATATGAGGTAAACTGAGATCAACACACGCTTTTCCAAATGAAACTGAGAATCATTCAGGCCTCGAATCCCAACAAATGCTTCATTTGGACAAAAGAACCACAGCTCCATGCTTTTAGTGTGAATATTATAAATAACCAGAAATGATTAACTTAGACAGCATATATTTATAAATATAGCAAAGCCTTCAAGGAAATATGTTCTGACTTTAGTGAATTATTAGTAAAATACGGACGCTGTGCTCCAATCTGGCTCTGGGGCCAATCAGTTGTGAGCCAACCTGAGTGAGCAACGGTCCCAGCCTGGTTCCCTCTAGGAACATTTTCTGGCTCCACCACTGATGGATGCTGAAGTTACAGCAGACCTATTTGTCTGCTGTGTCTGACCGCTGAGAGCAGAAAGCATGAATCAGTTCCACTTTAGCCCAAAATAAGAAAGAGGAGACAGATGAACATGGAGCTCTACTATATGCAAGCCTGAGATGTTGTTTTAGAAGCTAACTCTGCTTTAAACTTCTCCAGAACTTTCTCCATGACCCGTCCGCTGTGTTCCTTGGTCTTCATGATGCTGTTTGTTCTCTCATGTTCTCTAACAAACCTCTGAGGCCAGAAACAGAACAGCTGCATTTCTACACAGATAACATGTCATACAAGTGGACACTAGAGCCTCCTGAAAGTATTCACAGCGCTGCACTTTTTCCACATTTAGTTATGTAACAGCTTTATTCCAAACGGTATCAAATTAATCTGTTTCCTCAAAACTCTACACACAATACCCCATTATGACAATGTGAATTAAGTTTGATTGAGATTGTTGCAAATTTATTACAAATAGAAAACTAAGAAATCACATTTACGTAAGTATTTACAGCCTTTGCCATGAAGCTCAACATTGAGCTGAGGTGTTTTCTGTTTCCACTGATCATCCTTGAGATGTTTCTACAGCTTAAATAGAGAACAAAAAACCCAACACCTAGGCCTGCAGACGGCTTCTATAAACATCTGTGAAAGAATGGGTCGCTCTCAGGAGCTCAGTGAATTCCAGCTTGGTACCGTGACAGGATGCCACTGGGCACTGGGTCCAGTCATTAAATTTCAATCATGTTTCCTTTTCTATGCTTAGTTCTCATGAACTGTAGTCCCCATTCACATCCATGAAGATAGCTTTTAGGTCAGACCTTGGCAGGATTACTTCAACCTGACCTGACTTAGATGCTCCCTCTTCAGACATGTTGGGATTCCCCCAAAAACCCAAACTAAGTTCTGCTGATGAGGACTGCTGAATCCCAGCTACCTGTTCTTATCCAGGACTGCTCTATTCTACTTCAGTCAAACAGACTCCTGCATCTAAACGCAGCGGCTCCTGTATGTCCCCAGATTTCCTTGTTTCCTCCCCTTCAGATCTGCAACTTAAAGCTGAGTGTAGCCAACGCTCCCTGAAGGTGAAAGCTGATTGGCTGACACGTGATTCATAGATCAGAGGTCAAAGTTGTTTCTGTTTTCAGGAAGTGAAACTCTCACAGTCACTGAGACAGAGAGGAGAAAATGGAGCAGAATCAGCTGGACCGAGAAAAACCTTCTCCTGTTCGATCTGTCTGGATCTACTTGGGTCCAGTGACTATTCCCTGTGGACACAGCTACTGTATGAACTGTATTAGAACCCTTCTGGGATGAGAAAGGAGAGAAAAAAGCTACAACTGTCCCCTCAGTGCAGGGAGACCTTCATACCGGGCCTGTCCTCCAGAAAAGAACACCATGTTAGCAGCTTTAGTGGAGCAGCTGAAGAAGACTGGACTCCAAAAGCTGCTCCTGCTGATCACTGCTATGCTGGACCTGGAGATGTGGCCTGTGATTTCTGCACGGAAAGAAAACTGAAAGCCATCAAGTCCCTTTTTTTAGTCTGTCTGGCCCTCTTACTGTGAGAAAACCCTTCAGCCTCATTATGATTCAGCTACATTTAAGAAACACAAGCTGGTGGGGGCCCCCAAAAACCCCCCCCCCTCCAGGAGAAAAAATCTGCTCTCGTCATGATGAGGTGATGAAGATGTTTTTTGCCGTACTGATCAGAAAGTGTATCTGTTTCTCTGCTCTGGGGGATGAACCCCATAAAGGCCACGACACAGTCTCAGCTGCCACAGAAAGGACTGAGAGGCAGAGAGAGCTGGAGGTGAGACGAGAAAAAAATCCAGCAGAGAATCCAGGACAGAGAGAAAGGATGTGAAGCTGCTTCAACAGGAGGTGGAGGCCATCAATCACTCTGCTGATAAAAAAGTGGAGGAAAAGTGAAAAAGAAGATCTTCACTGAGCTGATCCGTCTCATCCAGAAAAGAAGCTCTGATGTGAAAGGCAGCAGATCAGATCCCAGCAGGAAACTGAAGTGAGTCGAGTCAAAGAGCTTCAGGAGAAGCTGGAGCAGGAGATCACTGAGCTGAAGAGGAAAGACGCTGAGCTGAAGCAGCTCTCAAAACACAGAGGATCACAACCAGTTTTTTTCCCAACTACCCCTCACTGTCAGCACTCAGTGAGTCTACACACTCATCCAGCATCAATATCCGTCCTCTGAGATACTTTGAAGGGGTGGACAGCAGCTGTGTCAGAGCTCAGAGATAAACTACAGGACATCCTGAGAGACACATGGACAAAACATCTCACTGACCCTCATGAGGTGGGGGTTTTTACTGTCAGAAACCCAGGACCAAAGGCAGGGGCTGGATTCTTAAAATATTCATGTGAAATCACACTGGATCCAAACACAGCAAATATGAGGGTTTTTACTATCAGAGGAGAACAGGAAGGTGACAATGATGGATCAACATCAGTCTTATTCTAGTCACCCAGACAGATTCACTGGTTGGCCTCAGGTTTTGGTAGAAGGGGAATTTTTACTGGACGTTGTTTTCTGGGAGGGGGAAAAGGAGAGGAGGATTTTTGTAGCAGTCGCATACAAGAACATCAGCAGAGCAGGAAGAGGGAATGAATGTATGTTTGGATATAATGAGAAATCTTGGGCAATAAGATGTTTCCAAGACGGTTATGAATTTGGTCACAACAAGATCTGGACCTCTATCTCAGGTCCTGGTTCCTCCAGAGTAGGAGTGTACCTGGATCACAGAGCAGGTCTTCTGTCCTTCTACAGCGTCTCTGAAAAACCATGACTCTCCTCCACAGAGTCCAGACCCCAAAATTCACTCAGCCGCTACATGCTGGACTTTGGGGTTTGGAGGTTCTGCAGAGTTGTTGAAACCCAAAAAAGATGTTTTTGTTTGTTTTTGATAGTTGATAGGGGTTCATGGTTTCTGATGTCTCTGCTCTGCTGTTCTGTTCTTCTTCATTGTTTTTGTTTAAATGTAGTTTCTTTGTTTGGGTTTTTTCCAGGAGCCAGAAAGGATTTCACTGCTGATGTTTTTTTTTCATTCTTATTTGACACAGAAATATTTCTCCCACATGAAAATCTAAACTTCTCTGGGCTCTAATGGTTTTGGTTTATATTTTTTATTGATGTATTTGGATGTTTTGGTTTCTCTTCCACTGTTTTTGCAGAACAAATGTTTTTGTTTAAATCAGTGGGATTGAAGTGAACTGAAATTGCTTCTGGTTTCTTTATTGTGATCCAAAGAAGAAACTGAAAACTACCATCAACTTAGAAAATGATGCTGTTTTTTCTGAATCCTTCAGATTTAGATCAGAAAAATATGTCTGCTGTTCTGTCTCTTTTTGGGTTTTTTTCAAAAAAAACTTGATTTCCAGAGAAATGTGGAAAGTTTTTTTTTATTCTTACAATAAATTGTGAGTTTTGTCGTCTAAAGAGCAGAAAAATTTCTTTCAGAGTGTCTTTATGTGATGCTGGATCAGATCAGAAAGTTTGGTTTCACCTTCATTCATCAAGAACATCCTCTGCTTCCACCACTGGGTGCAGAGAGATTAAAAGAAAAAAAGCATTTATTAAAAGGAACCTGATCAGTTTACCTGTCAAAAAACAAACAAACATCAATTTTAATTTTAATGATTTTACCAATAGATAATTGGCTCATTATACTTATTCTGATTTTTGTTCATAATTTAAGTTAAAAAAATTAAAAGTCAGGACTAAATATTTGATCAGTGTGAAGTTTGAGGGTTTTAAGCTGTGATGTGGAAAAAAAGAGCTTCAGAGGAAAAAAAACCAAGTAAATATTTAAAACTGTTGATTGTAAATGAGGAGACAAAGGTTAGATTTCCAGCTCTGCTCCTTTTTTCCACAGGCTGTAAAAACTTGATAATCCTCCTCTTCTTCCTGCTCTCAAACACAGCAGCTCCTCTCTGACCACAGATTTCCTTTTTCCCTCCCCTTCAGATCTGAAAAAAAAAGACACACACCTCTAACACACCTAATGTCTACAGGGACAAAAGGAGCAAAAAATCTGACCTGAGTTCAGTGGATTACATTTAGCTTTTAAGATGCTGCAGATCGTCATGGTTTCCCAGTCAGGATGAAATATTCTGGGATGGAAAAAACACTCTTTGTAAACCAAGCCCCCAAATCTGTAGATAGAAGTCTGCTCTTTGAAACAAAAACCGGGGAAAGCTGCAAAATCTTGGAAAATTCCTCCAGTTGTCAGGATTTTATTCGCCCAAAACTCATCATCCTTTCAAAAAGCCACACAGACTTAGGCCCCCTGGGTTTAACACTAATGCATCATCCCAGTTTTAATGGGGAACAAATGCAATTTTGGTAACTAATCTAGAGAAGTTGTTAAAATTTTTTTCTGGGGCAGTTTTACTAAAAACCCGCTTTCCCCTTAATCACCTGCCAGGCTTTCTGACCTTTAGCCTTGATACCTCAGATTGGCAGCTGTGGCTCAGTGGGGAAAGGGAGTCGTCTGGTTGTGGGGTTTGATTTTCCAGCTTCCTCCACCACGGCCCAAAGTGTCAGATCTGTGTTTTTTGTGTGGATTGTGTGTGGATGGGTGAATGTAAAAATAGTGTTAAAGGGGCTTTGAGTTGTCAGTAGGACACTTATATAAGCTCAGTCCGTTTAGATGCTGACCTGCAGGATGAAGAGGAAAAGGGGGAGAGGAAGTTCTCCTGTTTCCTGTGCTGCAAAAACCCCCATGCAGATACACAACCCTGCAAAAACCCTGTCAAAGCACACAGAAAACCTCTACAAGCAGCAGCTTCTGCAGCAGAGACGCTCATTTTTTAAAGATTCATTGGATATTTTCAACTATGTTGGCAGCGTTGGACAAAAAAAAATAAATGGAAGGCAGAAAACTTAAATGAGTTAAAAAATGTTTTTAAGCAGCTTCAGATCAGCTTCTATCCCCTTATTTTTCTAATTTTTATGTGATTTTTTAATGAAAAACCCAATAAAAATACTGAGGAAAAGAAAAAACTCTGTGAAACATCAGAAAATAGTTTTAATTCCAAAAACATAGCAGAAAAAATGTTTTTTTCTTTTGGGTTTGTTGAAAAAAAACATGTTAATTACAAAGGGGGGGCAGGTTGTTTTTTCCCGTGAGATAAAAACATGTTCCTCCGTCTCTCATTCCAAGGGAAAAAAAACTAAAAAAGTGAAGCTCATCATTTCTCCTGTCACTGAGCAGCATCAGGGTTACAGGTTTTTGGGTTTCATGTTTAAAAAACTCTCTTTAACACTAGAGGGCGCCATCATCCTGGTAAAAGTCATCAAAAGAAGTTTTCCCCGTGTGTCAGCATGATGGAGATTGTGGATTAAACCTGGAGAAAAAGTTGTAGACGTGTCATAAAATGATAGTTTAGCTTTCTAACAATGTAATAAACAGGAAGAAGTGTGTGACTGAGCTTCATATGGAGGCCAAAAAGGATTTAACTAGACCAGAATGAACACAAGCAGCACAAAAGTCCTTTATTGTAGTAAGCTGGAAGCTTTGATACAGAAATCACTACATTTGGTTCCAACATCTAACCTCTGGCATCCTAAATATTGTACCTTAATAAATGGCACCAGATGTATCTGAAGGAGCAACCCGACTATTTTAATGCATCTTAGTTTTACACACTTCTCACACAGCCTGCATACAACATCAATCAAGACATATTCCACTTTACCATTCATGGTTCCAGCACCACACGGCCCCCTCCGACTCCACACTCAACCCGTTGTGTTTCCATTGACCCACTGACGGCAGTGGAGTCGGGGCTTCAGGCCACAACTCGTCCTGCTGTTCTGCTGTTAACTGTTACTGTTTATGGATCAGTGAGCCCACCAGACATGAGATAAGTACAAATAACCAAAGTAAAACACTCACCGTCGTACATCATGTCCTCCAACAGTGATTTAGAACCACCACCGTGGCCATTGACCCGCTCCAACCATTGTGGTCCTTAATATTTTAGCCAGTGTTGGGTCAATAAATCCAGTAATGGAAATGGTCACAAAACAGCGTGAGTGGACTCAGCCAAAGTAGAGGCTATGGAAAAGGGGAAATAGTTACTTACACTCAGACCGATGAGATCTCCTGTCCTGTAGGTGTCTGGCTTGTCTGGTGGTTTGAGAGCCGCCTCCTGCTCTGTTCTGCACTGGTTTCCTTTTTGACTTGTGGGATTCTGCCACAGGTATGTTCACAAGTCAAATTTTTTCAAGCCCAAGACAGGTCTCAGCTCTTTGATGGGCAAGTCCAAGTCAAGTGTTTCAGCTCAATCTAAGTTCAGTCTCAAGTCTCCAATGAATGAAATAAACATTTTATCATCAAACCCATGACATCTAGGTCACACAGCCATGATGGATAACCTGAGAATCCTGATCCTGAAAGACTCCCAGAAAGGGGAGATCCCATCCAACTATTGACCGTTAACAGGCTTCTGCCCTACATGAAAGTTCTTGTCAGGTATCAAAGCAGCAGAGATGAATGAAACATGAGTCAGTACATGAGCAGGGAACCAGAACGGGGAACGGATCGCTTAAAGCCTGAAAAAAGGCTGCTCTAAGTGCACAATCGTCCCACCCAGAAGCTGCTGCAAGGGTACGAAAATCAATTGAGAAATCTGCAACTGACTGATTCCTCTGTTTTAAAGACCACAATTTACGGGATGTGGCGGTCCAATCAACTTCACAAGAAAAAACTTGTCTAAACTCCTTCTCAAAATCAGCAAAAGTACAACCAAAATTGGAACAGTCAGCAAAACGTGCTTCTGCCCATTTCAGGGCTTTACCAGTAAGCAACCCAAGGACATAGGAAATCTTAACATAGTGTTGGAATTTTGATTATTGATTAATTAATATTTATCAAGAATTATAATTGAAAATCATAATTTGACAAAATTAATTTCTTAACCAAAATCCTCATTTATGAATTGAAACCAGAGCTGTCCTCTGGTGTTGTAATTATGGCTCAAGGCCTCTGATAATTACAATTATTAAATGTCACTGTTTAATCAACCGTTTCTGCCGAAACGTGGGGAACTTTGCCTTATTTTGACTGACAAATTACTCTTGCACAAAATAAACACAAAAAGCCTTCTCTTTATATACGTGAAAATGTATTAAATCAATCAGCCTGATACAATCAACTCTCCGATTCAATAATCTTCACCTACTCAAACATGCAAAGTTTTACACAAAAGGGGTAAAATATCTAACTAACAAAATAAAGCAAAACAGCACTGTGTGTGTATTGAATCAACCAGCAGTTATGGCAAAAGTGGTAATATGACAAAGGGATGTGGTGTGTTGAACGGGGTTTGAAAACAGCCCGCCAGAAAGTGTAGCCCAGCGAGACATGGGCTGTCATAAAACCCCCACAGCAAAGTTGTAAAATCAGCTTAGACAAAGGATCATAAACTTTTTGGCGGCAAGTTAGCAAGCAGTAAAGTTTGAGACAAAGAAAATGGTGAATTTCACCATGAGGTTATTATCGCAGTCCAGTTCTACCGTGCAGCTGCGCCAGGTGTCACACAGTAAAAAGACAACTTGAGAAGCACGGCGGCCTCAGAAATCAACACAGCACATCAAAGTTTCAATACAATGTTGCATGCACATACAATTCAGAACACATCAGACTATAATAGGTGATTCTGATCGCACTACAATCCTATCTCTCTCTACCCTGCCCAGACTATTCCTAATAAAGAAATAAAAGAAAATATTAAAGGATGGTTTTTACTTGTGGAGTCTTCCTTGGTTGAGCAGCAAGGGAAGAAAAGGGGGGTGGGGGGGAGCAAGTTCATGCGTCCGTGAATACTCAGCAAAACAGTCCGTTTTCTTCCTTGGAAAATTGCGTCTCCTTGAAACTCCGTGGTTTTCTGGTTGCGTGTTAAACCCCCGCCTTCGATCGGTAAAGTTGAAATTTCTGGCCTTCTTATTCCAGAAATTTCTGTCATGAACATTCTTTTTGTTGACCAACGGAGAAATAAAACGAAATCCACGAAGTGTGGGCTTTCTTTCTCCAGAGTTGGTGCTCCAGTTGCGTGGTAACCGTGTCGATGTCCCAAGCTGAAAGCAAGGTTTAAAGCGTCCGCCTTCCCATGTAACCTCTTGTGACGTCCGACCTCTTGTGACGTCAGACTTGGGACGTCCCCGTCCTATCAGCCGCAGTGCCCACTGGGATTTCTAGTGGTGGACTATTCTGGATACAAAATAGCCGATGACGTCGGAAGGCCTAGTTGTGTCCAGTAGCGTGCAAATGGTCCAATATTCAGCAAAACGTGGTCCAACATGAGGGAAGGACTGTGAGAGACGATTGAAAACGAGTGTGCATTGTAACAAGAAACCCTTACAATCTCCTTTCTCTCCGTAAAATTTTTCGGGAGAAGCAGAAGCACCCTCTAAGGCCGGGGAGGTGAAACTGCTTAGAGTATGCTGCACTAAGGAAGCTAATTGCTTAATTTGATCATTGGTTTGTCTTTGCTGTTCAACGAGGGAACGGAGAGAGGAGTCATGGTTCTGAATTTGGTGATATTGTTCTGAAAGGGTTCTCCTGAAAGCTGAATCAACATCAGTCTTATTCTAGAGACCCAGACACATTCACTATTTTTCAGGTCCTTAGTAAAGAGAGTCTGACTGGACGTTGTTACTGGGAGGTGGAGTGGAGAGGAGAACTAGTTTATGTAGCAGTCGCATACAAGAACAAGAAACTAAAGCATAACTAGATCCAAAAACCTAACTTGACAAAACATGAACTTAGAAGACAAAAACTAAAGCATGACCAGGAAAATAATAAACAGAAGCATGATTCAAAATCTATCAAGAATAATACTAATACAAATACTACTACTAATAATAATAAGAAACCAAAAGCACCCACAAATCATGACACTGTCCAAACCACAAGCACAAACATCAGCTCGGCTGATGGTTGTGGTTGTGACAGTCTGTGACAGCCTAACAATAAGCAGAGCAGATCAACACCGCCTCGGGTGGAGGATGAAACCAAGCAGCTGCTGAATCATGCATGATGGCACAACGCAGCAACCCCTGCGTGCCATAAGCACGACAGCAGAAGGAAAAATTTCTGATCACAGGGAGGCTTGATGGAATTTAGCCATAGTGACAACGAAACCAGAGGTCACAAACTGGGGCTGGGAAATAATTATGACCTGACGTTGTGTCTGCAGGCGAAGGAGTTTACGCAGTGAAATAATAATCATTCTGTCAGAACTCTTGAGAACCAAATGAGACATGGAGTGGAAACGTCCTGCAGGTAAAGCCTAATAAATGAGCACGGAGATGATCAGGAAGCTGCCGTGCAGATGTCCTCTACTGTCATTCCTCAATGCAGAGCTGTGGAGACTGGAATCCCCCAGGTGGAGTGAGCTCTGAGCTTCGGTGTTCAGGCCGGACCCCAGTGATCAGGTTCGAAGCAGCCCTTTCAGGTGGCCTGTCCAATGATGTAGCCGATTTGACATGCTGTGCAAAGGTGGATGGTGCTGCTGCTTACCATTCTTCTTGCTCTTAAAGATTTTTAGGAATCAGTGGTCATAGCTAAAAAAAAATGGGAGCTGATTACAAGTTCTGAGCGGAACGTATATAGGCCAGGGTGAGACCCACTCAGCAGGTCGGCATGGACTAATGTTTTAGGTGCTCGAACGCTCGCATGAAGGGAAAAACCCACTAGCGATAACCTTAAAAGACAAAGCCTATTCTAAATAAAACGTTGTGTTGCAAGGTTCTTGTGCGTACGTACAAAAACATGAAGGTTTTCTCTCCTCAGTGGGAACAAATCCAGTTTCTGTGGAGAGCCACAGAAACTGTGGCTTTTTTTAACTTACATACAGTAAGAATACAGTAAATTCCCCTGAATCCAGAAACAATGTCTTACTTTAATACTTAAGGTCTTTATTTGTTGAAAACACATTAATGTACAGTATGCCAAGATCCTGTTCGGCTCGGCCTTCAACACTTCAACACCCGCTACAGTGACAGTTTCTTCCCCCTGCATGTCTCTATGATGAACACGTTCAGAGAGCAATGAGGAACCGAAGTCAAATTTCTTGTATTTGTGTGTAAGGTTGGCCAATAAAGTTGATTCTGATTATGAATTCAATTATCTTCATGGGTATTAATACTTTGGAAAATATAGTGAATGGACAAAAACACTCAAATAGACAAATAATCAAACAAATAAGACATTTATTTAGGGTAATCAAAATTTTAAGACATTCATTACCAACATCAATGAAGATGTCATAGACTTCTGCAGTAGCAACTGTGGGAGGTTCTCCCTCCAATCACAACATTTTGAAGTCATGTAACAACACAACCTTCCTGTAGGGGGCAGCGATGGACTGGCGACCTGTCCAGGGTGTACCCCGCCTCTCGCACATAGACTGCTGGAGATAGGCACCAGCTTCCCCGCGACCCACTATGGAATAAGCAGTAGAAAATGACTGACTGACTTACAACACTGGCATTTTGAAGTCATGTAACAACTCAATCTTACTGTAGGGGGCAGCGTCCCATCACCAACAGAGATAATCAGTGAAGCAACATGACAGCTTTATTCTGAAGTTTATTCCCATAAAAATCAACAGGACATGAAATCAGCTCAAGTCCACAATGAGACAATATCTGTTGTCTCCTGTGAGTCAGGACTCAACAAAATGTGTTCAAACAAGAAGGTGATCAAAGAACTGGTTTATTTTGTTCAATCTGGTGAACAATTTGTTAAGGTTAATTCAAAGCCTCTCCTGATCAAAAGCAATTAATTAAAAAATCGTTTTTTTAACAATTGGCTGTTTTAATGATACATTTTAAGACATTAAACAAAAGAAAAAAATCTGAATGTGTAATTCTGAATAAAATGATTTCTGGGCTGCACTTAATAATAAAGATGATTATTTAAGAAAAACAATGTGACAGAGTATGTAGAGAAAATTGTCTATCTGGGTTTACAGAACTCAGCAGAGAGCGCAGTATTATACATCCTAAGTCCAGCATGTAGCGGCTGAGTGAATGTGGTCTGGACTCTGTGGAGGAGAGTCATGGTTTCAGAGATGCTGTAGAAGCACAGAAGACCTGCTCTGTGATCCAGGTACACTCCTACTCTGGAGCAACAAGGAACTGAGATAAGGGTTTTGGTATTGTTGTACCAAAATGAATTACCATTTATTTCAAAAAGTAAAGCCCAAGATTTGTCATTATGTCCAAATCCACATTCAATCCCACCTTCTGCTCTGCTGATGTTCTTGTATGCGACTGCTACAGAAACTCCCCTGCCTCTCCACTCCACCTCCCAGTAACAACGTCCAGTCAGACTCTCTTCACTCAGAACTTGAAACCATTCAGTGAACCTGTCTGGGTGACTATGATGACATTGTTGATTATATGTAAATGTCACCTTCCTGTTCCCCTCTGATAGTACCAGCTGTGGGTGTGCAGTGTTTGGATCCAGCGTGATATCACGACAATATGTTAAGAAGTCAGCTCTGGTCTTTGGCTCTGGTTCTGACTCTAAAATATACAGATCAGTATATAGTCCAACGTCAAACCATCTCGGACTCTCTGTTCCCTCTGGTGAAAACAAGATGTTCTGCTGGAGGTTCTTGATGGGCTCCACCAGCATGTGATTCTCTAGGAGAGATAATGCTTCATAATGAGGTTCAAGGTGTTCCTCACAGTAAGAGGCCAGACAGACTAAACAGGACTTGATGGCTTTCAGTTTTCCTCCAGTGCAGAAATCACAGGCCACATCTTCAGGTCCATCATAGCAGTGATCAGCAGGAGTGTCTTGGAGTCCAGTCTTCTTCAGCTGCTCCACTATTCCTGCTAAGATTATGCTTTTCTCCAGGACAGGCCTCGGTGTAAAAGTTTTTCTGCACTGAGGGCAGCTGTGGATTCCTTTCTGATCCTCTTCATCCCAGTGATCTTCAATACAGTTCATACAGTAGCTGTGTCCACAGGGAGTAGTCACCGGCTCTTTCAGTAGATCCAGACAGATTGAACAGGAGAAGGTTTCTTGGTCTACCTGAACTGCCTGTTCTGCCATTTCACCTCTCTGTGTCAGTTTCACGTCCTTTAAACAAAAATTGAGCTCTGAGCAGAAAGTCTTTTTTCTGTACAGAGAATGTTGTCTATCAGGTTTTAACATGCGCCTTATGTTGGTTACACCCACTGGTATGTCTGAAGGGGAGGAAACAAAGAAATATGTGAACAGACTGGATCTACTGTGACACGAGGAAGACAAGGGGGAGTACCACTACTATTACAGTCAGAGGAATTATTTTAAAGAAAAATATATGAGAGTGTGTGCATACTGGTTTGTGCTGTGTCTCTGTGTTGCCCTGTGATGGACTGGTGATCTGTTTAGGGTGAACCCTGCCTCTCATCCAATAACTGCTGGAGATAGGCACCAGCCCCCTGCAAAGCTGATTTTGTCAGATTTATTTTACTTTTATTCATACAGGTAATCACACTGAGAAACAGTGTGTACTTTTTAAGAGAGGCCTATTTCAAACAGACAACAAAGAAGTAGGGTGACCTGTAATTATCTGTGTTACACCTTTTTGGTGAAAGTAGTGAATAACACCTGAAGTAAAAAGTATTATCTTGTGATTTTCTTTCCTAAATCTTTAACCTTTTATGAGTTTAATGTCTACGTTTCTGGTTCTGGTTAAAATAGTTTTGAATGGACTGACCGGCGCAGGAAAATCCTTCTCTGTTGAGCTCTGAGAAACTGAAAGTAATGATTAACTTGGAAGGAGGAATACAACTGTATTGTTTACGTGACAGAAAGGATATGAAATATGTTGGCAGAAGACCAACTATGGATCTATAAAACCGCTGCAAACATCTCTGTGTTGCTGAGGGTTTCCTGGAAAGGAACTTCAAAAATACAAAACAGAGGCTGTGACTCTGCAAAGAAATATTCAGCTAGTCTGAATTTGTAAGAGGTGGTTCTGAGGACCCGAAATTCCAGTCAGACACAGATAAAATTCAAAAGATTTATGAAAAGCTCTGGGTGACGCTCGGCAGGAAACCACCACCAGCGCCAGGCTCAGGAACCTCTAAGGACAGACAGATAGGTTAGTGGCTGAACCTAAGACTGATCATAATAAATTCAGAGCCACTGACCTTTTCAGAATCCGTAGGGGAATACGGAAGGTGAATTTCGGCTCCTCAGTGCAGTGGTTAGGTGATGTCACACGGGCTCTAAGGTTTGCAAACCCAGTGAACAGGGAGAGTGCGGTGGTCAGGGGGCGAAAATTGGGTCAGATCCGGGGAAGCAATAACAGGCGACAAGATCCGAGGGAGAGGCAGGGAGCGGTAGTCAGGAGACAGAATCAAGGTTGGTGTCCAGGATCCAGAAGCTAGTGAGGTAGCTAATGTGGGCAAAGCAGAGCAGAGAAATCAGAGGGACAAAAGCGAGATCAAGATCAGGCAGGCAGGCAGGCAGACAAGGAAGGAACGCTGGACATTTACTCACATGGTGGCTTTATATAATCTGGTGCTGTTTGTCAGCTTGCTGCTTGTAAAGCTAGGTGAAAAGGTCAAGCGGGCGAGACAATTAGGGAGCTGGCAGGGAAGGAGCAGGTGAAAACAATCCTCATCATGGCTTGAGCAGCAGACAGGCAGAAATGATGCAGACAAACTGCCCAGAATCATGAGAGTTCCCCCTTCTTCAAGGTCTGGCTCCTGAGGGACCGCCAGGCTGATCAGGGTGTTACCTGTGAAAGGTCCTGATGAGGCTGTTGTTGATGATGAAGCGAGCCGGAATCCAGGAGGGCTCCTCAGGTCCATAACCCTCCCAGTCCATCAGATATTGAAAACCCCGGCCTCTACTCCTAGACAGGAGAATGTGACGCACAGTGTAGACAGGCTCACCATCCAGGAGCCAGGTGGGTGGAGGGGGCCCAGTGGAGGGGGCCTGGAGGAGAGTTCCAGGTGGGACTTGACGTAGGGGTTGACCCGGGACACATGAAACGTAGGGTGGATTCTCATGGAGCGAAGTAGCTGTAGGCTGACTGCCACCGGGTTCACCACTTTGGATATGGGGAACGGACCCACAAAACGAGGTGCCAACTTCTTGCTCTCCACTCCCAGGGGGAGATCTTTGGTGCAGAGCCAAACCTTTTGTCCCACTTGGTATGCTGGGGCAGGAGTGCGTCGGTGATTAGCAGCTTTGGCTTGCAGTCGTGGTTCTTCTGGGTTTTCTTCATATGCGTTGGCACCTCATGGAAGAAGCATAAGCAGACGGGACCTTGTAGATGTAGAAAGGGCAATACAAATAAAATAAATGAAAATTAAACCAAAAATGGTCTCTGAAAGCATGACTCTCCACAGAGGCGTATAGAGCACATTCACCCAGGTTCTACAAGCTGGGTTCTGGCTTTACTAAACTGGACAGTTGGTTGAGTCGTGTAGAGTCAGATAAACCGAGTTTAATAAGTCAATTGGTTTTGTTTCTTTTGTTTGTAAAATGACATTCATCACCAAATCAGAAGATCAACACCTGAAAAGTGGATTTTATGACTTTCACAGGTTCACTGTGCATCTGTTGGTGATGGCATGCTGCCACCTACAGGAAGATTGTATTATTGCATGGCAAGTTCTGACTGTTAATGCTACTGTAGTAAATGAAACCAACATGAATAAAAACGTTTCATAACTTCATAATTGTGCACTACTTTATGTTGTTCTTTCCCATAAAATCCTAATAAAATTACACAGATGTTTAAAGTTAAATGGTAAATGGCCTGCACTTGCGGTTTATCAAGTCCCTAGAGACCCCAAAGCGCTTTACACTATAATGTGTCATCCACCCATTCACACACTGACAGTGTTGAGCTACAGTGTAGCCACAGCTGCCCTGGATTACACTGACAGAAGTGAGGCTGCCATACACAGGCCCCAATGAGCCCTCTGACCACTATCAGCAGGTAAGTCGGGTGAAGGGTCTCGCCCAAGAGCACAACGACTAAGACAGAGAGAGCGGGGGTTCGAACTGGCAACCCAGCAGTTACGGGACAAACCCCAACTACCTGAGCCACAGCCGCCCAAGGTGATCTCCTTTAGGTAAGTGGAGGGACAGGAGTTAAAGAACATGTTATACCACATCTTACTCACCTTGATAAACGTAAACCAAGCAGTAATTTAGACCTATGTAGTTAAATCATTTCACTATCCCTGAACCAATGAAAGGATGGATTTTCAAACAAGTTTCTGGCAGGTCTTTTGATCACTGGGAGAAAATAAGATTTACACTGTTCAGATTATGCTAATGATCACCTTATGCAGGTTCTGTGAGGCCTTGCCATTTCGTCAGATATACAATAAATAAAATTAATCACATAGGGCTTTTATTTCTGCATCTTGAGAACCTATTGGAACATTTTTGCGATTAAATATGCGCTGTATAGCTGATGTTCAGCTGCAGACTCCAGAAACCCCTCTGAGGCGGCCCCATAGTCCTCAACATGCTAGTATTTGTGTTTTTCTGTTGGTGCAAGCACTGTGAGTATTAGTGTGCCTGGAGCAGGCAGCGCCTCTACTGAACAGCCATATGAATTACCTTCAGGTCACAGATGGTTTTGCTCCACTATTAGCTGTATGTTCGTGTCAAAAGTAAAAGCGTGCCAAAAAGAACGTGTGACTTGTAAAGCAGCATTTGTGACGCGCAGTGGCAGATTTGTGCAGTTGTATTCACTGATATGTGTTTGCGTTAAGGAAAAAAATTTGATAATGGGAAGATGTTCATACAGGTGTGTGAATTTGTTTTGCTCCATTCGTTTTGGATCCAGAAACTGAAGAGGTGTAACTATTGTTTGGTATTTGTAAAATACAGAAAAAAAAAATCTTCAATTACAAAACTCCACAGTTGCACAAATAGTTTTGCACTGTTCGTTTTGGATCAATTGGAGCAAAACTGTAAATGTAAGAGGTTTTTTAAGTGTGACTCACAGAATACAATTTGTTTACTTGTACTTAAGAATCTAAAGAGGTGTAACTGTTGCTTTGTAACCATGAAAGACAGAAATTCTACAGTTACAAAACTCCAGTAGCATTTCTCTCTGTGACTTCAAATTCACAGTTTCACAGCACAAATCATTTTGCCCCAGATTTACCTCCATATTAATCTCTGACTGAAGGCCATAACGTTTGAGGGATTCCACCACCAGGGGTCTCCCTGCCGCTCACCTGCTCCTCCGCCGTCTGTGTTTACCTCCCAATTCCAGCGCTGCTGTAACGGTAGCATACTGGACAAAACGCACCATCTTCAGCCTGGTGCTCCAGAAATACTGATGTAAGCTGCTTGGTGTCTCATCCTTCGGGGATTTTCTGCCACACCGTGTGTTAGTGCCACTGTCCGTGGCGAAGGTGAGTTTGGTGATCTTTCTGGTGAAAATGGCTCAGTGACTCAAACACTGCAGAGACCAGACAGGCAGCAGCGACAGGCGCTAGCGCCGTTAGCTTAGCATGAAGGATTGTGAACACGGAGACCTCTTAAACAAAGCCAGTTGGCACAGGGTTAGCTGAGCATATTTTGTGACAACAGAATGGTGCTAATATATACTTTAAATATGACCATCTCTTTCCAATAATTGTTATTTTTGCTTAACGTTAGCTGACAAGTTTGTTAGCTTAAATGGCTAAGCTTGCTACGTATCAGTTGACTAGCTTGGCTAACAAAAAAAATAACTCGCTGCAAAAAGACTCATTCTTTTTTAACGGTGTTGTTATTTTATGACATTTTGTGTCACTGTACAACATATATCAAATTCATGCATTTAATTATTTATTCACTAATATGTATTTGTCATGACAAATCGTTTTTCAGGCGTTAGCTTGTCGGCTAGTAGAAGCTACACCGAGCTTTTTAATGGCCTCCGCAGCTGCCTCTTTGTTGCCAATGGTTCAAGTGATGCATGTAGTGTGTTGACGAAATAAAATATTTACTGTTTGATTTTAAATAACAGTTTTATATCGAACCACCGAGGTTTGTTGTCCAAGAAGGCATCAGTTGGTGTGAATAACATCATCAATCATGCTGTTGGCGGGTTTAATGGTCAGTGTGGTGCCAATATCTCCCTAGAGCTGCACTCTTTAAAGCTGACTTCCACAACAGCCGGAGCTGGTTTAACAGATTATTACTGTAACTAATCATTTGGTATAAATGAGCAGTCCTCCGTTTGTTTAGCGTGTCAGCTATTAAAACCTTTTTATAGACCCCTTTCGTCATTTTGTTGGACCGAATGAAACCCGTTTTGAGCGCTGGGTTCATAGCAAGCTTGAAAAGTTAAGAAAATTGTGGAATTTTTCAAATCTTGATAGGAATGGAAAAAGAAAGTAAATTGTGGAAAATATTTGTATTTCTAGTCATTGCTCCATTCCCATTCTCTAAAATATACATATGTCGATTTGTCCATTAATCTATCCATCTGTGCACTTATCCATCCATCATTTATCCCCCATGTTTCCATCCATCCGCTTACCCTTTCTGCTTTTCATCTAATCATTAATCTGTCCACCTTCCATCCTTCCAGTGATGAACACATTTTAGCGTAGTTCCTCTGTTTTTAATGTGACTCTTTGGTTATATGGGGTTGTCACATTTTTTCTTACAGTTGTAGTAAATTGTGAGCTGACGATTCATGCAGAATGCTTTTTAGCTCTTAATTTAGCTCTTTGTGTCAGATGTTCTAGTATTTTGATTGTTGTTGTGTTTGTGCTGACCTCTTGACCCAGATTATCTGTAAAGGTAGACTTCACATCACACAGCTAGGTGGTTGCTTTGGCCAGTCTAGGTTAAAAACTGCTGTTAAGTGTCTTTGTGCTCAATGTTTACGAAACTCTTGAATGGGTTTGGAAAATCCAGATTTGTTTCAATACCTCAACATATTAAAAGTAGTTCCCCGTTTCCACACATTACTCTTGACTGATAATATAAGTACTCACTTAACTTCAGTCACTTTTCTAAATCTTTTAACCTGCGTTCAGCTATGTTATGATAAAAATTGCTCTGATGCTAAATAGTTTTTTAGTCAGTGCATCCTTCCAACTACAAGATAAGAAATCAGCTCGCTGGCATCATTTTGTTATTTTTAAACGGCACAAATGTAAGCCAGTTTTAGGACTGTTGTTCAGGACAAAGCATCTAAAAAACATGTTTCATGAGTATGATTGTCAGAGTCTTGTTTGGCAAACCTGTCAGCTGGTTTCCAAACAGATCCAAACCCAAACTTTAGGAACCATCGCAGTAGACAGCTGCATTCAGTGTCTTGACAATAATTTATTCAGTATCAACATATTTCTGTACAATTTTTCTTTTAGAAGTTAACCCTCTCAAGACCTTTAAATACTTTTTAGATTAAAATTTGCCAAATAAAATAAACATTTTGCAACTTGCAAACTTGTTGCCGTTCAACACGTAATCCAGGTTATGCTTTAAACTTCAGTATGTTTAGAGGCTTATTTTAGTTTACACTGATTCATTCCTTTGCTTCTAACCTCAGATGTGTTATTTTTCTTGTCACTTTAACCCGTAGTTTGAACTTGCATGACAGAACTGTGAAGATGTACTTGCCTGTTGAGATCTGACTCTGTAAAAAACCTCCCCGCTTTTCGGGGTATGAGAGCGCTTTAACCGTTTTTATGTTTAGCTTGTGGCTGAGGTTTATGGAGGTGACATATTCGGTTTCATGGATGGTTTAAATGGAGCGCTGCATGAAATTGGATTTGGATTTCTTATGATACTGTGTCAGGTCAGCCCTCTGCGACACAGGAAGGATGTTCTGTTTGGAAGGTTTCTTTAAGCTTTTCTTTACAAACTGCATTTGTTTAGTTTGAGTTGAGTTTTTTTTTGTTTTGTTTTATATGGTTTGATGACCACCTACTGAGGAGAATCAATCAGAATTTGGTATTAAAAATGTCTGCTTTTAAGAAGGACATATCTTTATATACACTTGAAATAAAGAAGTTTTTGTGATACTGTTAAAATGTCTGGGTTTTGGGATGGAAATAAATTAAGATCTGTGTAAATCATTTCAGACGTTTTTCACCTATATTGTGAACTATAACCTGTAAAGTATTTAGAAAAACAACCAAATGTTTTAGAAGGGGCAAAATAAAACAATACATGTGGTTGGATTAGTGTGCTTTGTGCAGAAAGAGGAAGATCACTTGCAGCTTTCTAGCAGAACCCTGAAGGGTTTGCGTGAACACTCACTGATATTTAAAACGGTCCACCACGACTAACCTGGAGCACAAACGCGCGAGTTTAAATGGGGGTAAAATTCATGGATGGCCGAGCTGTTGTCGGATGAACACATCCGGTGTGATGAATGACGAGCACACGCGGAACGTAGTCGGTGTGGAACAGGGGTAGGGGCCCGGTTCCAGCTGAAGAAAAATGCTCCAAAGCATGATACTGCCACCACTATGCTGTGGATGCGGTGTTATTCTGGTGATTTCACACATAATGACACTGTTGGAAATTATGTGTAATATGTTCTTCAGTACATATATTTTCCCACATTCTTTTTGGAAACGTCAAAAGTGTTTTTGGAATATCTAGCAGCGCTTGGATGTTTTTCCTTGTCAGAAAACGTTTACGTCATCCTACCTCATCCCAGATCCTAGACTTAAGAATCCAGGAGACGGTTTCTCTACCCAGCCGTTGGTTTTACTTTTTCCCTGGAGAGGAAATTAGTTTTTTCATTTTGAAATGATTTATCTTGGTCTCATTTGTTGCATTTTAACAGGAGCATGTCGATTTAATTTTATTTTTTACATCCATTGTGTATTATTTGCTGGTATAATTTTTTTTGGGCCAATTAGGGCCGTAGTATACACTTAATAGGCGTTGGCCGTATTGTGAAGAAAATTCTCCTTGTTTATAGGTGATCGGGTTGGGGACATGATTTTATTTTAGAACATCACTTTCTGTTGGTTTTCAGGATAAATGTGTGGCTTTTGAAGCAGATCACTTGTGTTTATATTTAATTGGAAGTAAAGAAGCTGCAAAAACAGGTTGTAAAACTTTGAAGTAGTGTAACGACTTAAATGTCTAAACGGGTCAAATATTTTTTTAAATACATAAATGTTTGATCAATACAGTAATGAAAGTAAAAGTTGTGATTCAACCTTTGAATGTGTATCTCTTTTTCCTGCAGCCTCTTAAACACCTGAAAAGTCAACGAATCACATTTATTACCTTGCTTATTAGTTCCCCTCTTACTGGAAGACATCAGGTGTCCTCTTCTTTGTTTTTGTCACTTTTGCTCTTAAATCACCAAAAAAGAGCCAATTGATGAGCTGAATCTATGTTGTTCTTGGTTTTCTACAGCTGTGATGAATAAAGAAATCATGTCACGTGTGGTGAGGAAGAGGCAGGCGGATCCTAAGGTGGTCCAGTATGTGTGGGAGGCTATCGAAGTCATTCGGAACCAGAAACAAATCGCAAACATGGACAGGATCTCCAAGTAAGTTCCCTGCAGATATGGTGATCTTTGTTCAGTGACAGAGATGCTAGTGGCATGGAGAGTGGTGGGGAAAATGAGTAATGGTGAAGATGAGGGTTAATCCTAATCGATAACGATTACAGTTTTAGGCAACAGTATTAGAATGAAATACTTTCAGTGCGTCTCTAATTTACATTAATCGAAAAATTAGTGGACAGACGTATCCAAAGAATGAGGCAGCCAGACATTGCAGGCAGTCATCAAACATCGGAATCATTTCTTAATCAGGCAAGACGTTTTCCTCCAGGGATTGTTTTTGTTAAGTCTGGTGTTAGTTTTTATTTCACGCGTTCAGAAACAGTTTGGTTTCCACGTCTGTTGTAAGCATGGAAGCAGGAGAATATAGTATAATGTGACGAGTGAAAGACGACCCCCTGGCGGGCGTTCACTCTGCTGCTTTTGGCTTGGTTTGTGTGACAGAGAAGGCCATTGTTAAAGATTGTTTTTCTTTATTTATACTTTAAAAGGTCAAAGGTGACGAGTTTTTATCCAAACTCAAAACATGTTTGGGTTACCAATAATTGTGAAGAATATCATCCAATTAAAAATCAAAAATGTTGCACCTGTTTGGTGTATTTGCTTTGAATATCAACTTTTTCCTTCTCACGTTGCCTGTTGCTGCTCTAGTTTGGCAACATTAAGGTTGAAAACTCTACAAAGACAAAGAAGCCACAGAAAGAGGGATCAATCCTTGTTACTATTCCTAACATAAAATCTGCCATCCCATAAGTGCAGCCCTCCTCCCACTGCTGCCCCCTGAACCAGCAGCAGGATGGGCTGATGGTTCTTCACCATCATGACGTTTTATTGTTCAGATTAATGAAAAGCATCTCTGCTGGTCGGTCTGCGGGCGGAGCGCAGACTAAACGAAACACTTGGCGCGCCTCTTTCAGCAAGTTGGCGAGCACCTTGGGAGCTGGCCGCTCGCCAACTGAATGTTGGTGGAGAGGGGCTGTTGTCATGGCAACAGCAAGCAGCGGTATGCAACGGATAGCGCGGCTCTCCTTTTCTCTCTCTCTCTCGCCGCCTCCACCCTATCTTGACCCTCTGCAGCTTAATTTCAGTGTGTGAGCTGAGTGGCTGTGGAGGTGATGGGTGATTAGTCCGGTTCTGTGGGATCCGAGGAGGCTGCAGCTGGAGAATGATTAACCGGCCTCGGCGTTGCATGCCCAGAGTGGCCTGCCAACATCACAGCAATTAGTTACTTATTGTCAAACAGGTTCAGTTACCAGAAATATATAAACAGCGTTTGTCCTTTTGGTTTCAAAAATAAAAGCTCAAAGCATAAATATGGGCTTTAATCAGGCTTCCTTTGTTTCTCATCGAGACAAATATGTTTTAATTTTATTTCTTGATTTATTTTGGAAACATTAATTACTGCCTGGTGCAACAAATAAACACGCCGCAGCACATTTAAGGGGATTTAAATCTCAAATGTGATTTAGGAACAGACAGAACAGTGAATTGATTATTTCAACAATAATTTCCAGAAGAATTACGAAGAATTTTGTGTTTAAAAAAAACACATCTAAAATTTGAGGACATATAGTTACTTTATTGGAGTTCAGAAACGTTTAGCCAACATCAAAATAAAATAAAATTCCTTTGACTCAGCATTATTTCCTTTAATTGATCATTATATTTCAGGTATGTTCAAAATAATTAAAAAATAAAGACTATATTATAGGATTTTGAACATTATAAGGATCAAAATGACCAAATAAAATAAATATAACAGGAAAATATTTACAACAGCAGCAACATGGCAGCAGAACCAGTCTGTACCACCACTCCAGACAGATTGCTCGTCCCAAATAAAGTCTGTCTCCGCCCCGCTCCAACCCGCCACGCCACGGAACGAACTCAGCATTTATAACACACCCTTTATAGGCAGATTTGATCCAGGTCTAATTTTGCCGGATGCGGAGCGAGTTCGGATTCGGTCTACACGGATCACACTGGACCAACAGGATACTGAAGCACAACATCCATATTCACTAAAATAAAAAGAATTCACAAAAACAAACTAGATTTTCTTGAAGGCCTCGCTTTATTAATAAATAAACCCATATATTTATACATCTGTGCTGTCTAAATGATTGATTTATGGTTATGTGTAATATACACATGAACAAAATAAGGATTTTGCTCTGAAACCTATAGCGGCGAAGCAGTTTTAACTGCTGTTTCACGTCTGTCTTCCACAGAATGAGTTGTTTAGATCTGACTTCTGCATTTATCTCTGGCTTTCATCGCTCTACCACACATTTCCTGCGCATGCTTCGCAGAGCGCTTCCAATGAAAATCTGGACTGGAGCGAACGGTGGCGCAGCGGAGCGCCAGCAGTGTAAATCCAGGGCGAGTCTTTAGGAGTTTACTAATAGCTCGGAAAATGAAACGATTGCAGAATCTGACGGTCCTGGTCCTGGTCCTGGTCCTGACTCTGCACAGTTTCTTCCCAGAAGGCAGCAGGAAGTTCGATCCATGGTGCTGAAGTGATCAGGGATCATCTAAACTACGTTGGCCACTAAACGATGAACTCCAGATGCAGTCATTGACAGCTGGTGACCAGGTGGTTCGCTGATTTGTCAAATTGTTTTCATTCTGTACTAATCTAGAAGCTAACTTCTAGATGGCAACCAGGGTTTGACCGACGGTAAAGGTCCAGACTGCATCTGTATCATTCAGAGAGCTTATGCCACAAAGAGATGTTGTTTTGTTGAAAGTAAAGGTTATAATCTAAAAATATGCTGAGAAGATCTTCCTTCCTGTTTTACCAGGAGGTAAATCAGTCCACTCTGCTTCTTGAGTTACTCTTCACTGACTTGGGTTCACCTAGCAGGCATGTTGTGCACATTTCTCATGCTGTTCAGGAGTAAACACAGACAGTGACCTTCTCCCACACTGGCAGTCTGTTAGCTGGCTGAAAGCCCCAGAGGAGGATCCATGACCTTTCTCAGAGAGGTTTCCTGCAAGTCAGCAGGCAGCTGCAGGAAGCAGAGAAGCTGTTGCTTTCAAAATGAAGATTTTAGGTGTCTGAAAGAAGCTGATAAATATTAGACTTAACAGAAAACTCACAAGTTTAAGGCAGCCAGTGACGCAGTTTAAAATAAATTAAATTCTGGGAGAAATAAGTTGCAAATAAGCTTTGAAGATGAAAGAACATTTTATGTGTGTCTGACTTGTCCGACCCAGCTGATTGCTACCTGCCAGGTTGTTCTCCCTCAGATTTTTAGCAGCTTTCTCTTCCCACAACTTTTCCAAAAATGTTACAAATCCAAGATTTTTCCTGACAAACAGAAGCTGAACGCTCTAAAGGACAAAACAGAAAACTTGTTTAAAACGGCTTCTTAACTTTTCCTCACCTCATCTTCGCCCTCACCTGCACAGGTACCTGAGCCGAGTGTTTGGCATGCACCCGAAGGAGACCGCCCGGCAGCTGAGTCTGGCTGTGAAGGACGGCCTGGTGGTGGAGACCCTCACTGTCGGCTGCAAAGGCTCCAAGGCCGGCATCGAGCAGGAGGGCTACTGGCTGCCTGGAGATGAGATGGTGAGTCCAGTAACCGATACCAGCTTCTAAATGTTCCTCTTTTTCTCTATTATTACTACAGAGTGTCAGGGATGTACAAAATAATAATAAAATGCTACGTTTTCCTCATTTCTTTCTGCCTTTTTCTAAATCACGATGTTTACGCCGGGCTTTAGTTTCTGTTCCGCATTCATCTCTACCAGTGAAGGTCCATCTGACAGGCCAGATAGTTTATTGGCAGGCGCAATATTCACAAAATAGGGTAGCCTGCATTTTATTGACGGGATTGTAAAAACAGGTTGTTTTTTTAAATACTTTACACGGTAAACGTTTAGCTTAGCAGAGTCTGGTGAGATAGTTTAGAGTTTAGTGGTTCATTGATCACATAAAAACAGCCATTAAATGTAAGTTGATAAACACTGCATCACCAAACGTATTGGGTCAAACCACCAACTCAGTAAGTTCTGGTGTTCCAACCACTTCCATGTCTGGTGTGGAGAAACTTGACTGGTCTGAACGGAGTCCTGAATTCAAGCTTCTTGAACATCTTTGGGATGAATACTGGTTTTCTCACACTCCTAAACCCTGTGGAAGATGTTTACAGAATAGTTAGAGGTGCTATTGCTGCTGACGGTGGGTCCATTAACAAATTGGACCTTTTTATAGAACATGATGTCATTAAAGTTCATGTCAATGTTAAAGTAGACGGATAAATACTTTTGGCAATATTGTGTATATACATTTTCCTCCTTTCGTTACATTTGAAGGGCTTTGTAGGATCTGAAAACAGAATATTACTAAAATGTTCTGAGTGAAAAATCCCTGTAAAGATAACCGACATTCCCTGGTTGTAAAGGTATCTGTCTGGATGTGACAGCGACGCAGGAGCCGATGCGATGTGTGCAGAGGTGGTGGTCCTCTGTTAACTACGCTCATAGAGATGAGGAATAAACACCTCAGCAGGTTGTGTGAGGACTTTGTCGGCCGTCTGTCAACCTGCTTGCTGTGCGAACACACTGCTAGGAGACACCGCACAAACAAATCTCTCCTCGTCCTTGAGCTTGTTATTTCTTTTAAACAAGCTCACAGAATGCATGATTTAAAAAAAGCAGTGAAATCAGTTCTGGTAAAGAACAGTAAGGAATTATTTTATTTAAATGCAGATATATTCACACCCCTTGAACCGAAGCCAACCACAGATTTAATGTGATGATTCAAGACAAAGCAGCACATGTTCCGAAGTGGAAAGAAAAGGATATATGGTTTCAGCTTTTTTATAGAAACATCAGAAAATTCAGCCCCTTTATTCTGATAAACCTTAAAACAATTCAGTGCAACCTTTTGCCTTCAGAAGACACTCAGTTAGTAGATGAAGTCCAGCTGTGTGTAATTAATGAGCCCAGATGTTCTGTTTCTGGCCTCAGAGGTTTGTTGGAGAACATCAGAGAACAAACGGCATCACAAAGACCAAGGAACACAGCAGAACTTCCTTAGGGAGGAAGTTCTGGTTCAGATTAAAGCGATGTTGGGTTATACAGTATAACAACATAAAAATTCAGATCACTTTTCAGTTCATCTTTGGCATTAGTGTAGTATTTTTGTATTGAATCTGAAAACAGCGATGATGACACAGCGGCAGACCTACCAACAGACCGCGGTGCACCTGAACTGAGGCAGGGTGAGGAGAGGATCAGGCCAAGAGGCAACCCGCAGCCTCACAGCCACTGTTGGTATTAAATTTATATATACAGAACATTAAAAAAAACAGTGCCTCAAATGTAGCCGATCAAACAATAAAATAACTACAGAATAAAAGTTCAAATAAAATATAAAGAAATCGTTTAAAAATAGGTTCATGGCCAAACCATTTAAAACTTAGAAAGTAAACATAACATTTTTAATGTAAAAAAGAACAAGAATCTGATGGACATATTATAAAACAGGAGTTATGAGGTCATGCATCCTTGTATCAGTTATAAGATGAGCTGCAGTCATCTGGACTGTGGTAAAACTGGAGGAGCTGCAGGGATCTACAGCTCAGGTGGGAGAATCATGCTGTAGAAATACTTTACTTTTTCAGGAGGGACAGGGAAGCTCGTAAGAGTTGATGGGAAGATGGACTGAGCTTAACATACGGCAGGTCTGGAAAACATGTTGGAGCTTGAAACAGACTAGAGACTGGGACAGAAGTTCGCCTTTCAGCAGAATAGCCGCCGTAAACATTCAGCCAGAGCTACAGCATATTCACGTGGCCCAGTCAAAGTCCAGACCTAAATCCAATGACACAAAAATCTCTGTCCACAGATGCTCTTCGTCCAATCTGACTGAGTTTGAGCTGCTTTTGTATAGAAGTTATGAAACGAGGTTCAGTAAAGTATTGACTCGTAAGCAGGTGCATTTTACAGGTTTTCAATCTATAAAAAAAAATTTGGAAACTCTGTAATTTCCTTATGCTTCAGAACACAACTATGCACTGTTGGTTTATATCATAAAAATCCCAATAAAATACATAAACAACAAAAGTTCTAGTTTATGAGTGAAGTTCCTGGGGTATGAATACTTTTGCAAGGCAAGGTACTTCAGATCCGTTCCTAATGTTAGTCGGTATTTATGTCATGTTTTTGTTACTTGGTTGTGAGTTTAAGGAAGCCTGAACTTTGACAAAATCTAGTATCTTTTATTGTTTTCCAGAAATTGAAATGAAGATTTCTCTGAAATTATAATGAAGATGTTTGGTGTTTCTTTGCTTGTTTCTTGTTTATGTCTACAGGAAATATTACTGCCACCTTTTACCTTTTGAAAATATGGGGAATTCATCAGATGAGTGTTAATGTTAAAACCAGAAGGACGGTATAATGTAATAAAAATGTAAATGAGTAAACAAAAAAACATTTTATGACCTTCTTTTAACCTCGTTTAGACTTGAATTTATATAGGATTATAGAATATTATGAACATTTTCTTTGTATGCAGTTTTATGATGAAAGTACGGCTAGGAAAAAGGCAAACTGTGGATAATGCAGGTTTTCGTAGCTGCATCAACACAAAATATATTGGAAAAAGTGAAGACTCAGGATATAATGGTGATGTCCAGAGGAGCTCCAGCCATTTTAGCATCATTTAAACACTACTTTCTGAATCACTTGCAATCACAGGAGCCGAAAGCCGAGGGAAGCAAGGTAAGGGCTGCATGTGTTATTTCCAAACCAGGGATTGTTCCCCATCTGAGCCCCATATTATCTCCCCTGACTAACACCATTGTGTGAGAAATCAGGCCTGCCACAAGCAGTGCAGTCAAGGATTTGAGTGAATCTTTTTCCAGGCAGGCTGCAGAAAAACTTCACATTGGTTTATGTAAAATACAATTTAAAAAGTGGTGGAAGATCTTCTTCTGACTGATTCCACTTGCTTCCACCCTGGTGAATTTATCACTCAGGGTGGAAGCTGAAAACGCATCCGGTTCCATTTGGAAATTACTCTGCATGCTTGCTCACAGCTCTGCTGTCATCACACAGCCTTAAGCTGCTCGCTGTGATTCAGTTATGCTGGGAAAAAGCTTCATGAAGGGCCGTTGAAGCACTGTGTCCATGTAGCCAAATTTCTTGCGGAAGAGATCGATTATTTTGGTGAAAAATGTGCTTGCTACCTACCTGCAGGTTTGCTGCTGCTTGGATTTAAATCACACCGAAAACTGTAAATACTCTTCAGGCCTCAGATACGGCCAACTACAGCCAGATATTAGGAACAGGAGCAACACTCGGAGATTAATTCATATTTAAATTTGAAATGTGGAGCAGGTCCAGCATAGCTGCAGGTTGGTAGCAAGCACTTGTGAGCTTGTAGTATTTTGGTCTTGGTAGTTGTAGTTTCCAGAAGAGTGTGTCCTGCTGTGATCTTAACTTCTCTGGCATGCTTATTCTTCTCTGATTGAAACTGTGGAGGTGGGAGGGAACCGAAGCCCGGGTGTTTGCTGTCTTTGCTGTCGTTTTCTCCATGCCTGCTGCTAGCAACGCGTCCTGCTGGTTATTTCAGGACAGCAGTCACTGAAAGGACCGAGCAGAGTCTAAATGTGAGGCGGCGCTGTTGGCTGGAGGCCCGTTATCCCTCCAGTGGTACCTGGATTCAGTCCAGCTGGCATGAGCGGGGCCTTTGCCTGACCTCAGAAAAATTTACTCCTGAATCAGAAACCCTTCGTTTACATCCCAAATGCACCTTTTACAAATAAAGCTTCTAACTTTTAAACCCTCTGCCTCAGGCCAGATTGGATTCAATCCAGGTTTCACCAACATGTTCGATTTCTGAGATTCTATCAACATTTTGTGTTTTTTAGGAAAAGAATCGATCAAGAAAAGCTGCAGGATCCTAAATTTTCTTAAGCTAATTTACCCAGCCCATGTATACTTTGACTGATAAATACATTGTGTTGCTGTTCTGTGTCCAAACATTAATATTTTACAACCACCTGAAAGATTGAGTGTCTTGGATTCGCAGAAGATGGCTGTTTATGACCTACATTTATCCAAATGCGCTTACTGATATTAATGAATGTAGGTGTTTCAGGACTCAGATTATTCCTGGAAAACCCAAACAAACGTCAGTGGTGAATTCAGTCAGCAGCAGAATGACAAAGGCATTCATAGTCTAACCTTTTGAATTGACCTTTCTGTGATACAATAATCAAGACCTATAAATTAATCGGCAAAGGGAGGCAACAATAAAAGGATGTCACCAGATGTCCCATCAGTTTAACTTTCATAGATGATGATTAGTCAGAGGGTTAGTGGTGTGACGGACGTGCTGCTCCGAGTATTCAACAAACTGCTGATCCTCCAGGATATTCTTTCGCAGTTATCCCTCAGGGTTTACAGAGAATCTGAAAAATGTGGTAATTTTGAGGATAAAAATGTCTTGATGCTGTCAGAGGAGAATGGACAGACCGGTTCCTGACGTTTCTGAATGCATTAGATGAGCTACAGCAGCTGAAAACAGCACCAGGTGCCACTAGTGGCAGGTACACCCAGGAAACCCAGGGCTGCCTTTCATACAGGCTCAGCAACGATGAATGAAACATTGCTGGGTCCAGGGAGTCTCGATGAGGTTGATTCCTTCTGCCTTGTATCAACCTCTCTGGCTCGGCTGAATATTTTCTTGACACACTTGGGGCCCATCGATAGAACCTGAACATCCGCTGCAGGCTGCTCAACATGTCATCCGTTTTTGACCCCAGTGTACCCGTCCTCTGATGGCTCAGATCACCTCAAACTGCTATCTTCAACATGAAACTGGAGGTGCAGCTGAGAAATCTGCAGCTTCTGCACCATGCTGTTCTGTCAGTCTGCACCAGAACCCTTGCTGAATTTCTGCTATGAAATCGACGAGACTAGCAAGGTGTACCTAATGAAGTGGCCGTGAGTGTACGCTGTCCATTAATAAAATGTTTTCATGTTAAACTCATTTGAATGAGACCTCTGGCAGCGTCCCGTTGGCTCAGAGAGCTGCGGCTTTTTGAAGTAGACCACTTGTCTTTGATCAGACAGCCTAACAACAGGGAAGTAGCTCTTGACACTCCAAAGACCACAAGGACCATCGATGTGTTTTCAAGTGTTGGTGCTGTGAAGAGTCTATTACGCTCTAGAAAGTAGATGTCCTTTGGGAAATCTCCTGTGGATTTCAGAGTGGGTTCGGCCCTAAATGGGCTTGGACTTTGAACCATGAAGACTATGAATGCCCCCTTTAAATGGTTTTTGAATGAAAATAAATGAAATTCTGTTTCACAAAGTGGATTATTTTAGTTCCTCACTCCACCATAGCTTCAAAAATGTAACCTGACCATGACCCTCCGCTGTGTTTCATAGCATTTTAAATTACAACCCAGAGTTTCTGAGTAAAGATGAGACGGTTGTGATGTTTGAAACGTGAAGCAGATTTTTCCATTGGGAACTTCCAGATTCCTGTCTTAGAATATAGTTTAACAATATTGAGTTTAGTGTCACTAACTAAACTTGGAATCCTGTCATGGTTACAGTAAACACAGTTTAAAATATTTCTTGAGACAGTCCTGATTGCATGCGGCTTTTTTCAGGTTTCTATCTCTTTAAAGTCGCTGGTATTTTTCTGGTCAGATGGGATATTGAGTTTTTTTTGTGCAGTATTGAAACCAGACCTTCTCTGAAGGCTTTGTGCGAGACAGTTGCTGCATTTATAAACCTTAAAGCAACTACATTAAGGGTCATGGAGAGGAAATTAGGAATGAGACAACTGCTTTTATCTATGCATTCCTTTTGCTTTTAATAAGCTGCAGTTATTCACAAGTTTCTGGCGCTGCACTCATAAATCGGCCCAGACGTTGCGTGGGAGGTGTTGGACCGGCATGAAAATGAGGACCCAAAAATCTCCTGATTTATATTTGATGTACTACATCACAGTGTAGGTGCAGGTCTAGCTGCGTCATGATTGAAGTTCTCCCAAGGTTTAAATCTCCCTGAGGGCTTCTTGGTTGGAGAACCCATAACCTGTTATATCGACCATGATGCTGAAATCGTCTGTAAAGAAACTGGAGCGTTAATTTTTCATCTGATCTGTTGTGCTGAGAGCATTTATATTATTGTAGTTTATGTAACTACAGGCTTTGTACTGAATTTTGTTTTAACATTGTTCTTATTATAAAACAATAACATAAACTGGTATTAACAGTTTCTATATGGTGGTTTTCATTTAAATATTTGGTTACAGAATTTAGTATTTTTCATTTGTGGTGGAAAAATGTGGCTTGGTTGTGAATAGACTAGTAAACTTTTCACAAAGATTAGATAATCCTTTTACAGCTAGACGTTTATCTGACCAGTAGTTTTAGTGGGAGACTTATTGGCAGAGATAAAGACAGGTTCTAGTTTTACACTCTGGGGAACACCTTTTTTATGCTAAAATGCCTAAAGATGAGACCTCCTTTGTGTTTTATGATAAAAAGGCTTTTGGAGTATTTCTTGTTGATGTCATTAATGTAAACGTGGTAATCTTAAAGCTGCAGTATTTCATTGTGACCTTTTGTTCTTTAACTGCAGTCGTTCAGTTAGTGTCGATGTTCAGGAAGCAGCTCAGTGCAACAGTGCAGCGTCTGCCCTTGTTTCCCTGCAGCTTTAACATGTTTTCTCTAAAGTACAACGTTTTTTTTGTGTGAATTCAGAGTGGAAGTTATTTGTTATTTATATTTATTTGTATTATTGGATGAAGTACCTAAATGTGTTGGTTTGCAGCACTTTCTAGTTATATAAAAGTATTTACGTATATTTTGAGAGAAATTCACATTTCAGTCGAGTTTTTGTTGAAAGTTGGTAGCTTAAAATGATATCTCAAAGTAGCACTAAAGGTGGTTTATGCCAAAGAAAGATGCAGACGAATCAAGCAGAGCAGATTCATGGTACATTTTAGTTGTGGTGCAGATAATAGTTTTCTTCGAGGGATCTGTGTTCCAGGGCTCTGAGCCCTCGTGTTCAGGACAACAGACACATCAGATGTTTAAACCTCAGATGTAGGTTGGAGGATAGAGAAACTGGTTTCCTCCCCCTGCTGCGGTTGGCGGGTTGAAGGGGGGGGTCACCCAAACTTGTGCTCTGCTGTTTGTCCTCTGCAGGACTGGGAGACGGAGAGCCACGACTGGTACTGCTTCGACTGTCACCTACCAGGCGACGTCCTGCCCTGTGACAACTGCTTCCGGGTTTACCATCTCAAATGCCTGCCAGAGGAGTGCAAACCCAGAGACGGAGGCTCCCACTGGCAGTGTGTCGTGTGCCGGGTAGGTGCTCAAATATGGGAAGTGATTTTTTTAAATCGCTTGTCATATGTTGATGATGCGGAAACACACGTTTCTTTTTGTGTAATTCATCCATTCAGTGGTTTTGGGAGTTCTTGGGAGATGAGCTTTTAAAGTCAATTTTAAAATTGCACTTGAAGTATAAAGTTTTCCAGAAAACATCATAAGTTTTATTTAAAGTAATGGATTTATTTTGTTTTTATAATTTTTTTATCTTTCATGCTTTGCTGCATTAATTCTTTCATAAGCCATAACTTTTTAAAAGTCAAACTTCACCATCAGATTGAGGCGTTCTACCTTTATCATCTTGTGAAAACTATATTATTGTCTTTACTCTCCTCTTTGTTGTCATTCAATTGTCCTTTTTATCAGCATCTTCATTTTGAAGGTTATGGTGGACTTTCACACTTCAGCCCTTTGGATTGCTGTGATTATTGATTTTGAATAAAGTTAATAAAACGTTTTAGATGCCATTTAAAACCACATCATCTGTTCCTCTCTCTCTTTCAGGGGAGTAAAAAGAAGAACCTGAACAAACAGGAGATGTGTAAATATCTGCGCTTCATCATCCAGCGGATGAAGGAGAGGGTAAAAACTGCTTATATTTAGAACTCTATTGTAGCTGTTAGACGTTCACTTCCTGATAATCACATGTCAACGTTTTTTTACACCTAAAGCTGAAAACACAAAGTAATCTTTCTCATTTTTTGCTTGGTTTACCTCTGAAACCACCGACGGATAACATTTAACAGCAGACTTCTTCTTATGTCAAAGATGAAATGATTTTCTCTTAATTTATTAATGTGTTTGGTGTGGACCGTCCTAAATAGCAGCGCAACAGTAGCTGTGTCACAGGTGTGTTGCTTGTGTTCAGAGGTACATGGCTTGTGAAATCTAATAGATCTTTTAAAAAAAGAGTATTAGAATGGTCAGACTGGTTTTTAATTGAGACCAGTCAACATGCAGATGCTAAAATAAGCAGAAAATTGTCTGCGACACATTTTGTAGACCAAGAAGCTGTGGTTCAAAGTCCAACATTACCTCACTGTTGTGATAAAAACAAAGTAGAAAATGTCAGGACACTTTCCACAAGCAGCAGGTGTGAAATTAAAGTGCAGTTTGTTGGTGGTGGGTTGGTAAGATCCAGCTATTGTCATATTTCAGGATATGTTCATCAAGGACAGCGGCAGATTAAGAACATCCACCTATTTATGAAAACACACAGATTAAACATTTTAGTTGGATTTAAAACTCCCTTCTGTTCACCATCTCTGCTCTGTGGTCCTGGAGACTGCTCTGCCTTACGTGTACAGTCAAGTGATTACTTAAATAGAACCTTTCTGGCATCATGAAGTAGGCTGCTGATTCAGAAACAACGCATCATACCCCAGGTTGTAGAAATTCAAGAGAAGAGAACAATCAAAGTCTTCGATTCAGTCTGGAAAGGGTTACCTAACCCATGTTTAAGGGTTTGGGGCTCCAGTCAACAACCGTGAGAGCCGTGGTCCAGGAGTGGAGAAAACATGGAAGAGTGTTGAACCCTCCCAGGAGAGACCAGCCTATCAAACAAGAGTGATTACTCTATGATGCAACAGGCAGGAAAGAGACTGAGCAAAAATGGCGTCTAGTGGAGAGTTCCAAGATGAAAACCACTGCTGACCAATGAGAAGAGATCCAGGGTGACAACAACCAGTTCTTAGGTTTACTGGCTTTTACCTTTTCACACAGGGCCTGGGTGGCTTTTTTCTTCAATAAATCATCATTTGTAAAACAGCCTCCTGTGTTTACTCAGGTTGTCTTTGTCAGATAGGTTTGATGTTCTGAAACGTGATCTGTAAGGGAGCACTTACTTTTTAAAGACACTGCCTATAAAAATGATCAGCATTCGACCTCCTTGTATGAGTCCATGTTAGATGCAGATCTATGCTTCCATTCCTCCTCCTCTGCTACCACCCTTCATTTCATGTTTCCCCTTTGAAGAGAGCTTGAAGCTCATCATTAACACTCCTCTCTGCTTTTGCCTCTTTATACTCCCCGTTGGCTCGCTCTCACTTCTCAGCAACACAGCCCTGCTCCTCTTTACGAGATCACATTAAATGTGTGTCCTGGCTCTCCATTGTAGGCGGTGGACCTGAACAAAAAGGGCAAAGACACTAAACATCCCATGTACAAACGGCTGATCCACACTGCACTGGACGTCTCCAACATCCACGAGGTAACTGTGAAACTGCACTTCTGCTCACTGCGTCTGGTTTCTTTCTGGTTCCTCGTAGAGATTAATGATCATAAGACAGAAGGAGCTCCACTTCTCCACCTGACTGTTGTTGCTTTTATCTGTTTGACCTTCTTAGAACAAGGAGTTAAATGGCTTAATCTCTGCAATTTGGCAGCTAGAGTTAAATGACTGTTGAGCCCCTTCACCGATAAAAGGTTTAATAGATGATTAGCTTTGCTAGTTGGTTTGAGGCGATGCCTTTCAGTCATGGAGACATTGTTCATTATTGCTTCTTTCTGCCAAACCTTCACCTTGGAGCCATGATCCATGTACGATATTTGGCATTTAATTAGTTTCCAACAAGTTTGAATTCTATGTTTTAAAGAAGTGACAATTCAGTTAATTATAAAACACATAAGAAAAACAAGCTTGCTGACTGTGTTAAGAGTATTTAGACATATTTTTCTGTCTTTGGTGTGGCCTAGTCCAAGTCTGTTTTTTGTTTGCAAAAGGCAGTAGCACAGTGCACTTTTTAGTTTGTTTTTGTGCCATAGAGTCAAATGCTGCAGGTAATAATGATCACACAAACCCAAGATGAGTAAAAGTTTAAAACTGTCAAATAAATTCATTATTCATTATGCCTGTTTGGGTTTAAAATGTTCTGGTTCTAAACCAGGCCCGTTCTCAACTGGTTCCATAAAACGCAGCAAAGACCGCGAGCTTGGTGCCACGTCAGAGATGTTCACACATCCTTTTTCAAGTCTCAAGTTAATTGTGATTAATTATTGAAATAATCATCAACTAATTTAGTAATTGAATAATCATTAACTGGAGAATACAGACTCTAAAACGGGCCATTTGCTGAAAGATCAACCCACTCAGAATAAGAATTAGACCAAAATTGTACAAAGAATATCGACACTTTGCATTTAAGTTGAAAAACCTTTGTAAATAAACTCTATCCAGAACTCCTCAGTGGCTTCAGCGTCACCTGATTTAAATTCTGTAAAAAATCTCCTATTAAGCACCTTTTGCTGTCCAATTATTAATCGATTAATTAAAAAAATAGTCGACTGATTAATCGATTAGCAAAATAATGTTTAGTTGCAGCCCTGATTTTGTCGTTGATATTCGAGTCCCTAGAAACCACAAAGGTTATGGGAACGTTTTTGTTTTGACATGATCTGAGATCATTTAATACAGAGTTCAGTTCTAGAGACTTCTGTGGGGGTTTTATCCAATACAACAAACGAGCAGGTCCTTTAGGGCCAATAATTGGAGGGGTACCAAATGGACTGAGTGAACCAGAGTTGTCTGTGTTGATTAAGGCTTAAAAGCAAGTATATTATCAGGCTGTGGCTGATTGAACAGAGATCATTCAGGTTCAGGTTTTCTTGCTGCTCTAGTTGCAGCGCTTGGTTTTCTGCTGGGGACGGAGTATGGGGTCGGGCAGAATGCTTCTGGGCTTTGGTCACATCAGGAAACCTCTGTCAGAAACATTGGGGTTCTGCCCAGACCCGTGTGTGTGTTAATAGGCATGCTGCCCTTTTCTGGACCCCTCCATGTCGGTCACACTTTAACACAAGCACACACATTTACACCCAGTCCGTGTGAATAGACCTGCTTTTGTTGCTTCTCTCCTCAGGACTAACGTCGGGCCCGTCTCCACGTGTTTCTCTCTCTTTCAGAACCTGACAGAAGGAAAATATAAAAGCTTTGAGGAGTTCAAAGCTGATGCTCAGATGATTGTTCATAACACTGCCATCCTGTATGGAGGTGGGTCACGCTTCCACAACCTTAAATGCTTCATTTGAACTCAACATTCAGCAGCAACACAGTGTGTGCCTTATAAATAACTTAATATGTAGTTACTGAAAATAACTTATTTAACTGCAGCTCTGTGATGCTGCATTTTATTCATCATTTGAACTTTGCCACCTGAGACTCGCCTGAAAGGTTCGCAGATTTGTTGGAAACAACATGGAAAATATAATCCCCAAAAAATGTGTGAGCTGCACATTAAACACATGAAAGTTATTCCAGTTTCACACGTTGCTTAAACTAGATTCAGGTTGTAGTTGCTCTCAGTAGCTCTGCTGTAGCACGTCCTCTGCTCTGTCACTTTAGGTCCGGGTTTGTTGTCAGCTGATCCAGATTAAAGCAACAGCAACAGCTTTGTTTCTCTTGGTCGATATAAAGCAGTTTTAATTTCAAAGTAAACTCTTTGGTTTGTTGCAGTTCACAGCGACCAAGCAGAGATCGCACGGCTGCTCTTCAGTGACACATGCCATGAGGTACGCGTCAAAATTCAAAGTCCGTTTTTCAGTTTTCTTTCATATGCAACAGTTTTTAAATGCAACTGTTTTTCTCTTGCAGTTGAACGAGTTGTTGTTGTGTAAGAACTGTTTCTACCTGTCGAACGCCCGGCCGGAAAACTGGTTCTGTTATCCCTGTGTGAGTAGAAACAACCCTGCTGGCAGTTCAGAGATATTTTATTGCATGTTTCCCAGTAAATTCATTTAATGAAAGTGGAAAAAATGTACTGCTGTAGGTTGGTGCTGAAACCAATCTGTCTCATGCAGCAGACTGCTGTCTGTTTGCTTCAGCAGTTTAAAGTTGTTTTCTTCAACTACAGCCCCCATAATTCTTTCAAAGCTGGTATTTTATCCTTCAAAATGGCTAATATAGTTGGCTAATTATGACAGCAAAACTTAACAACCTTAAAATTCAGCTTTTCCTGAAATCTAAATTGTTCAACCTGATTTCTTTTTAGATGTACATGAAACTGCCTGAATACTTCAGATGAAGAGTATCAGTTCTGAGCTTCTGTTTGCATCTTTTGTCTTGATTTATTTTTAAATAAATCAATAAATAAATGTCTGTTTGTGACCTCTGCAGACTCCGAGCCACGACCTGGTCTGGGCCAAGATGAAGGGTTTCGGCTACTGGCCAGCCAAAGTCCTCCAGAGGGAGGACAACCAGGTGGATGTGCGCTTCTTTGGACACCAGCACCAGAGGTTAGAACAGCTAACCCACGTAGCAGCTTTTCCACGTCTGATTTGGTTGTTCCAGACTTGATCTGTCTTGGAACATAAAAGTTCAGTTCTGCTTGGTAATTCATTCTGATCCACAGAGCGTGGATTCCCTCGGAGAACATCCAGGACATCAAGGTGAGCATCCAGCAGCTGCAGGTGAAACGCAGCAACGGCTGGAAGAAGGCCTGCGAGGAGCTGGAGGTGTACCAGCGTTTTCTGAGGGAGGGACGCTTCTGGAAAACAAAGATGGAGGAAAGCCCTCAGCCACACCAACAGAACCAGAGCCAGCGGCAGCAGCAGCAGGAGGAAGAGGAGGAGGAAGAGGAGGGGGAGAAGGAGGCCAGCGGGAGGACACAAAGACCGGAGCGGACAGATGAAGCCGAGTCAAGCATCTCCTCCACCAGCAACGAGCAGATCCGCCATGTGAGTGGAGTCGTGCTTCTTCTCCGCCCTCTTTTAGTACTGTTTTAATTTTTAAAACAAATCTAAGTTAAATGTCAGAATGTAACGTGAAACAAAAAGTGAGTCTCGAGTCTCTTTATGATCTTTATATTAGTATTTTTGGTCTCATTGTTTCAAACGTGGCTCAGATCACATCAGATTACACAGTGAACGCGTGTGTGAAGTCTCTTGGACCACTTTGGAGACACCGCATGTGGACCACTTTCTGCTGCAAACTCACACTATAACAAACACACTACAGCTCTAGTTTCATCTGGTACCACGTTGGGCTAAACTGTTATCTGTCCAGCCGGTCCAACAGGGCCACCTAGTGGTGAAACAACAGTAGTTTTGGCAGTTTTTTTCCACTGTTTGTGGTTGCAGACATGTTGTATTACTGCCTGTGTTGTTTTAGTCCTCAGCTCTGTACAACTATATGACCCAGAATGATCAACACTGAAACCACTGGCGCTTTCAGTGTTGTCTTATTGTTTCTTACAAACAATAAGACTTTTTTACTTCAGTCAGTGTGTTCTTTTAAGGCAGAAAATTACAAACTTTGTCGCTTCTAACCGTTTTGTTTGAATTCAGTTCAGCACCAGTTCTCCACACATCCCCAGGCACTCAGAGGAATATAATCAAGTCGTTCCAGCTGTACGTTCAGTTCCATCAGCTCTAATTCAACCCTAGTTTATAATACAATGCAGCCAATTTCAGATTATAATGGCATTTAGGAAAAGTTTTCTATCTAAAAAGACCTTGCCCATTGCATTGAGTCAATAGCTTTGCAGGAATCCCTCCTCCTACACAAACGCGTGACTACAGTAGAAAGGAAAGACTTTTTCTAACAGGAAGAACACTCAGAACCAAAACAAGGCTATCTGAAGTACTTTCTATCTTATAGATGTTTGAAGAGGAGAAAAGACGGGAGGAGAGACAACCTGATCTCCGATAACTAGCCAAATAATGCTAGTTCCTCAGCACAAACAGTACTGCGCCTACATCTTGGGTTTTTCTTTGTTTCTACCGTTCTAAGCTGGTGAACTTTCTATTTATCTATAAAGTGGACCTTCAGCAGTCAACATTAGCACCTTTTATAAAAAATATGATTAGCAAATTTCTCTGGGGATAAAAGGATATATCTTGGGGCATCTCAGCCCATTAAAATGGATCAAGAAACCCAATGTTTACATCCACAGACTAGCTGGTTTTTGTGGGCCCATCTACCCTGTTTTGTGTTTAATCTGGTAAAATAATCTTGTTGGTTTATTTTTCTGTTATTTCTCATGCAGATGAAAGGCAGCCAGGAGCCCAAAGCGAAGAAAAGCCGCAGGAGTCTAGCTGTTGAACCCAAAGAGGAAGCCAGTGTAAGTCTTCTTTACAATAAAGCAGTCGGATTCAGCTGTGTAATCCAAACGGACTCTTGCTGTAGATTCCAGAGTTTTCAGCAGAAATCAGGATGAGATCCGTTGTAGGGATGGATTTATTTAGTTTTTATTGGAATGGGAAACATGTGGCTACGTCAAGCCAGTCAGTCACAACAATGGATTCTTTCATTTGTTCGCCACAATCTTTAAACTAGAGAGAAGGAACAAGAATGTAAGCAGTCTATAAATGTGCGTAAAATACTACCTCATGTCTAGAGCTGTTCAAGGTTTCCAACATGAACTGAATAAAATAGGTAAGCCCATTAATCCCTGTTTAAAGGTAACTAATCATGGATTATATAAAAAATCTTTTCTGACTTTCCAAATAAATAAACATATGATCATTTATACAAGAGACTCTGACTTAAACATTGTTACAGCGTTCATGTTTAGGAGATTTATGACACCACCAGGATGGGAAAAGAGCTGAACTTTAGCTCATCTAAGAGCTCTACTGAGGAAATTTTTCAGGTAGCTAAAGAAGAGCGGTTCTGAAGGTTGAAAGGTCAGGTCTGGTGTTCTGATCAACTCACAGTAGCTTAACCATATCTGAACCATGTCTGCATTAATATTCAATAATCGGGACAGAACTACATGAGTCTGAAACTGTTCTCAGCCCTTGTCCTACCATATATAGCGTTTAAAAATCAATATTAAGGCTGTAAAACAAAAGAACAAAGAGAAAAATGTACAAAAACAAAGAGAAATGTGTCAAAGGTCGCAAGAGAGGAATGTAGCAGGTGTAAAATAAACAGAGGGTGCTTGGCTAGCAAGCAATGCCAAAATATTCTGCAGTGATGGAGCAGCAACAGCAAAAAGCTCCATCACCTTTGACCTCCGGTGCAATGGCCTGAACCTGAAGTCTTAGCATAGAGTGTCTGAAACCAGATCCTGCGTCTGTTTCTGCCTTTCCAGGAACCGGAGCCGGAGATGGAGGCGGTCAGCTCCAGCCAGGAGATCCCGGTGTCGTCGGCGCCCCAGCAGCCCGAGAAGCTGTCTGTGTCCACGCAGACCAAGAAGGCCAGCGGAGGCTCGCCGCGCATGCTGCACCGGTGCACCCAGACCAACAGCGATGGCGCCTGCCAGAATATGTGCCACGAGAAGTACACCAAGGTCTTCAACGACGTCAAGGAGATGATGAAGGCAGACAACAAGAGAGAGACGGAGCGAGTCGTGAGAGAAGCTCTGGAGAAGGTCCGTTTGTTTCTGAAGCTCTCAGGAAATATTTTAGGGTTTCTTTCTACTAAAAGGCTGAAATATCTTGTTTCTTTCTCTCCTGCAGCTCCGGGCAGAAATGGAGGAGGAGAAACGGCAGGCGGTGAGCAAGGCGGTGGCCGGAGTTCAGGCAGAGATGGAGAGAAAGTGCAAACAGGTGAAGGAGAAGTGTAAAGAGGAGCTGGTGGAGGAGGTGAAGAAGCTGGTGGCCCAACACAAACAGCTCATCTCCCAGACCAAGAAGAAGCAGTGGGTGAGTTCAAACTTTCCAACGTTGCTACACCGCTGGTTTACGCAGTGTGGAACGTGATTTAGTGCAACGAGTGTTTCCTGTCTGCAGTGTTATAACTGTGAAGAGGAGGCCATGTACCACTGCTGCTGGAACACCTCCTACTGCTCCATCAAGTGTCAGCAGGAGCACTGGCACGCAGACCACAAACGAACCTGCCGCAGGAAGAGATGAACAAGCCCCGCCCCCCTGCACCTCGTTGGCTGTCGGCCTCTCCTGTCAGTCAGTCAGCAACTCACACATTTCTCCCCGGTGTTTCTTTACTCGCCTTCCTGGGAAGTGTTTGGACCCGATGTTCTGATGCGTGGCGAGTGATTTGCTCTTCTTTTGGTTCTATTATTTAATGTAGCCATCGTATTCAGTTCATTCAGTTTTCTCCAGCGTGTAGCTCGACTGCAGAACAATAGTCGGATTTTTTTATTTTCTATGTTTTCTTGAATGAAATGCTGACGTTGTGTCAGAGGATGTTATTTAAGTCTGCAGGAACAAGTGAGCATTAACAGAAAACATTTTTAAAAAACTATTTTTTTCTTACTGTAAATGCAGGAAACATACCTGGAAGATTTAAAACAAGCCGCAGCTCCAACCAACTCTGCTTTCATAGAGAAAACCACCTGTAGCATACTGAACTGTTGATGATGAGGCTCACAAACCTTAAAGTCATTTTAGGTCATTTTTCCTCTTTGTTTCTATAAATTTATGCAGGTGGATGCACTTTTTTATCATGTCTACCTAAGATTTTATTGTCCTCAGTCTCTCATTGGGAACAGGGTCGAAATGTCAACTTTAAAATGAGTTGACAAGTAAATCTTCCACTGATTATAAATATTATTATATGAATGTGCACCTGTTTGGGGTTTCTGTTGACTAGACTGGTTTTATGAGTCTGAAATTTAAGGAAAGGTTTATAAATTGCTCTAAATTTCGGTAAAAGTTTAATTTTCTTGAGCTGAATCTTTGAAAAGTTGAATAATTTAAAAGATTTTCACATTTTATCTTCTAATGATTCAAACGCTTGTAAAATTGCCAAATATTCCCACCCTCCAGTTGTTGAACCTACCTGAGAAGATCGGGCACGTCGCCTGGACGATCAAGCTGATGTATATTTTTCAGAACGTCATCGGTGTCATTTTTCTCGTGATGTACACTCAGAGTTCATCTTTCCTTTTGTAATCTGAAGTGACTAGTTAAAGAGACTTTTTCACCGCGTTCTGCTGTTGTTGCTGGTCAGTGCCTGTTTTCCTTTCTTCATCCCCCAGTGAGGCAACATGCATGTTGATAGCTTCACCGTTCATCTGTTTTTCATATTATGCTAAAAGAAGAGGACGACAGGACGCTCTCTGGTGTCGAATAAGGAGAGATGGACCGTTCTGAAACTTTATGCAAACATTAGCTTCAGAAAACCTTGTTCCCCTGAGCTGGATGTTGAGTGTTGGTGTTTTAATTTGAAAAAGAGGCGATAAAATTGCCAGTTTGTGATACTTTTTTTTATTATTTTAACTGTTTCCTCAGTGATGATCAAATGACAGGAGAAAAAAAATCACTACCTTTTTGTTTTTCATGTTGCCTTTTCCTCAAACATTTTTTTTAAATTTTGCATCAAGATTTTGGAAAATAAAACCTTCAATATTTGCATTGTGGACAGGATTTTTATTCAGCAGCAGTTTCAGTTTGTTTTTCTTGCTGTTATTGAAAAGTCTTTGAGATTAATGTGCAAACTTCTCACCCAATGCTAATTAAATGTTTTATTATTAAATCCAGTTACAAAGGCCTCTGATTGAATGCTAATATTACGTCAGAAACCGTTATCAGCACAAGGTTATTATTAATGTATTCAGCCCATGAGAAATATGGGATTCTTTGATAAAGTGTTGAAAATATTCAGCCCTTGTTCAAATTCTTATTAAATTTGGGATTTTATCTTCTCATAATATTTGATTTCGGTTCTCTGCAGGCTTTTAAAAGGTCCACCAATCCCATCGACTCTTTTATCATTGCACTACGTGTAAATACACCCTTCTGTCAGTATATCCCACATTACGTTAAATGCACATTTTAAATGAGTTCATTTTGCTTCAGAGATCTCGATGACTGTTAGTTCTAGTTTTGTACAATGTACAACATTCGTCATATCAGCCGCGGTCGTGTTTGTTTTTCTTGAAGTTGGTTTTTATTTCGAACATGTTGCACCTTCGTAGCGTCAGAATATTTCAGCATTTTTTTAGCTCAGCTTGAAGGAATAAGAGGCCTGTCTTTCCAGACTCACACAGTTTGCTGATGACACGGTTTGTTACACATGTAAACTCCGAACTTATTTCCCTCATTTTATTGTCTTTATATTCCTCCATGCAGCTGTAACGCTTTTTTTTTACTTCTTTTCATACATGTTTGTAACCTTTTTGATGTCATTTCATTTTTTTATTGCATGGAATCAAGTATGTGGATCTTCAGCTCAGATCTTTTTGTTTTTATTTGTTTTTCCTCCTCGTTGTAAAGAAAAATCGATGCTTTTGCACTCATCTGAGAAATGCAGTACGACAATTTTTATTCACCAGGAAGATTTTGAGGGCGTTTTCACCTGGAAGAAGCGAGTCGTTTAATCTGGACTTCACCTGCTCTTATTCCAGGGTATTTCTGTATATATTACTGTGTGATTACTACATGAATCCACCTTGTACTGAAAGTACAAACGCCAGGAATAAAATCAGTGTGACGTCTCCTTTGTTTTTGCTACTTGTAGGTCATGATCTTCTGTTCTGTCCACATGTAAACTTTTCATTAACTAAGGCAACGGTTTTTTATGCTCCCAACTCTCTAGCTAGCAATATGTATATAAATATATTCTATGTGCTAACATGGGGGAAATAAATGTATCAACAAGTCGGTGTGAGTCAGTTCTCCTTATTGTTTATTGATTGGCTGGTGAGCTGTCGAACCACCTTTACCAGAAACAGTTTTGCTGTTACAGTGAATGATGATTCCCAGAAAACCAGAAACTGACACAAGTAACCAGGAAACTGTTTCTGGAAAGACTGGACAGGGATCTGGAATTCTGGGTGGGGAAGAAACGACCGCTAAAGGTAAGACTCAATATTTTTGCATATGGGTGAATAGTTAGTTTTGATGTAGCTGCATAAACCCAACCATGGGTCACAGGTTTACAGAAAAAAGTAAAACTTGTTTTCCTGCAAGAAAAGGGTTTGACTCAACAGTTGACGCTCTGTCATTGGGGCAGAGAAGTGATTTTACTTCAGGAAAGTTTCACGGTTCAATAAACAGACCGCTTCATTTGGAGTAAGGTGGACCTACTTTAGTCTGTTGTGATGGAGGAACTCGGCTGAAAGATCTTGCACTCGATTTACTGCTCCTGCTTCAATTCACATTACAACCACAACCAATGTATTTAATGTAGTCCAACACAAAGTAGCACATAGTTGCAAAGTGGAAAGAAAATTATACAAGAAAGAACGGTGTGCTGTACATTTATATTTAGCCCCCTTTTACTCTGTTATCCCTAAATAAAACCCTGTGCACCCTGTTGCCCTTAGTAGTCACAATTATCTCATCCTTGGTCCATGTATGAACATTAGTCAGAGAAGCAGCCAAGAGGTGCCTTGTAGTTCTGGGGGAGCTACAGCGATCCATAGCTCAGGTGGGAGGTTCTGTTGCCGGGAGAACTGTTTTTTGGGTGGTCTACAAACCTGCCCTGCCAGTAGCCTTCTAGGGGACATTTAAAGTATGTGAAAAATGTGCTCTGGCCAGATGAGAACAGACTTTAAGGTCTACATGTAGACCAATGGATATCAGCCTAAACACACTGTTTCCATAATAAAGCATGGTGATGGCTGAATCATGTTGTGGGGACACTTTAACAAAGAAAGGGAGACTGGTCAGACTTAAATACATGATAATCTAGAGAGAAAACCTGTTGGGCTGCAAAGCAATTAAGACTGGGGTGAAGGTTCACCTTCCAGCCAGAGCTACAGGGGAGTGGTTTAGATCAAAGCATATTCATGTGTTAGCATGGCCCAGTCAAAGTCAGGACCAAAATCCATTTAAAGAATATGTGGTCAGATTTAGAAACTGATATTCTCCATTCAGTCTGACTGATCTTAAGATATTTTCAGAGAAGAATGGGCCAAACATCAGTTTAGAGACATGCAAAATGGAAGAGGGATCCACCAAAAGACCTGCGGCTGAAACTGCAGTTAAATGTGGTTCTACAAAGTACTGGTCCAGAAGGCTACACCACACTTTTCAGATTTTTATTTGTAAAATATTTCAAAACCCATGTGTCATTTTCCTTCCACTTCACAACTATGCACTTCTTGCAGGTCATTCACATCAGACTTTGCTCTCATTCAGCATCAGAACGAGATTCTGGGTTCAAGCGGCAGAAATTAGCTTCCTCTGTAGGTTGACTGGAGTCAGGGTTTGGTGTATGTTGTGCCTTACTGATGATGAAAACCCAAAATTAACTTTCTCAGAAAATTTGAATATTTCATCAGACCAATGAAAACCATTTCAACAGTTATGTGGGTCTAAGGAAAAGTACAGCGTGTCTATGTACTGTATAGTATATGCAGTCAGCACTTGGTTGGGGCTCCTTTTGCATGAATTACTGCATCAATGCGACATGGCATGAAGGAAGTCAGCCTGTGGTTCTGCTCAGGTGTTCAGGAAGCCCAGGTCGCTTTGATAGCTGCTTTCAGGTCATCTGCGTTGTTGGACCTGGTGTCTCTCATCATCCTCTTCACGATACCCCATAGACCCGGTGGGGTTTAGGTTTGATAGGTCTACTGGCCAATCAAGCACAGTAACACCATGGTCTTTAGAGCTGGTGTCAAGTCCTGTTGGAACATAAAACCAGCACCTCTAAAAAACATAAGTGCTCTAAATATTACTGGTAGATCGTTATTGTGAGTCTGGACTTAAAAAAATTGAATTCAAAAAGAAAATCTACATTTATTTTGACCTTAAAAGAGGACCTTGGACCACAGATCATCAGTCCAGTCCCTTAACTGGGGTTGGATGCTCTTGATGCCACCTCTGGTTCAGGAGCTGTTAAACACAAAGAACATGATAGTTGTAGCCCATGTTCTGGACATGTTTGTGTATGGTGGCTCTTAAAGCTCCAGCTGCAGTCCATGCCTTGTGAATCTCCTCCAAACCCTTAAATGAGGTTTGCTGCACAGTCCTTCCCAGGCAAGGCAAGTTTATTTGAACATCACATTTCAGCAACAAGAAATGTAATTCAAAGTGCTTTACATGAGGGAAACACATAGAAAAAAAGTACATAGCATTGGCATAATTAAGGAAAGGTGCAGTTACCTTAGGTTGCTTGTGCACCTTTATCCCACTAAACTTATTAGTACACTTGGATGCAGAGCTAAGTGAACGGCCTGCTTCTTTAGCTATGGCCTTTTGTAGTGTACCTGCTTGAGAACTGTCAGAGCAGCAGTTTTCTCCATGACTGCGTTGGAAGTAAGACTTCTGTATTAAGATCCCCTTTTGGGTTTCTTGTAATTTTCTGTAACAGAATGTTGGTTTTTATGAGCTGTAAGCTACAATCATCCACATAAACTGCCGTGTTGTGTGTAATCAGTCTGTGAGTTCCCCTTTTTAAACTGAATCACTAAAATAATAAAACAGATGCACCTCTTTATACTGTAACTTCGGGCCTTGGAGGACCTTGAGGAGCTAGGAAGTGAGGTCTGGATTTCCTTCCTGAACCAGTCCTCTCTGCAATCCAATCTTTCCCATTGATTTGACTTTTTTCTGTTTTGGTAAAAAGTGTCATCCTACAACCTAAATCTGGAAAATAAATTCAACTTGATCATTTCTGCTTTTCCAAAATACTCCAGAATAATAAGACCAGCATGCAAGTTTTGTGTCAAAATTGTTGAAATGTTTATTTAAATGAAAAGACATGACACCAACACAACAATTTTAAAACTTGACATACAGTCTGCTGAAAAGAAGAGTGAAGAAAGTGCTTTATTTGTTTAAAAAAAAAGAATCCTCATGGGTTGAAAGTGGAACATTCTCTTCACTGAGTTAAAGGGTCTCTGATAAAACACTTTTATTTCTATCATTGACATCACTGTTTGAACCCTGAACCAGGGTGTTCATGTAAAAATATGAAGGGGCTCCTCTTTGATATTTACAGCTGGAGTGGCGTCTCCAGATGAAGCGCTGCTGCTGGTCTGTCTGAAGGCACCAGTTTCATTCCAGCAAAGGTCAGTAATAAAGATTTAACACACAGTGCCCTTTACAATCAGCAGCGGTAAACCTGGTAGAGATGCGTTTTTAGCCTGAAAATAAATTCATCTTCTACTGCAGTAGCAGAATCTCACACTGTAGCAAAACCCAAACTATTTAATCTCTTACTACATTTTAAGTTGATGGGTAATAAATAGAACACAAAGCAAAGGTCAGTTTCTTATAGCTACTCCTGAAAATGGGAAAGACTCGAGCACATTACTTAGGTGAGGCAGATCATTAGTCAGGAAATGTTACTGCTAAGTTTGCCCACATTTACAGTCAGACATGGGGGGTCAAGTCTCCGTAGCAACCCTTTAGACAGATTGTACATGATAACTGTTTTTTTGGGAGGCACGGCAGAGAAAAAAAAAAAAGCTCTGTCTTGCCATCACTTCAGCTGAAACCATGTGCTCACTAATAAGTACAGTGAAGGATCTGTGATGCTGTGGGCCTGTTTCCCCCCACCCCCAAAGACCCTTGAAACTGAACTCTTTGAAGTTTTGGGACATTTGAAATGAAAATCTGGTTGTTCAAAAAACAAGGTAATGGTAAAAAAAACAAAAAAACAAAAACAAATGGTTCATCACACAAAATCTACGTTCTTCCAAAGCCATCTCTGTCCCCGCACCAAACCACTGTAGAGAGAGGGTCCTAAACATCTCGCTAAATTGAAATTAATGCTTTCGAGATTTGTCAGTGAGATGAGTCTGCTGCAACAGAAGATTCATTTATTTTAAGGCTTTTTCACCTCCTTATCAGAGATACCAATAAATGTAGAGGGTGGTGTATTTAAGAAAAGCGCTGATTGTACTACTCCTAGTGACCACTAGAGGGCAGCAAGGCCGTGGATCAGAGAGCTCAGTTTATGGTGAGGAGAACTTTGAACTATTTATATACATAATTTTCTCCATGTTCTATATTATAAGGCTAAAATATAGTTCTTTTTAGTTTCTAAAGACTTGAGTTTGAACCCAAATAGTGCAATTAATAACAGGTTGGTGATGGAATCTGTGTCTTTAGAGGATTTAACAAGCTCTTAAAATCAATGCCACTTAGAAAGTTTACTTTATTTCCCTTACTGAAGAAAATCCTCCAGCAAACTGCGCTTTATGCACAAACATCTTAGGACATTTTGGATCAGGACCTTTCTTTTGTAAGCTGGAATGAGCTGGACACATTTCAGACCAAAACAGCACTGTAAATCAACCTGCTTTCCACTGAGATATTACCCTTCATCTTCAATATAATCTATCATATATTTGTATTTTTTAATAATATGCTTAACGTGAGTCTTTCACTTGAGATAGTACAATGTCTTTTTATATTAGCAAATATTCAAGAACAAAAACATTCTTGAATCATAAACTTCTAAAAGAGAAAATAAATTAAATCGGTTTCTTTTTGTACATACTTACATGATACGAGCTGTTAAAGGCTGCACCTGTGTGAACATGAGCACCTGGTGAAATGGACCAGCTGGTAGATTTAAAACCCAACGCTAAATGAACGTACCTCAGGGTAAAACTAAGGATCAGATGTGATTGGCTTCACTTAGGCCCCGCCCTCATATCAAAACATATCTCACAACTTTGTAATGGTTGTAAAAACACAAAATATTTTAGTTTTTTTGTGTAAATATCATTTTCAAAAATAGCCAGGACTGGTCTGACATTAAAAAATAAGACAGGAAAATATAGAGTGAGCCAGATGTTGCTGTAGAAGCCAAATTCTTTCTGACATCAGCATAAATGTGCCCCGAAGGAACCAGCTTCTCTTCTCCCCGGACAAACGAGCGCTAACTGAACCAGAACTTCAAGGCGAGAAACCAAAATGCGATTGGGAGTTAGCACTGCCTGAAAGACAAAGCACAGGGCTACCATGGCCCTCCTGGCCTTCAGTTTGTTCCCCAGTCTTGGATGTTTTTAAGTTTATCTTTCATCCACTAGGGGGCGCTACATGTTGTAGGCCACATAAATGGGGTCCAGCTGGTCGGCCAGGAAGCCGTCGCGTAGGTGCATGCGCTGCTTCTCGCCGCGGGAGTTGATGGGGATGACTCCGATGTCGACGACCACCACCACCCCGACGATCAGGTAGTGCTCCTCCAGAACCACGTTGGTGACCAGAGGGACCAGGTCCAGAGCTTCGTGCTCGGAGCCGTCCAGCTCCACCACGACCACCAGTAGGTTGGTCCAAGTGAACACCGCGCTGGAAACAGAACACAGTATGAGAACAGATTAGAACATTAAAGGGTCCTAAATGGGGAGATCGAACTTTAGGAGCCCAGAAACCGGTTCGGGAGTGGCTGGGAACTTGGGTCTGGAAGCACTAAGCCTTTGGTCACTATAAGCCTCCCCTCTCTCATCATTGTGGAGGAGTTCCGGACCGCTCTTCTTCTCAACGTTGCTTCTGTTCATTAAGGTTTGCAGGCATTCTTCTCTGAACAGACATCTTCAGGTCCAAGCTCAGCATTTAAATCAGGCTGAGATCTGGACTTTGACTGGGCCATTGCAACACTAATTATAGCGACAGCATAATGCAGTGGAGAAACTGGTCAGAGTTGAAGGGAAGCTGGATGGAGCTACAGCATAGTCCTAGAGAAGAGAGGTTAGTGGAGGTACACCCTCCAGCAGGACAACGACCCTAAATATACAACCAGAGCTACAATGGGATTAATGGGCTCTTGATGTTTTCTTTGAGTATTTCACACTTTGACCTTGGGGTGAATTTGTTGCGACCTCCATCCCTGAGAAGACCGGCAGCCATTTTAAATAGCTTTAAAACCCTTGATGGGTAGCAACAGTTGCATCTCTGACATCATTGCTGATGTCTTTCCATCTTGGCATTGCGTAATCACAAACGTGGGCCCTGTACTAACAAACTAACCTAAATCCTGTGGAAGCAGTAAAGGTGTACTGCATCATCTGTGCTTCATAAATAATGATAGCGTGGAATCTGTTGGTTGGATTTAGAACTTGATGAAGACCCGATTGTTTTTACTATTATGTGTGTTGGACCTTAGAACTATGAGTCTTTCCCTTTCAAGTACAACATGAACCCGTCTATCAGTTCTTACCACTCTGTGATGCTCTTGTGCGTCCTGATGACGGAGGTCTCGATGTCGATGGGGTGGTAACGCATCCCCCTCAGCTCCATGGCTTCCTCCAGAGCGCCCACCACATACAGAGCATCGTGACGCTCTGCAGACACAGACAACAAACACTTTGTTTCCTGGCAGGAACTGCATGACGGTCATTCCTCCTATTAACTACATAATCCAGAGTACTGCAGCTGTTTGGTTTTACAGTGAGGAGAAGCTAGACGAATCTTGCTCAGCTGCACTGATCTCACCTCCGCTGGCGTCTGTCAGCTCGGTCCGCCGCAGGAAACCTAGGTATCCGGTCCGAGCCCAAACTGTCTGAGTGTCCCCAAAACTGAGCCTGGAGCTGAAATGATCCGACTGCAGGACTTCGTCCCCGTAGACGGTGAAGTAACCGCTGGCGTTGTGGCCGCTGTGCACCCAAATCTACAAACAGAACAATGTTTAACGGGTTAAAGCCAGACCCAGTGTTTGCACAACAGCTGGAGCCGGGCTCATGGAGACCAACAACCAATCAGAATGTTCCAACGGCCAGGTTTACAACTACAGACTTAGATTAAGAAGATTAAAATCCAAACTCAGACAAAAACATTCCTGGGTCACGATCTCTGATCATCAGGGAGGGTGAAATGTTTACTGGAACAGACCTTGTGTGGCTGTGGACGAAAACAGAACTGCTCTCCTGGACAATAAAAAGTCAACTTCATGAAAATATTATTTTAATAAAATTCTGCTTTATTCTGCAGAGAGAAGCGGAGTCCTTCTGTGTCTGTCTGCTGTGATTCATGAAAAAGTAATTTGGTGGAACTGAAGGCCTGAGGTTGAACAGCAGGGGGCGCTGTTGTTCAGTGTTAAGGTATATGCTGGGTGAGTCAGTAGACATTTTTATTTCTGGCCTGTTTGTTGCAGAGATTCTAATATAACACAGATGTGAATGCAAACCAATTGTAGAACAAGTTACACATTTAAATTCTGAAGCAAGATACAGTGCTGGAAAAAGTATGTACACCCCTACAGATTTCTTATGTTTTTCTTTGTTTGCCAAACGTTCCAGATCATAAATCAGTTAATGATAACCTGAGTAAAAACACACTTATTTAACAGTCATTAACAGCATTCACAACCCACACCCAGGCCTTTTTATTACTTTCAGACCCGTAGAATCAAGAAACCTGTCAATAGAACCTGTCTGACAACATGAAGCAGGCTAAAAGATCTCAAAAAGCAATGCATTCAGTCGTGATCCATCGATATTCAAGAACAAATGATAATCAAAGTCATTTCTAAGGCTTTAGGGTTTCACAGTGAGCCACAGTGAGATCCGTTATTCACAGATGGAGAAAACATGGGGCAGTGGTGAACCTTGCCAGGAATGGCCGGCCTACCAAAGTTACTCCAAGAGCGCATTGACAACCCTTCAAGGAAGTCACAAAAGAACCCAGAACAACATCTAAAGCACAGTAGGCCTCACTGTCTGAGTTAAGGTCAGAGGTCATGAATAAACAATGCTTCGGGACCAAGATGACTTGCTGGAATGGCCTAATCAAAGCCCACACTAAAGTCATAATGACTTTAAACAGGCTGTTTATGCATAAAAACCACATTTATGGCACAAGCAGCTATCAGATTAATAAAATAAATCATTTCAAGGTTTAAATCTGTTAGGGGGGCAAAAACTTTTCCACAGGACTGCAAAAAGAAAGTCTCGCAGCTCCGTAATGGTTCATGTTTGGTAAAAGATTCCACAAACCTCTCCCAGGTGTGACTCCCCCATCGGCCCTTTGGTCTCCGGGTTGGCGATGATGATCCGGACTCCAGGCAGGATCTGCTCATTCAGGGGAATGAAAGAATAATTAATAACAAAGCAGGATGAAAGGCTTAAACACGGCAACGTTTTGGTTTTGGCTGAGGAAATGAAAATAAAGGGATTCAACAGAAATGTCTGCTTGTTTTCTTTAAAAAGGTAATAAAGAACGTACCTTCCCAGACTCCATCAGCGGTAAACTGTGTGGCGACCCCCGCTCCACTAATCTGACCCTGAACAGCAAAGTTAACATCAAAATATGAGTCATTTTATTAGGAAACTATTAACATTCTTGGATATTTCTTTAATAATTTTGATACATCTGATCATTCCTAAAAGCTAAATGTGAGGCTTAGAGAGACTCAAGCAAAGATATATGCAAATAAAAGCTAAAAGGGGCAAAATGTTACTGGAGTTAAACTCCAATGCATTATTGATAAGAAAAACATTTGACTTTTGTAGGGTTTTAAAATCCTTTTGAGTCATTTTGTCTGAAAAAGCTGATAGCTGAGTGTCACTGCGAACTCCTGAGGGGGATGATTCTGGGAACAGATTATTTGAATCATCTTAGTTTCCAGAAACAGCAGTTTCTAAAATCAAATTTAAGCCCAAGGGTGAATGTGATGGTTCGGACCTCTGAGAGGCAATAAAAACCATCAGAAATGGTTTCTCACGTTAAAACCAACAAGCCTGGAGCGTCTTAGAAGGACCAGGACTGTCTAGATCAACAGTGATTACATTTAATCATCACAAATGGACAGATGGATCAGCAGGAGCGGAGGAACAGGGAGCAGAAGACCTTCAGTTCGCTGGATTTAGAAAACATTTTACTGTTCTTCATAACTTGGATATCAACTTCAGGACCAAATCCTGACTGGTGTGGATCAGTTCATCGGTTTGTTGGCTTCTGTTTCTCCACCTGCTTTAAGAGAGCAGACCTCAGGTTCTCAGTAGGGTACCGGATTTGAGGAGTTTCCAGATTTTTCAGTCTGTCCTTCATGGTTTTATTGGCTGTTTTGGTCAGGGGATAGCGTGCAACCCTTGACATGTTAATTTTGAGCAAGCTCTGCACTGGTGGCATCACATTTCTTTGGGAGACTCTTGTTGAGCTTCCTAAACATCCAGAATTGTTCTTTATTGCAGCTGAACCCAGCTCGAATTTCTTGATGATACAAAGAAACATCCTTTCAGGTGTAACTTTCTTAGCAGTTTCCTGCATGTGACGTCATGTTGATGCACAGCACTGATTGCAGCATTCTGTTTCTTAAGAGGCAACCATTGCTAACACAAGATGTCTTCTTTTATTGCCATCAGTCTGCTATTTAGATTGCTTGTGTGATTTAAGCTCGACGTCTTCGCCGCTCCACCTGAGATCATGATACGACTATACTGACATGAACGGAGCCGATCACTTTGTGCAAAAATACAATTAAAATTGGGTTATAAACCTTGCAACACATTGCCTGTTAGTCTGTGGCTCAACATAAAGCGAGCATACGTTGCACCAACTCAGAGATACTTTTGGCTTCTCACTAAACTCAAACTTTCTACTGTTTAGTGCAGCCGTATCGCACTAATAAACTTTACAACTGATGATGCCCAGCAGAATGGCTGCAGGATCCCACTGCACCTCCAGGCAACACTTTATGGGAACAGAATATATGAAAGGCCTGCGTGAGCAGAAAGAAATGGAGCTCAGAGACTTCAAAAAAAATTAAACAAGCCTCATACTGAGATCAAGGAAAATTAGTTAAGATTGGTTCTAATTTTCTGTGTTTGATCAGTAAGAAACATGAATTAAAACGGTCAAATCAATGAATAAGGCAGAAAACATATAACATAAATGTCAAAATAAATGCACTCCACTTTATTAGGTCCACCTGTTCACAAACAATGAAACCATTCAATCACATGGCAGCAACTTGATGCAATTGAGCACCTAGATATGAGATTTACGTGACTTTGAACATGGGAAAGGCTGCTCTGAGTATCTCATGAACTGCTGGGATTTTCAGCAAACCATCTCTCATGTTTTCAGAAAATGGTCCAAAAAAGGGAAAATACCAGCAGGGCACCAGCTGTTCTGCTGATGCAGATGAGAATGGGCAGACTGGTTGAAATTACCTCCAGTAACAAATCCCAAACTGGTTTGTTGAACATGACAATGATAACGTCCTGCACCGTCACCAGATCTCCAACAGAGCAGCTTTGGGATGTGATGGATCAAGAGATTGACATCCTGGAGGTACAGCTGACACATCTACAGCTACTTCAGGGTGCCTTCAATGTTTCTGAATCCCTGTTAATTTATGAAACCAGAAAATGAGTTGGTTCTGAAGGAAAAGGGGATCCAACCTGGTACTGGAGAAGGGGTACGTAATAAAGTGACCAGTTAGGGTAGCGAAGACTGAACTAATGTAAAATGCAGCTGTATGAATGAAGACGTTGTCTAGTGCAGTGGTCATTATTAATGTACTGTTCAACAGTTATTGGCTGTTCATGTTTCTGAAGATTATGTTATTTCACATTTTAAACGTCAAGCACAAAGAATCTCACCTGTCGTGGCGTAGCGCCCTCATATCCACATACACAGTGGTCGGGTCGGGTCCTGAGGTGCCCTGAGAAACAAAAACAGTCAAACTGTAGGAACAGATACTACTCGCATCGTACTATTGTACCACTACACACCAAACTACTACTACTACTACTTCCTCGCAGGCTGCAGTGGATGCATTCACGTTCAGCGAGCTTTCGATCCACAGGACGGGAACATTAGGAGTGAGCGCTGAGATGACCTCAGTGAAAGGTGACATCAAAACAAACTAAACAGTTCAAATAAAACACTGTAAAACGTGATTCACTGAACCGACATGCAAACCAATTAAAGAGGGAAGAAACAGGAAAGTCCAGGGTGATGACTGTGGTTTAAAAGCAAAACAGCTGTAATCAGGCACACCTTCATTGGTTCTGCACAGGTCTAAGATTCTTTCATAATCAACCATCTCTCCCCCCCAAGGAGGAACAGAATCCATCACCGAACATTAACCCGACTCACCCGCGGTGCAAAACCCTCATGTCCGCACTCAGTCATCAGAGGCTGTATTAGCACCATGTAAGCTTGAAGATTTTTCCACAAAATGAGAATTTATTCAGATATTCTGATTTGCGAGTTAATTTCACACCAAAGGACAGCGGCATGTTTGTCCCACCAGAAAAGGGTCAGATAAGCTAGCTAGTGAGCGACATTAGCTCGGACACAGACCCTAACTTCAGCACTTTCTACTCATTTATTTCATTTAGGAGCAACTCTTCTGGATCTTTTTAGTTCATACTCCGTCAGACGAGAGTAACAACAAACATTAAAGTTTAATGCAGTCCTTCCTGCGGCCATTTTTACATCATCTCTCTGGTTCCGGAGCCTTTTAGGTTTGCTGCAATTCACCAAGAAAATGCATGTTTTTCACTGGTTTCTGTGGGGAAAGAAGTTTCTCAGTCTTATTCCTTTCCAAACACGTTCTGGTCTATGTCACTAGCTACAGTTAAGTCCAAAACTATTCATACCCTTGGCAGATTTATTTTCATTCCACCAAGAAGTTTGTTTCTGAAGACAATAAGATGTGCATCTCTCAAAATCTAATAAAATCTAATAAAACAAGGTAAAAGGAGTAAGTTTTAGAAAAAAAATAATTTCCTTTGTTTTTTTACATGTTAAATTCATTTAATAATCTTTATTGGATAACAGCAGTCAAACCCATCTTATAATTGCTGACCAGGATTTTGCTGGTTTCCACCAGTATGTTAACAGTTTTCCTGCCTCAGCAGGGATCTTTCTGGGCCTGATCAACCGGCAGTTTCAGTTGTAATGGTTTTATCTGCTGTAACATTTTGTTCTTTAAATTTACAGCAGAATTGGTGGAAAGCGGGAAACTAGATTTAAATTTCATGGATAAATATGAATAACTTTACAAATATTTTTTGCAATCTAGATTAGGGTGGCAAAATTGGAGCGTTTTCAGACACTGACTTACTTAGTTTTTTCCTACATTACTATAGCATCTTTCATCATGTCACCATGATCTGAATGGTTTCCAGTCGGTTACTGGAGCTGTAAAGTTCCGGCATTTTTTGGGTCACAGTGTTTTCATTATGTTCCCTCGTTTGCATCTTTATTTGAGCATCTTCCTGCATTAGCCAAATAAATAAAACAACCAAGAAGAGGTACAGAGGTTCAACATTGTTCTTTTTATCAAGCAAGTTTGTGCTTCTTTTGTATCCTCTCTCCTGTTTTGACTGAGAAATTGTGTAGTATTTAGTATGCTTCAGCAAATTTCAGATAGAAGGAGGGAGGAGATGTCTGGAAGATGTCAGGATTATAACACTGATCTGGTCCAACACCAGAATGCTTCCTATATTTGGGGAGATGCAGCTTCAGGCTGCAGAACGTGTCAAAAATAAGGAATTTTCAGTAGTTTTACTTAAAGTTTTGATCTTAAGCTGGCTGGAGAACAGGGTGCTGACAAACATGGTGCTGTTCATCAGGCAGGGGAGGGTTCATGGAGGTTTCCTACCTGGTCGGCAAGCTTTCCCAGCCTGTGAGGCTGCAGCAGCAGAGAGACGGGGCCGAGGATGAATTCAAAGAGGAAGCAAAGAAAGTAAAGGAGGAGGGAGGACGGAGACAGAACAAAGTATGAGATATGTAGGTGGGGTTATGCTTTAAAACAAGAAGAGGGAGGAAAAAAGTCAAAATGCAAACTTAAAGAAACAAATCAAGCAGTTAGGTTTAAAAAAGGTGCTTCAGCAGGATGTTAGTCTGCTTCAGAGTTTAACTGCTGCTTTCTAAACAAACCAGTTAATGTGGTTCTCACTCCTCCATTTAAACAGTCTCTCTAACAGCAACACTTAGCATCACAGGTGGAAGGACTGGAGGTTAGTGCAACATCTAAAGCTTAGACATCATCCACAATTCTACACAAGTTATCAAGCTAAAATCATGCAAAAGATCTGAGCTTCACCTGAAAATTACTATAAAAAATCTAAAACATTTCTCTTCAAAGTAATCCAGAGATGATTTTATATAAAAACAGGGAAATTTGTGTCCAGTCTGAAGGTTGTAAACCACAGCTGAACGTGACAGGAATAATGGAAGGATGGATGGAGCTGAACATGAGAAAAATATGGAAGAAAAATCCGGATGTATTTGTGCAGATGAAGGAGAGGATGTTTTTTTCTCCAACATCTATAAACAGGGATCCTAGACAGACTGGTACAGTGTGGAAAAGTATGGAATCTGAATTTAACATCTTCCAGGTCTCGATAGGTACGAAAAATGCTCTTCCTTGTGTCCTTCCTTTATTCCTCACTATGTTTTCTTCTTTCCTTCCTTCCTTTAGTCATTTATATTTTTAAATTAAAGAAGTGAGATTTTTACATAAAAACTGTTTAGAACCCCTGATTGAGTGTTAATGTGATCATTACATTTAATTTGCAGCAAAAGAATAATACGTTTGTCATTTTACAACAAAGATCATTGTTTTTCTTACAATTTAAAACAAAATAAGACATTTAATCCCGTCAGGAGGTTGGGGTGTATGTAAACTAATGAGCAAAGCTGTGAAGTTTCACTGCAGCACGAAGTGCTTCAAACACAACTGCAGAAGGATCTCCTGTCCACCCCAGTAGTAATCACAATGTGCACCAGGTATGACTCCAGGTCAAAATGTCCCCATTTTGTCCCCACATGTTGCCTTTTCGTGCAGACCTGCTTCCTCCATCTACCTGTAAACAAACCATGTTGTACCCATGTACCTAACCGCTGCATTGGCTATCAGTTCACTTCTGTAGATCAATCCACAGTCAGTCCTGAAGAACTGGTGTCCTACTATACTAAATGGTAAAGGGGGGAAATGACCAGCAGCCGCCGACTTGAAAATGATAAAAATCCAATATGTGGTGCGATACCTTTGAACCTTTTTACCTAATTTAGTTCCTATTAATGCAAACCCAGCACAGATCCACACAAGATCAGCTCAAGTCAAGGAACATCAGCACCAGCAACCAGCATTCATGAACATTAAATGTAAATAGTTGAGATGCTTAGGAGCATTTTTTGAAGAACTCAGTTTATGAGCAACTTGTTTAACGTGTTTTAACCTGCCATTTTTTCTGAGATCAATAAATAAACCAAATAAAAACCAGATACCTGCCATCTGCGAAATGTTCCTATTCCTCAGACAGGAGCTGTAATATCATTTGTTCTACAGATCTGAAGCTTCTCAAATGTGAATGCAGTGAGTCTCCGCTCCAAATTCAGCCACCATGTTTAACTCTCAGCAAAGAGCAGAAGCTGTGAAAAGCTGACTGACCTGCAGGCAGATGGCCAGGTTGACTCTGCAGCCGAACGAGGTGCTGACGGCCCGGGGGTGGAGTCCGAGGTCTTTGAAGAGCTTGGAAAAGGACTGCGTCAGGGCTATCCTGGGACGCTCCTCTGCTACGACCACACAGGTCCTCACCCGGGACAGGTCTACTCCTCTAGACTGGACAGAGGGAAGCAGGATGGGCATCAGGAGGAGATTGAGAGGTTTATGTGATTAAAACCATGAGGCTGAGCCGAAGTTACCTTCAGCGAGTCGGTTTGCAGGCCCAGGCCTTTGGTGCACAGCTCCATGACGCTGTAGGAGCAGAAAGTGTCCCGGACTTTGTACTGACTGACGGCCGATAACCAGAGAGCCGGATTCACTTCCAGCTCAGACGGAGGAATGAGGATGGACTGGTGACCTGAGTACACACTAAACAAGTGGAGAAACGTATTAATATTAGAGATAAAGCTGCAAAGATTTAAATTTAAAACCAACTGAATAAAACATTTAAGAATTTTTAAGTTGCAGATTCCATCTCATTTATAACCAATGTTTAGACCTGGCTCTGAAGACAACCTGAGAAGCTTTTAAGGACTATACAGCCACACTGTGCGGCGTTTAATCCACAATCCAAAGACCGTCTTATAGAAAGGATGATGGGAATCCCATACCCTCTTCAGAGGTCCACCCTGGCTTGGTGCTCGGGTCCCTTTTCTTTGCAGCATGCACCTTTTCCTTAGGACTGTTTCCTCGTGAATGAGGCAATACCACCCTAGTCTAAACTTCCCAAAAATGATCATCTAAGCCAATTACTCTATTTAACGCTATTTCAGTACAAAAAAATCTAAATGCCCTATTGATAGATGGACAGATGTCATTTTTATCTTTTTGATCAATCTTAATTCAAACAAATTAAAAACATGATTGGAAGATTAAAGGGTTGGATTTGTTTCTGGCATTCCCTGTTTCTGTTCCTGAGGATCTGACCTGCAAAGGCACCAGAGGACGAAGCCTAGGCCACAGTACGGGTCCAGGCAGATGGCGACCTCTCTGGACGGGTAGAGCTCACACTGCAGCTTGATGGAGCGGCAGAAGGCACTGGTGGCTGTGTGGGACATCTGCGGCACATCGACGCACAGAGTTTGAATGTCAGTCAGTTATTAAACATCTGTAAATGTCTTCAATATTTAAGTCTGTAGAAATAATGACAGTTTTGTATTTTTATTTTGGTTGAAATCTACAGGATGAAGATAAAACCTCGTTTATTGACAGAAGTTAACATGACAGAGCAACAGCGCTTTAATTAGCATGAGAAAACTTTGGATGCAGCAGTGTCCTCATGAATGGGCCGTCTTGTCTTTCCTCAGCGGTTTCTGGCGCCGGCTTTAATATTGCAGCAGTGACTGATTTGCTCATTAAGCACAGTGATTAATCACAATGAACAGGCAATTTAGCTGCACATGAGAAAACATGCCGGCTTTGTTTCCTGCAGACATGGATTCCATTCTTTTCTAAATGTCTGTTTCAGACAGTGCTCATTTATGACGCCTTTGTCTTTTCTGTTGCAGTTATGATGCAAAGCAACACATCCACAGCTCTAGATGATGTGAACGCCGGCAGAATTAATTTCAGCTGGCATCCGCTGAACATTCAGCCATCTTATTAAAACCTGTTGGAAGGTTTAGGGTGAAATGTGGCAGTTATAAGATCCACTTACAGGTCTATAACAGTGTTTTACTGTCTCTGAGCACATGACTCTGGGGTAATACTAGTCTCAGCACACACAGCACTGCAATGCAATCTGATATCACCTCTTACAACATCTCTGTCGTCTCTTACTAAGCCTGTTTGCAGCCTTTAAACAGGTTATTATTTAACTTACTATGTTTGCACCATGTTGGGTTCTGGTGAAGTAGAACTGCATTAAAGTGAGGAGCAGTTTCGGTTTTAATGATTACCTGAGTCCCTTACCTACAAATTAAAACCAGACATTGCATGCCTGATTTCAGTTTTATAATAAACAAAAGGGATAAGTGTATACTGGTGTGTGTCATGAATGATTTGGTTCTGGCTTTGGAGCTTTTCACTCTAAAACCAGTTAGGAACCGGCTCTTGGAGCAGCCCTGGGTTATCACTGGGGCTGCTAGGTTGGAAAAAGACTTGGAAAAAACTTTGCCTCCTTTATTAAGAATCAATGTTTAGGTGGAACATTTTTTGACAAATTAATTCCATTATATATACAGACATTCTTGGTTAAACTGTAAGAGAAATGAGAGCGTTTTGTGTTGTCTTCTTTTAATGATTTCCAGCTGGGCTACACATGCAAACCTGGAAGGTAAATAAGGATTTCTGAGTCACAATTTGGCTCAGCCACTAAACAGGACCGGTCAAGACAGCAACAACCAATCAGGTCTGCATTACCAGGGCTGACCTTCCCTCCGTCCAGGACTTGTACAGGTCCAGGGTCAGGAAAGGGGCAGCTAACATATATGCAGACCCCACACATCCTGGCCAATCTTGGCCAATAAAGCTAATTCTGACTCAATTAATCCTGTTTCTACCCATTCACAAGCAAATAAAACTACATTAAATCAAAGTTATTCGGGAACCATTTCAGTTACATTTTATTTTAATTTGAAGCGCTACGTCGAAGATCCAAGCACTGTTAAAAGGATTTAGAAACCTCAGATCCTCCCTTTTCTTTCAGCTCTGAGGTCTACAGTAAACCTGTGAGTCTTTCAAGCTACCAGACGATGCTGGAGGAGAATCCACCTGGTCCTTGTTTATCAACGATTACCCATGATCCATCAGTCCGCACCAACTCTGGACTCTACAGTCACATAAAAAGTGTCTGCCTGCTGCAGAAACAACCGGATGCAACCAAAACGATAAACATGTCTCACTCCTAAGCATTAAGTTAGTTGCTCACATTCTGTGAACACACTGAAGTCTGTAAGCTAACTTAAAACACTATTTTACTGAAAATGCAATTTTTAGCTAACAGAATATATTCCATTGCGGTCCAATTAAAAAACCATAACTAGAATTTACTGTAAATAATAATTTATTCTAAGCATAACACATTACACCTAGTTTTTAATATAAAGAAAATCAGGATTTTACTGTAAATGTAGCTTACAGCTGTAAGAACATTTTACGCTATCATCAGATTTAATACAGCTGGATTGAAAAGTATGTATAATGATAATTAAATTATGTATTTTTTTCATTTTAATGATATTAGTTTAGGTAACATTTTGATTTGGTGTTTTGTGCTCTAATGGGAAGCAGAGATAACATTTCCTTCATGTTTAATGGATAAATGACATCAGCATGGAGATCCTCCAGTGAGATGAAATCAGTGATTTTCTCCAACTGCCTCTAAAGCCCCTAAAACCTGCTGAAAACTGAAGGTGTGTCTGAAAACAGGGGAAAACGTTAGGCTCCTGATCTGCTGTTCAATCTCTTAAATCAGTGCAGCTGAAATGAGGCTAATTGACAATTAAGTTTCTATTTACAGAAAAAATGAGCCTGGTTGAAAACTTGAAGCTCTGAAAGTGCAACAAAAACTGGTTTCTCATCTTGTTTTTTTTTTTTTTTTTTTGGTTTGTGCCTGCAGACAATCAGGAAACAAAAGGTTTCAGCATCAATAGATTAAACACCAACAGGAAAAGGCTACGCTGCGCTTCAGTGGATTTAGACACAGGAACACAAACAACCAAACTGAGGTCAGTTTGATTCTCTGCAGCAGGAATCAATATCACTTTTATCAAAATGTCACCACCGCCTATCTATCCAGAGGAGCTGGCATTGCTGGGGAAATCTGTTGGTAAATCTGAGGAGGAGGAGGAATCTTCTCATGCAGCACTTCAGTTTTAGGATGTCTTAACAGATTTGACATTTCTCTCTCGCAATAAATAAACCTCCTCGGTTGCAGTGTGTCTCTGTGTGTGTCTGTGTGTGAGCTTACTTTGACTCCAGCGAGCATGCCGGTAGTGGAGACGCTGAAGTCCAGGTAGGCCAGGGTGTCGGGGTTGGACGGTTTATGCAGCAGGGGAGGCTTCTTCTTTGGCAAATCATCTGAAAGGAAACTCAACGATAAGATGGGTCAAGGGTTTTTAGTTTGGAGACAGATTGGAGCAGCAGCAAAGAGACTGAGGCGGGACAGTACTGAGCAAAGAGTCATAATTTGTTTCTGCATATTTAGCTTTTAAGCAGCCAGACTTTGCTGTAATCTCTTATAGTGGTCTTGATATAGTTCTCCGTGATTTTTTAAATGTTATTCAGAGTTTTTCTTTAAAGTTTGGCAGATTTTCACTCTCTTGCAGTCCAGTCGCTGTGGTTTTATTATTATTTTGTATAATTATTTTTATTTTTGCTTGATAACCCACTGAACTGTGACCCATGAATTATTCAGGCATAAAATGACTCCCAAACTCAAGAGGTGATCCTGTGTTGTAGTGACACATAACAGAGGAATTAGCATCCTTCCATCGTCTTCCCCTCATCCGAGATAAGGTCCAGCTCATCCCAAGGCGTTCCCAGAACAGAGTGGATAAATAGTCCCTCCAATGAGTTCTGGGTCTTCCTAGAGTTCTCCTTACAGTGGGACGTGTCTTGAAGACCTCCAAAGAGAGCCTCCAAGGAGGAATCCTGATCAGATGCCTGAACCGCCTCAGCTGACTCCTTTCGATGTGGAGAAGCAGTGGCTCGCTGCATCTCTAAGGCTGAGTCCGACTGCCCCACAGAGGAAGCTCATTTCAGCCGTCTGCATCTGGGATCTCATTCTTTTGGTCATGATCCGTACATCAGGAGTGTAGGCAAGGGTCGGAACGCAGACGGATCGGTAAATTGAGAGCTTTGATGTTTCCTTTCCACAACAGACCAGAACAGACGAAGCCCAGGTCCGTCTCTCCATCTCCTGCTCCATTCAACCATCACTTGTGAACAAGACACTCCACTAGATGCAGAGACAGACCCCCAACCCACAGGGGGCAGTCCACCTTTTACCAGAACCATAGTCTGAGACTTGGAGAAGCTGAGAACTGCTTTGTTACCAGCAGCCCAAACAAAAACCCAATTAGCTCCACGTCTTCGACTGAATGAATGATAAATAAAACAATAAATGTGTTTTAATTATTTGGCAGACAGGACATAGGTGTTTTAGTCTTTAGGACCTGACCTTCAGATAGAGGAGATGGAAATGATACAAGGACTGGACTGAAAATAAGGACATTAGGTGCCTTAGTTCGAAGAAACACTTTTAACAGACCTTCAGAGCTCTGACTGTCCCTTTAACTAGTTGTAAGAAATTCTGGCTGCTTGGAAGGAAAATCTAAACAATGTCCGGACAGCCCTGCAATTTAAAATGTAAAACTTTAGTTGATTTAAAAACTATAATGCACAAAAGCTGGAAAGACTTTTTAAAAATAACTTTTAGTCCTGATTTGAGGAGGTTTGGATTTTCCTTTTACTTTAAAACAATAGATGAAATAAAATGATCTAACTTTGGTTTAATCAGATTATTTAGTTCTAATTTGATAAAACTCTTTGCGTTTAGTTTCTCAGAAATCCTCTGCAGCGTTGGCGAGTTGTGTACCTGTGTCTATGACGGGTGGCCACGTGCGGATGTCCACGGCCGCCAGCGCCTCCTTGGACCGCAGCAGCTTGCAGATGACCTGCATGGTCATCACACACACTGACCGGCTCACCTGAACGATTCATCACAGACACATGAAACACAAAGAAAGAAGGAAATGCTGCGAGTCAGAGCCGGTACTCTGCGATATCTGATGCAGCTGGGACCTCCAGTGTGTCCTGTCCTCATTTACTCATTTTTCTATGCTCATGTTTTGCCTGATGATCCAGATGTCCCAAACAAGGATGGATTCATCCGAGGAAGTAACTTTACACTCCTCATTTGCTCTCCATCCTTCTGCTTCCGGCAGAATTTCCACCTTTCCTTGAGGTTTGTCTTGGACAGAAGTGGTTTCTTTGTTGCCTTTTCTAGCATTCAGAACCAACTACTGCCAATGCTGAGCAAGCTTTGCACTGGCGGCAGGAGGAGGCGCTTTTCCTTGGATGTAACTCCTGCTAATAGATTAAATCTGTCAGAATCGACAGAGTTTAGCTTTTACCTCCACGATCATCTTGACTGTGGGCAGCGTGGTGGCGATGTTCTGTGGGTGAGGAGGCCGCACTGTGATTGGTACGCAGCCGGCGTAAAGGCATCCATAAAACGCAGCGATGAGGTCGATACCTGGAGGAACAGATTAAGGAAGGAAGAAAGAAAAGGAGAATGATTGAGAGAGATAAAAAGGAGGAGAGATGAAATGTGCAAAACGACAAATTTAAGGAGTTGGAGCAGACCAAAAGATGAGCAGAAGTAGAACCAGAAATAGCAACAGCGTAGGGAAAAGAAGGAGAAGAGATGAAGACAAAAAGGAGAATTTCAAGGTCAAACACGTGGAGGCCGTTAATTGATTTCTGCTATAAGACAATCTCCTCATGTCTGAGACTTCGTCCTGATCTGCGTCGTCTTTCTGGACACCACGGACAGAATTACAATTCTTCTCCCTGCAGCGCTCTGATCAAAACAACGTTTCTCTTGGTTAAAACAAACACTTTCTCCTTGTTGTTTCTCATTTTTCCTCCCTGTGATCCGCTCAGCTCACTTCCAGCTCTGTAAGGTTTCATATAACCTCATAATTGATCGTATTTTAAGCAAGATGATTTAGTTCTTTAAGGTCTTCAGACTGGTCGGTTTCTGGAATGCTACTGAGGATTGGAAGCTTTACATGATGGATCTAATAAGAAAAACCTTGATGGGTAAACCAGTACCCCAGTTAAAAGGTTAAGACCAACCTCTGTCGACATGCCTTTACTGAATGTTGTCCAAAAACAGTTTTAAGTTTCTTGGTTCATGAGTGGCGTACATACTTTCCGACTAATGCTGCTAAATGTGGCTGTTTTTGAACTGATGCCACATTAAACGGTGGTTTAGTCAAGAGTGATCAGCAGTTAAAAGAGATTTAAGGACAAAATTGGGCGACGTTATAAAAATAAATAAAATTGCTGAGACATTATTCTCCTAGTTCACCCTCACCAATGGTAGATCTAGTTGTCCGCTGTGTGTCATACAGTCAGGCTGTTACACCTATATATACGTACAGGCCAGTAGAAAAATATTCCTTCTTCAAGATTTTTTTCAGTTTTTACTTTTTGGTCCCACTTAAATATTTCAGATCGAACTAACTTTAACATCAGACAAAGATAACCTCAGTAAATGCAAAATAATTTTTTTTCAATGACGATTTTATTTAGTAAAGCAAAAGCTATCCAAAGCAACCTGAGTCAAAAAGTAATTACCCCCTAAACCTATTAACTGGCTGTGTGAACTGCCACTCCTTTGGCCCACTCATCCTTGCAGAATTGTCTTAATTAGTACACATTGCATAAAAAGCATTGTTTACGGTCCGTCCACTGCATCTTAATTTAATTCTACTCTGGACTTTGACTATGCCTCTCAAAACCCTTGATTTTGGTTTTCCTAAGACTTTCTGGTAAGCCTTGAATTATTGCTCCATAAATAAATAATTTTTACTTCACACAACACCTTAGAAGGTGAGTGTCTTCAGTTTTTAATTTCCCAGTCACTTTTTTTCCATGTCCGATCCTGCAAACATATCGATGCAGACAAGAGAAAGACACTGAGCTAACCTGGAGGGTAAACCAGGGCAACGTGGTCTCCGTCCTGCAGGTGGCCCCGTTCAGCCAGCACAGCGGCGATCTTCTCCGCTCTCTTGTGCAGCTGAAGGCAAGTCAGAGAGCTGGCTATGGCCCCCTGCAGGTCATAAAGAGAACTGATCGATGTGTTCGGCCAGCAGGTTGCAGCATCTCAAAAACTAACAACACAGCAGAGGAGCATGAAACAAACCCAACGGTCAGACTTCTTCACTGAAATAATCTCCTTCAGCTCTGTTACATCTATACAACAATTTAACGTACAAATGGAGACTGGCACATGTGTGAGAGATAAACAGATAAATATCGTTATGATGCTCGTGTGTGTAGGTGTGTTTTTTATTTTTTTTACCCTGGAGTTGAGGAGTGTGTACAGGACGTGGTCTGGAGTTGTCTGAGCTCTCCACTGCAGCACCTCGGACAGGAAGAGGAACTAAAAAATGAAGAAATCCACATATTAATGGTTATTTACTGTCTCTATACTGAATAAAGCGCAAACTAGAGATCACTGAGGGACACCAGTGGCATTCTTTGGAAATCGATAGATTCAGACTAAAAATACATGGAAATGCTCAAATCAAATGAACGTTACTATCAGATAAATAATCGTAGCAAATTAAAAAAAGCTGTTTCACTGAATGATTTCAAATCAATACCAGCCTTGCCCCATGGAAACCAGCATGGGGCGACTGGCAATGAGTGTTTTATGTCACGGTGGAGGAACATTTGGGTTTTTGAAGACAACCAGAACTAGCCTTGCTGGTGAGTTTCAGATTATTGACCCAAAACTCAAAAGCATTTGATCTTAAAGTCATGAACGGATGGCTGGGAAATCTTTAGGATTTTCTCATGAAGAGCAAAATTCATGGTTCCATCATTACAATAAGTTGTCCAGGTCCTGAAGCAGCACAGCAGCTCCAGACCATCATACTACCACCACCATGTTTGACTGTAGGTATGATGTTCTGTGTTTGTCAGTCCACAGAAAATGTTCCCAAAGGTCTTCAGGACTTGGCCTGCTGTGCTTTGGATGTTTTTCTGGGTTCTGTTATGACCCCATAGATAAGTCCTTGGTAGGTTGACCTCTCCTGAGAAGGTTCCCCATGCTCCATGTGTTCTCCATTTTCTCTCCCTGTGGGTCTCTGGAGTCCCAGAGTCATAGAGATGGGTGTTGTAACCGTTTCCAGACTGATGGATGTCAGTGACTTTGTTCCTCATCCTTTTAGAAATTTCTTTAGATCGATCGAGGCATGATGGGTTTATTTTAGCTCTTCTAGCCTACTTGATGTTCTCAGACAGCTTTTATTGAAGTAATTTGTTGATTCTACAGGTCTGGCAGTAGTCAGGCCGGGTCGTAGCTGGTGAAATCAGAGGTAATTCATGATTTAACAAGGGGGGTGATTGCTTCTCCTCACAGCGCCAGGTAGGTTTGGATAGCCTTGTCTTCCTCAAGAAATAAAATGAAAACTGCTTCTTTATTTACTCAGGCTGTCTTTGACTGATGTTACAGTTTTCTGATGATCTCAAACATCCAAGTGTGATAGAAAAGCAATAACTGAAGAGGTGAGGTATTTTTTCACAGCTCAGTATGTCTGAAGCGAGGTTGATAGAAGTCCAGCTGGTAGTTTTAAAAAGACTGAAGTAGATGTTTTCTTCAGATGGATAATCAGCCAGAACCCTGCTGAGCCCCTCTGCATGCTGACAGGAAATGGACCAGGAGGTGGCAGGAGCCTTTCTCTTATTATTAAATCTCATAAATTCTATAAATGGTGACATTTCCACAGCTGGACTTTAAAATATCACCACAGTGAGTCCTGCTAAGGTGGTTTCTAGGAACAAATTCACACTTGACAAGATGATCTTCCTGTTCGTCGTTTCATAGGAGACTTCAGACTTCGACAGAATACTGATGAAGCTTCAGATAAAAATCCAGCTTCAGGAAAATGCACTGACTCGGTGCAGGTTTGGAAATGAACAGGAAAGATAAATATGTAACAGGGTAGAGTAAGTTGGAGAGAAACAGAGAGAAATGTGAAGGAGAAGAAGTTTTGCGTCTCATTAATTTTTCATGATTTGCTGCCAAGCATAATTCAAGCTGGTTTCACCAGTTTTTACTGTTTGGGTTTTCCTGCTGCCAGTCACTGCAGGGATGGATGAGACCGGACCCAAACCAAACAATCAGCCCTCAGATCAGAACCGTACCGACTCTGTAACACCACATCGATTTGGGACGCTACATTTACAAAAAGTCCAGATTGCTAAAAAGTTTAAGCTTACTGCTCTGTGCATAAGCAACAATACTGTAATTAATCCTGCTTCCACAGTTTAATTTAATCCATCACCAGGCTAATCCTCCTTTATTGCACTTGTTAATCAGAGCAGCTGTGCAGCTCAGGAGCTCCATGAACCCTCTGTCTGTTGAACGCTTCATTTCAGCAAGTTTCCTGTTTTCTCGTCATAAAGTTGGCCCTCAGAGTCTGACTCTGAGCTCCGGTTTCTGGAATTACGAAGATGTAAAACTTTTAAACAGAAATTGAAATCATGATCATATAAAACAAAGACTCACTGAGTTACTACTCCACCTGAACAACTGAGAATCTCAGATTATTTATTGTTGTGTTTTACCTAAAAAAGTTTTTATTTAATGTAGCATGATATATAAGAAATAAACACAAATAAAATCAGCAATATAGAGTACTTCAACCACAGTATTTGAAAAATACTTAACTGAAAACAAACTACAAGACCAATTAAAATATAAAGAAATGACAAAATACATGATCAATTATAAAAACATTCAAATAAGTTTATGAATGTCACAACTAATAATAAAATAATAAAAACCTGCCTAAAAAAACAAAGGACTACAAAAGGAGATACTGAACACATATTTTAGTTTGAAATAAAAATAATTTTAAAATAAAAACAAATTCAAATGTTTGTGACTCCACTGATCAAAGATTCCCTGAACTGATTTTTAAAATGTGTTTGTGTTGCATTAATTTAAATTATAAATAGGTTAGTGATCTAATGTAATTATTCATGTAGCAATCATTCATTTTTCTCTTAATGGAACAAAATATTTGTGGGTCTCCTGCCTTTAAAAGCTCAGCTTATCCCAGCATAGGGTTCTACACCCACAGGAACATCCCAGCAGACGTTTTCAGATGTTCCTGGATGAAGAACCCGAAAAGGCCTCCAAACCAGCCAGATGTCATTCAACGTGTTGACATGGAGAAGATTGGAGTTACCTAAGGAGGTCTGAGGGGGAGCTCATCCACACAAAGGGCCTGGTTTTCACCGGGATGGACATGCAGCGAGGAATGATGACTGAGTCAGAGGAAGGACATGAGATCGTGATGGAGCAGATGACGGGAAGAAGGAGTATAAGGAAGCAGAAGTCCTAGATTCCTGTTCTGATCTTAAGTGTGGAGGAACTTTGAGTGGTTTTATAACAACACTGGACCACACTGGTTAATTTAACACTTAGAATCAAGAAACAAGCACCTTTTTAATAGTTTTTCACATCTTCAGCATCATGTTGCAAACTGAGAAATATGTAAATTTTTTACTATAGAATTCTGTTTTGCACCAAAGCTTTTTTAGTGACGTTAAAAGTGTCTAAAACAGAATCTGAGAAGAGACAGAAGAAGAAGAAGACTGAATTATATCCATGCTTTAAAGGGACAGTTCAGCTTTTCTTTTATAAAACGTTGGCTTCCATTGAAACGGTCAACATATCGGACCTGAACTTTCTCCAAACATCCCATTTCAGAAGGAATCTCGTGTTTTATATGTTTTAATTCAGATAAGCATCTCAACAGTGACAGGTCTCACAAAACAAAGGAAAATTCAGAGCCTTGAACTGACGCACCATTTTTTTCCCTGGAACTTAGTTTGGAAATGTTTTCAGGTTGCAGGTTTATTTGTGCCTGGAGCTTCTGCACATCTGTGTTATATGCGCTATACTGGAAACATTTACCCGGTCCCTATAATGGGTGCTTAATACTGACAGTGAGGTTGTTTAGAGTTCAGCTTTAAACCATAATTTATAATTTGTGACGGTTTTTGGTACTTCTCAAAGACAGTCTATAGAAGTACTTCTCTGCTTGTGCTAATCGCAGATTTCCTAAACATTTTTCATGCTAGGGTTTAAAAACCTTTTCCAGATCTGGGTTTTCTCCGTAACGTTCAGCCAATTTTTAAAGAGTTAACATAGATCTTCTCCATAAATGCATGGCAGCTATTTCTACAGAGCTCAGTGTTGAAATATCTGACTAGGGAAATCCACATCCTGGATGGATGGACTAATACAACAGGACAGGAAATACAGTCTGGAAATAAATGTATTTTCCATGCTCTACATTCCCTTTTCCAGACTCTTCCAGGCCCTTTACAGATTAAATGGGATATTTAGATATAATGCAGATATTTTTGTTCCAATGGTTCTCTGTGATCTTCCATAAAACTGAAGGAACAACAGTCTAATCACAGTAGAGAAGCACCCACTGTGTATTTCTGGCAGGAATAATCTCCTGAACATCGGCTTTCCAAACAAACACGGAGGCGTTCAGCGTGTCGGCAGCTGTGATGGTGCTTGTTGTATTTTGGGCCCTTTCTCTTCTCATTAGGGTCTACTGACTGTGTTCTGCTGCTGGGGATCTAAAGCCGTAGCTGATGACATTTCCAACATGAGGGACGAGAGAAAATCTCTTCTGTCAGCGACACACACACATCCATTATGCCTCACCTCACTTCCTGTCTGACATTATTTGCATTCCTGCTCCAACCTCTTACCGCTGCTCCTTTTAAACCTTTTATTTTTCTCTCTGATCTTTTGAACCAGCTTTAGCTGGTAATAATGACTGCGGTCAGACATAATGAAGGTAAACATGAAGTGATGAATTTTTTGATGTTGGTGATGAAAACCAGCAGAGCCCTCTCTCACACACACCTTCCTTGCCTGGTCATTGTCTTCGATCTGACCCAGATCCCTGCCGCTGGCCTGAGCGATCCTCTTCCCCGACACCAGATTCCCGACCATCACAGACGCAGGACCGATCTCTGGAGAGAGAGGAAAACGAGGAGGACGATAAGAAGGACGGGCTCTGCATGCAGCTGCTGGTTTTTAGTTTACCATTTTTAAAGGGTATCTAAGTGCTTATACTGTTCTAACTGATCAGGTATAAACAAATAATAATGAATGTTGCTAGCTAGACCTCCTCATATGACAACTAAAGCCAGAAAAACAAGAACAAACATTAGCAAAAAACAGGAAATTAAAGCAATTATTCTAGTTAATTTGATCCTAATTTTGTTCATATCTTTCCAGGTTTAACATTAATCTTCCTATTAAGCACCAATCCAGAAGAAAAGTTACTTCAGGTCTTTCCTGGAACTTTTTGGGACACAGATTACATTCTAGAAGCTTAAAGGTTTCTTTCCAGAATCAGAATCATCTTTATTGGCCAATGATTTATGCACAACAAGAAATTTGACTTTGGCTGTGCTCACAGCTTACAGACATTAAGTAGAAATATATATGAACTCGATAATAAAAGGAACAGTATGTGCTTTTTACTTGTATGTGCAGGAAATTTTTATATAGACACAGCCTGGAGGAAGAAACAGTCTCTGTAGCGCCGACCTGAAGCTAAAAGTCTAAACAGTTCGTGTGCAGGGTGTGTGGGGTCTGCAGAGATGTTAGCTGCTCATTTCCTGACCCTAGACCTGTATAAGTCCTGGATGGAGGGAAGGTCAGCCCTGATGATTCTCTCTGCAGACCTGATTGGATGAAGACAGGACAGACTAAATAATGACAGGGTAGAAGATTACCAGCAGCTCCTGTGGGAGGTTCTTGAGTTGCCACAGGAACTACAGCCTCTGCTGGGCCTTCTTATGAACAGTGTCTATGTGTGAGGAACATCTACAGGGGTTGGACAATGAAACTGAAACACCTGTCATTTTAGTGTGGGAGGTTTCATGGCTAAATTGGACCAGACTGGTAGCCAGTCTTCATTGATTGAACATTGCACCAGTAAGAGCAGAGTGTGAAGGTTCAATTAGCAGGGTAAGAGCACAGTTTTGCTCAAAATATTGAAATGCACACAACATTATGGGTGACATACCAGAGTTCAAAAGAGGACAAATTGTTGGTGCACGTCTTGCTGGCGCATCTGTGACCAAGACAGCAAGTCTTTGTGATGTATCAAGAGCCACGATATCCAGGGTAATGTCAGCATACCACCAAGAATGACGAACCACATCCAACAGGATTAACTGTGGACGCAAGAGGAAGCTGTCTGAAAGGGATGTTCGGGTGTTAACCCAGATTGTATCCAAAAAACATAAAACCATGGCTGCCCAAATCACGGCAGAATTAAATGTGCACCTAAACTCTCCTGTTTCCACCAGAACTGTCCGTCGGGAGCTCCACAGGGTCAATATACACGGCCGGGCTGCTATAGCCAAACCTTTGGTCACTCATGCCAATGCCAAACGTCGGTTTCAATGGGGGCAAGGAGCGCAAATTTTGGGGCTGTGGACAATGTGAAACATGTATTGTTCTCTGATGAGTCACCTTTACTGTTTTCCCCACATCCGGGAGAGTAACGGTGTGGGAGAAGCCCCAAAGAAGCGTACCCCCAGACTGTTGCATGCCCAGAGTGAAGCATGGGGGTGGATCAGTGATGGTTTGGGCTGCCATATCATGGCATTCCTTGGCCCAATACTTGTGCTAGATGGGCTGCCAAGGACTACCGAACATTCTTGAGGACCATGTGCATCCAGTGGTTCAAACATTGTATCCGAAGGCCGGTGCCGAGTATCAGGATGACAATGCACCAATACACACAGCAAGACTGGTGAAAGATTGGTTTGATGAACATTAAAGTGAAGTTGAACATCTCCCATGGCCTGCACAGTCATCAGATCTAAATATTATTGAGCCACTTTGGGGTGTTTTGGAGGAGCGAGTCAGGAAAAAGTTTTCTCCACCAGTATCATGTAGTGACCTGGCCACTATCCTGCAAGAAGAATGGCTTAAAATCCCTCTGACCACTGTGCAGGACTTGTATATGTCATTCCCAAGATGAATTGACGATGTATTGGCCGCAAAAGGAGGCCCTACACCATACTAATAAATGATTGTGGTCTAAAACCAGGTGTTTCAGTTTCATTGTCCAACCCCTGTAGATCCCAAGAAAGGGAAGTTCCTAGGAACCAGAGTGTTCCACAACAGTGTTGTTGAGGGTGGTGAGGGGAGTCAGTGTGGAGGGTGTTCTCCACAAGGCCACCACAAGGCCACAGTCTTAGGCGGTTTATAGCTCCAGTTGGTTCCGAACAACCCAGTGGACCAGCCGGTTCACCTCCTGTCTATTGGCTGACTCGTCACCATTCTGGATCAGACCAATAACAGAGCTGTCATCTGCAAACTTCAGCAGTTTCACAGACGCGTCTCCTGAGGGGCAGTCGCTTGTGTAGAGGGAGAAGAGGAGTGGGACGAAAAAACAGCCGGTGCTGATGGTTCTGGTGCTGGAGAACATGCTCCTTAGCTTCACCTGCTGCTGCCGTTCAGTTACTTAGAGCTGGGTGAACTTCCTATTAAGGATGTAAGGACAGAAAGGTGTTGAAGGGATGTCGTTTAGGTTCCTCCAAACTGAAGATGGGTCAGCTAAGAAGCTGCATTTTAGTTTCTTGCTGCAGCTTCTCTGATCTCCTTGTTCAGTTTGCTCCTGGCCTGCTCATTAAGGGCCCAGTCCTCAATGCTGTAAGACTCTTCTTTGGTCCAATACAACTTCTTCAGATGTGACCAGAACCATGGTTTATTGTTGTATGTGTGAAAGGTCTTGGTCTGCACACGCATGTCTTCACAAAAACTGCTGATGATGTCACACCTTCAGCAAGCCCATTTAGGTCAGTGGCTGATGCTTCAAAAACACTCCAGTCTGAAGGTCTGTAACATCTGCTTTGACTTTGTCTTAAGGAATTTACTTTCAAAACGTACAGATCACCTTTACAGAACTTACTGGTTACACCTTGTGAACCTTTGAGTTGATCTTCAGGAACTTACAATTACCTTCAGGGAAGTAACAGGTAAATTTCTGTCCACTTTCCAGGTTACTTTCCAGGAACTTGGAGGTTACCTTTCTGGACCCTAAAGGTTTTTTTCAGAACTTGATACCAAATGACCACCAACACCCTCTCCTCATACATGTTCTACAGAAAAACTTAACATTTCCATTTTAAATCCAATTACATTCAGACCAAATCAATCCATTTGTAATTAAGTTTTGGATTTACCTGCTTTCATTATTAAATTAGTTAATTCATCTTTCTTCAGTGAGCTTTAGTTAGTATGCTTCACCTGGTTGTTTCTGCCGGGGTTTAGGTAGGTTGGTGACGCAGGTGTGTGGACACATCAGCACGTTGCAGGGATGCAGCGCCCCCTCCAGGAAGAGCTGCTTTGTCTCCGACAGGTGGATGCCACCCAGGGGGGTCTTGGGCAGAGTGTTGGAGGGTACCAGAGCCAGGCAGTACACCCCCACCTGGTGGATGCCGTCTATCGCCTGAAAAGTTGGGGTTGGTTAAAAGAAACAAGGTCAGAGTCAAGATAGAAAGTTTTAAACTGAAATACGATTAAAGAAACATAACTGAATAATTACTACAGCTGATTTAAGCAGCATTTAAAGCACCACTGCAGTAGTGATTTTTCAACTACTGCTGTACACCAACATTTGATTTTCTGCAGTAATTACTTATCTCATTTAAGCTGCTTTTAAAATCAGCAACCAGAGGAGAAGAACTGGAAAAAAACAACCTGCATGTATCTGTGATGGTGAAGGAATAAATGTAAAAGATTTTACTGCAGCACCTAGGACTGCAGACAGCTTTCATAGCTTCACCAATGTCACCTCATGGACTCAAGCATGTCTGGAGACTGATTCAGATTTCATCTGCTCTGCTACCAAATAATATAGTAATAAAGCAGTGAGGCTGTTTCAGTCTGACAAGTGTGAATACATCTGTGAGCATTTGTAAAGTAATTCATTAAAATGAGTCATGAAACAGCCTGAGGTAGGTAGGCAAGTAGGTAGGTAGAGAGGAAAGGAGGGAGGGAGCGAAGGAGGGAGGTAGGTAAGTAGGTAGGAAGGAAGGGAGGTAAGTAGGTAGGGAGGGAGGAAGGTAGAGAGGGGGGGAGGGAGGAAAGGAGGGAGGGAGGTAATTAAAGGAAAGGAAGAAAGAAGGAAGGAAGGAATGTCAAATAAAAACGAATAAAAAATATTCAATAATAAACTTCAGACCGGAATATTTGAGAAAGTAAATGCGAGTCTTTAGCGTTTTCTTAGAATATCTCTGTGTTAAGATTTCTCCTGCAGCTACATGAAAAATGAATGGTTTACCATCTCACTTGTTAAATTTTATCTGTTATAGTGAGAAAAATAACAAACACAATCAGTGACCCTTCATCCTTCTGTTATCCTTCTTTTCTATAAGACAAGCCTTCAGTTCATGGAGTCGGTCAGTTTCCTGATCTGTTGATGATCTGCTGGTAGCGTAGCAACAACCACAGCCCTGACCCTGTTTTCTTTCACCGTAAATCTCCCATTTAGGAAGGACCCACCAGTTCTCAAAAGGTTTTAGGTCAGCATAATCATCTTTAAAGCTTTCACTGCAGTTGAGTACTTTGATGCATGCTATGAAGCAATGTCCTGCAGATAATCATGGTTTTGAAAACTCCTTCCTGTACCACTGCTTGCAGAAACTGTCTTCCTACAACTGGCAGCAGGTTTGGGAGTTCATTTTCAGTCCAAGCTCAACCCTAAAAGGTCCAACTAAGTACCACACCTCCACCTTGAGGAGGAGGAAGAGGCGCTCTGTGCCTGTTACTGATTCAGTTGTAGGTCCATCCATCTGGTCCATTCAGAGTCACTCTCATCTCATCATAAAACGGTTCAGATATTTCTCCTAAGACGCTTCTTGGACCAGCCTTAACGTTTAAACTTATATGTGCTGTTCAGTGGTGGTTGGGCTTCAGTCACTCAAATTGTTATTGGGAATAGAGGAATAGAAGATGCCTAATAATTAAGTGCACCTTGATGAAGGCTGTTGATCTCCTTAGGCCACGCCCTCCCTCGTTACACATCAATGCTTAAATCCAATAAGCATTCAGGTTTATCAGGTTTATACAACTTGGAGTTGGAAAATATGCAGAAAACTGATGATATGGGAAGTAACAGTAAAGAGTTCATCTGATAAAACAGTGAAACAGTGAGGATAAAGTGTGTGTTTGGTGTCATTAACCTGCAGCACTCTGCTCATCCACTGGAAGCTGTCCTCCTCAGTGGAGTCTGGTCGCTGCTCAGCTACCACCACAATCCTCTCATCATGGAGCACGGTGATGGAAAACACTGCTATCCTGCAGATCACACACACATCAACACACACTGAGCCTCTGTCCTCAGACAATGTGCTTCTGCAGCACTTCACTCAACAAAGGCAGGAAGTTCTTCTTTCTAACTGGATCGTAACTTCTCTTCTGGACTGGAACCTCAGGAGGAGCAAGACGTCCACCACATACCTGCCTCTGTAGACAAACTTCATGGGCTCCACGGCCAGCGCCGTGGCAACAATGTCATCGGCATTGTGACGCCGCCCTCCGACCACCATCAGACCGTCCATCTTCCCGGCGACGAAGATCAGACCACCAGGTCCGATGAACCCCAGCAGACCGGTCCTGGTGAATGGAAACTCGCTGATTGGTGTCCCGTTGTTGGACACGGGGAAGACCTGATGGGTTTATTTTAGAATACACAATGAGGACACGTACATGAGGTCAAGACACGTCAGATACAGAGAGAGAAGAGGCCTCTGCAGACTTACCTCAAAGGTGTTCTTTGTCATACCAGCCAGACCATAATAGGAGGATCCCGTGGCAACGGTGCAAACACACATCTCTCCGATCTCATCGGTTTTACAGAGCTGAGGAACACCTTCGAGTTTTACCACACACATCAACGCTGCAGGCAGAAGAATAAGTAAAGTCAATAACAGACTAAAGGCAAAGTTCTGAGTCTGGATGACGTTTACTGGGTTCGTTTTACCTCCAGGCATGACAGAACCCACGTCTTGAAGAGTGAGAACGGACAGCTTTTCTTCTGAGTCGACCCGGATCACTCCGTGGCTCAGACCCTGCATGGACAGCACGCCGCGGCTCGGAGGGGTTGCTCCCTCCTCCAACGGCCTGAAGGAGAGCGGAGGATCGATCAGAGAGGAGAGACATGAACATCAACAGAGTTTTAGCTTCTCAGCAACTTTTACAAGTCCTCAGATTTTCTGGTAAATAGAAACAGAACAGAAAGAAGGGAAGTTCTTCAAACAAGAACTTCCCTTTCATTTAAACATCATAAAAAGTGTAAATATTTAACATAATATAGAGAGAAATCCCAACATACAGGTGGCCTGATGGTTTTCATGTCCATTGGTAACAGTTTATGACCGTAAATTAAAAAGCTAATTCATGAAATAAAAAGGATGAAGTGTGAAAATAATGGGGGGGTTTCACCTTGGAGAGGTCGGGAAAATTTAAGGAGACCAATTACTGACGATGGGAGGAAGCCGGAGTACCCAGAAAGAACCCACCCATGCACAGGGAGAACATGCAAACTCCATGCAGGAATACCTCAGGCCGGGATTTGAACCCAGGACCTTCTTGCTACACAACAATGTAACCAACTGCTCCACCAAGCACCGTCCAGCCCTTAATTGTACTGTAGTTAAGTTAAATTAATGACAGATTTAAATATATGAAAGTGTTATATTAAATGTAGGCAAAAGATGACAGCTGTACTGACATTTTTTCAATAAGGGAAATTCAGCTCGGGACTTTATAGACATATTACACAACTCTAACATTTCATGAATATTTTAAAACGTTGCATCCTCTGACTCAGAGGTAATCAGATTCAGCCTAACATACGAAGTTAGAAGCCACAGAAACACTGGAAATAGAGATTTAGAAATTTAAGGAGTAAATTACAGCCAATGAGTTCAGGACAGCTGCTGTTGGGCTTCAGACAGAAATTTACTGTTTTAGACCCACAAAACTTTAAAGGTTCAACAACTCAAATACAGAGAGAGAGAGAGAGAGAGAGAGAGGAAAGTTTTTCTAAATACTTATTAAACCTTATTTATTGGAGCAAATAAAACATCTGATGCACAAACCCAGTAAAACCTTTGAGATACAGACGGTATAACGAGGTGTTTTAAAAGGCGATAAAGCAACGCTGGTTGGTTAAAACTCAGTCACCGCCTGGGCTAAAGGAGCTCTGAGGTGGTTATTATGTTACAGCTGGAAACAGATGCATTGAGGCGCTTTTCTTTTATTAAACCGTGTCAGAGGACACATCTGTGGTTCAGGGAAAAAAACATGTTAATCGCTTTGAAATGAGGCTAAATTCTTGGTTTTTGCTCATTTGGTTATAAAGAAACCAAACAACTTTCTGAAAAATATTAAAATTGAATTCTAAACTCTATTTGGTTTATTAAAACCTGTAAGAATGGTGATGAATCATTATCTTCACAAAAAGATGGAAGGAGTCGGCTCTTTTTAAATGCTTCATTTTGACCCTAGCAATGAATATGGACCTGAAAGCAGACCTGCTAAGTTGAACCTGTTTCCTGAGTGAAACGTGTGAAGGTGTACCTCCGTATGGCAACAGTCAAAGCCTCCGGGGAGCTGGCACAGGGACAGATCACCTCCGGCCTCAAACCTTTGGTCTGGAAGACGTTGAGGAACGCATCACAGGACGAGATCGACCCTGAAAGATACAAACAGCTTCATTAGGTGTTTAGGGCACAGTTTGGGCTTTAAAGATCTGTACGGTGCAGCAGAAACCCATCTAACACAGACAAACCCACATAAAGCACAAGGTAGTCCAATACATCTGTCTCTCATTAGAAGAGATCTTGGAAGGTCCGTCCATCTGAGGTCATAGTTGTCGTTTTTCCATTTTCATATATTTTCTTTGTTGATTTCTTGTTCTTTTACTTTTGGGTCAACTCCTACCTCACGATAAAGCTCTTGTTGCTGCAGATGAAGCCCGCCTCACTCAAAGCCTCGCTCATCAGCCTGTTTCTGCGCCTGAAACCCTTAGAAGGACTTCTATACTGACGAGCACCTGAGAAGGCACTTTAAAAACAGACTTCTAAACCTACCATGTCTAATTAGTGGTTAAGGCCTCTTTATGAGCTTACAGTTTTTAAAACAAGCTACAAGGGCAGCTCATTATAGCTCCCCCTGCAGCTCCAACGTTTTATGGTCAAAACCTCCAGGAACGGGCTCATTATGACTTATTGAACTGTAACAGGAATCAGTTTTTCTGGAACCCCTTTATTAGAATTTACCTGATTTTAGGGGGAAAATGGTCACTGCCAGCCATAAAACAAGGATGTTAAACATGAGCACACAGTGAAGAAGACACACAGCTGCACTCAGTGCAACGTTTCGTCCATGTGACGTTTCACGACTAATAAAGAATAAAGAACAGTAAGAATGCAATTCTAAAAGAGAAATGATTCTCTGCTCACTAAGAGAAACATTCACAACAACGCTAAACATAGAGAGAGGGTTTTCTCACAGGGATTGGAACCGTCGGCCACCACCAGCATCCGCAGGGAGGCCAGGTTGACATCTCGCTGGTCCCGGTGGGCCACCAGGGCCCAGTGCATGTCGCGGGACTTCACACAGGCCACCTTCGCTGCAGGTGAAACATTAACCAGCATTTAAAAATGCTAGATATGTGAAAGTTATGAATGAAATAAAATGAGATTTATTAGTTTTAATGAGGAAAACCCAGGAGAAAACAGTTAAACAGTCTTTGTTAACAGTCATGTAAAATAAAACAGGTAGGTGGGTCCGGGCAGGCAGTAAGAGTCGGGCTGGGTGGGTTTTTAGGAAGCAGGCAGGAAGGTCACGTCAGTCAGTCAGTTGGCTTGTAAATAGGAAGGGGTCGGCTAGTTGGTTGGTCGGGTCGCTGTGTTTGTGTGTAGTTTGGGTCAGGTCACTTGGTTGATGGCAGGTAGGGAAGGACAGCCAGGTTGGTTGATCTGTGAAAACATTTACTTGGTGGATAAAAAGGGTCGAATCATCTGGTTGGCTGGTTTGTAGGCAGGTATGATGGGTCAGGCGGGTGAGTGGATCATTTGGTTGTTGGTAGGTGTGTCGTTATGTAGGCTGGTTGGTTAATGAGTTGATATTTTACCAGTTACAAAAGTTATTTTAGTGTTTCTGTCTTCTCTTGTGTCCTCCTAGCCCCCCCTCCATAAAAACAGTGGGAATCGCCATGGCAACATCTCAACTAAACATGCTTTTATTGCTAATCAACCACAGGATAAAGTGCATGGGCCCCATTCAAGATTTCTTCAGAAATTTTCTCTTCGCACTTGTTTGATTCTGAACCCGACTGGGATGTTTGGGGTACCTTTAAACTGGCAGACTTTCTGGATCCAGGATAAAGGGTTCACCTTCATGAGGGCGTAGGGAATACTGATGACATGCATCATGTTCATCACACTCTGAGGGACAGAAAGAAGAAGAAGAGAAGACGACGGTTCAGAATGACTCATGAAGTATGGAGCTACACTGAACTGAGTCAACTAGGATTGGTTTTCATCATTTCCAGTAATTTATCTAAAAATAAAACTCTGATAGTTTATACCTGTTAGAGCTGATATATCTCATTAAATACGTTTTTCCTGCATCTTTTTGCAGTTTTTGTCTTCTAGTTTTTTATCTGTTGTTAATCATATATTTGGCTCAGTTATTCCCAACGTTGGTAGAACATTTAAAACAATTTCACCAATCACAGAAATAAAAGCTAATTTTAAATAATTTTGTCAATTTCAGCACAAACCAGGAAGGTCCCACTGTGCCGATTTGTTGCGAGCCAGTGGAAATGGGAAATTTAGACAAAGAACGACATACTGCGAATTTCAGCCAAAACAGCTCCTAATGAAATCAGGTCGCTGCATTCAACCTGAGGAGGCTACATGTCGGCGCTTTTTCAGCAAGTTGTGCCAATTTAGGAAAACATGAAGAGAAATAGTCTTTGTATATTTTATATTTACTCTAATACAAAATGGAACAATGTATAAGAAAGAAGTGCACACAGTAACATTTTGATTCTGTTCTTTATACTTTTAGGGCAGCAGAGGTCGAGTGAAGTGTTTTCTTACAGTCAGGACAGCGTGCCAGAGTCCTACATCCTTCTTGAAGTCTAATACATTCACTATGGTTTCAGCTGCAAACAGAAAAAAGGATCAAGTTCAGTTCAGTGAAAAATAAACACTTCAGGGACCCATCAAAGCTGTTGGCTTTCTGAGGATGAATCATCATCACACTGCGTGAACTGAAACTGTGTGTGTGTGTGTGTGTGTTACCTTCTGTGTATGAGCAGGACTGTGTGAGGGCCTGGCAGTGTGTGAGCATGGCTGTCCTGGTCACCGTGACACCGAGGACACCGCCGTCCTTACACGTCTTATACTGGACACACGGAGACGGGCAGCGTGATGATAACCGTACAATTAAAACCATCAACCTCATTTAACGCAACTCTAAAACGTTTGTGTATATATTTATGTATATATGTGTGTATACATAAAACACTTAAGTTACAGAAGCTACAGAAAGAATGATCTGTACTACTACTTGATAGCTGCCGTATCATCCTGATCTGCAGTAAAACATTGTACTTTTTACACCAGCAGTACTTGTTTTTCCCGGCCATCTGCAGGTACCTGGGACATTTTTCCTATTTCTCAGGATATTAACTGGATTAACAGGAATTACTTTGCTTTCTCTAAATTTCCCCTGCCTGTGTCCATTTTCATCTTCTATAGACACAGTTTTTGTACAATTACCAATTTTGTTCATTTGATGTTTTCCCAGGAAAAAAAGGTGGTGAAATTATAAATATATTTCACAATATTATCATTACTATGTACATGCAAGATATGGCATGTTTTTGTTTGTTGGTTTATCAATACTGGCGTTAAGTAAATACTAACAGAACTCCACACAAACCCGTGAACAGAGCTGTGTTCGTGGTAAATTGGTTTTGGCCAGAATTAAAACACTGTTGCGCCCAACAGGAAATATGAGCTGCCAGTCAATTCATAACAGAATTGATGGATTTGAGCAATAAAAACTAAAACTCTTATAGATAGCAGAAAAATGCCAATAATCCAGGAGCTGTCTGTTAAAACAAGACCTCCTCTGTCTAAAAGTCTGTCAAACCACCATTAAAAGCTGCTATTAAGGCCATGAATCATGTTGGGATCAAAATATTTTTTGCCACAGAAAAGAAAGTCTTGCAGTAATTTTTTTCTGCCTGGGGCTCTCTGCAGAGTTGCTTCTGCCAGAAAAACAGGAGGTCATTTTTAGATCATCTCTCTCCCTTGATCATTTGCTATTCAGCCTCCTTCAATCCAAATCCAATCAAGGAGACATTTCACCTCACTGCCGGTGCAATTACCACCGGGCCGCTGAAAAAAATCAAATCAACCAGCTCGTATGATGCCATTGGCCTGCTGAGAAGTGGTGTTTCTCTAATCCTAGAAGACGTGTATCTGCTGTGATTTAAGGAGCAAGAACCGACAGGACTCATCCGGATCTGTGTTACCTCGATGTAGGCTGTGTCCTGGTTGGCATCCTTGATCTGGGGGAACCAGTCTCGGGGCGGCTTGGAGAGGTGTTTAGACTCTGGGACAAACCACAGAACCTTGGGCCAACCTGGACACAATGGGATCAGATCAGGGATTGTGGAGAAGAAAACTATTTAAACTTTCATTCATTTTCGACTGCTTTACTTCTACTGCTGAAAGGAGAAAATGTCTCATTTATTGGTCGTGGTACGAGGATGAGCTGCTCAGTCAGCTCTGAAAGGCTGCATGGACGAAAAATACTGAACATCAACTCCTGAGTGTGAATCCTGCAAATGTCTGAATTACTGCAGATGGAAGAGAAACAGAAGAAACCATCAGCCGTGTGACTGAGAAGAGCTTTAAGCTGATCGATACGAGAAGCACTTTGCTTTAATGAGCGCCACACAGACAATCTGAAATCTGCTTGCATCATGTTTCTATTTATAAATCCATTACTGCAAAGCAAACTGTGGTTCTTTATCACCGAGAGATTTCTCTCTATTGCTCCTCCTATCTGTACTGACGGCTGTTATCGATCTGCATCCCTCTGAGTTTCTCCACATGACTCCATCACGAGGTCTTCCATCTCTCAGCCTGGCTGTCTGCTGTCAAGACACTCTTTTTTTGCTCAGTCAGGTTATTTCACTGAGAGCTTAATGTATAAAAGGTCTTCATTCTTTTCATTATGAAGGAATATTTTCTACTTTACACAAGTCACGTTAAACCAGACAGATTATGCAGCTATGCTTAGTAACTGTATTTGAATGTTTGAAGTCAAAACTATTTAAATAAAATCAGCAAAACAGCTTGTTAGGGGTCCAAATTGCTTCAAAGTGGATTATTTTTGTCCTTTTTCATTGCTTTTGACAAAAATTACCATCAGAATTTCTCTGTTTCTTTTAACTTTAGCAATAAATTAATTTATAGAACCCTACTAGTACATTTTCTATGGCTTCATATGATAAATTTCCAAGTCAGCGGTCTTGAAATTCCCATTTCCAGTAGGTCATTGAACACTCCATTATTAGAAACAAAATTAGCTTGTGAGAGCTGGGGATGTGAATGTTGCCCCATAATAAAACTGCTGTTGTTTATTCAGAGGTATTATATGGCTCCACTATGATGTTTCAGCGCGCTCTGCGGATGTTTTTCCACTGTTGTGTAGTTTAAACAATAACAAAAGCTAGTTCACATGGTCAATAAATAAAATGTTAATTATTCCATCTTTTAATATGAACAAATTCACACTGAATTATCTATTTCTCAAAAGATGCTGTAATATATGAAGCACTAGTGGCCTTTATTTTTGTTAATTTTCCAAAGTAGGCAGAGAGGAAGTGGGGTGGAGAGATGGGGCAGACATGCAGCTTAGGTTTCTGGGTCGGGACGTGAACAAAGAACAAGCTGGGCTCCAAAACATCATCAACAAGCTCCAAACACAACTCGCATAACAGCTAATTGAATGATGACATATGAAAATGTATCAATCCCCTCCGTGTCAACCCGCTCGCTACATTTCAGGCTCCACCGCTGTGACACTTGTGCTAACCAGCTAAAAATACGAGTCAAACGAAAGCTGAGGGTCCACTGATTCCAACGACGTTTGTTACAAGCCTCTACACCAAGGTATCAGAAAGAAAGATGCCACAGGACAACAACAGCTGGAAACGCAAAGGACAGTTGTAAAATCTGGTTTTTGTTGGTAAACAACAATATTTCTTATTGTGGGTATGCAATCTTCGAGCAGAAAACTAAAAATACACCTCTAAAAACTAGCTTTAGGGTGTTTACTGCAACTAAAACCCATGTTCAGTTAATGCAATATTCCAGTTGTTCTCCTAACACAGCATACTGGGCTGCAGCTCAGTCATATCTTCAACACTAGTGCATACATAATGTTGACAAATCCACTTTATGCTTGCATGGACAAAAGTGTCACAGCAAAGAGTTTTGTGTGCCTGACCTTTGAACTGTGGGATCTCTCCGGTGGGACTTTTGGGTAACCCTTTATGGCAGGCGTCGCTGGTCAGAGCCACGGTGACCCCGCAGCTCCCCAACAGGAAGCCGATCTGCTGACTGCCGGCGTCCTGCAAACACCAACACAGCAGAGGCGTCAAAGGGTCCAATCTGATGAACAGGAGCTTCCTGGTGATGATCAGCTTTTTGCACCAGTTGGAAAAATATTTTTAAAATTTCCTAAATTTAACCACGAATTGATCAATGTTTATATTTGTATAGATGTGCTATAAAATTATGTTATTTTTTCTATTATGCTATTTTTCTATGAAATCTCTCCTTTAGGGTGTGTGATAACTGATAACTCAAAACTTTTTGTAATTTCAATACATTTCTTTGCTTTTTAAGCTTATTTAAATACAGTGCTGATAGTTTTCTTTTTGAGAGCACATTTATAAAATAAGCAGTTGTGCAGATCCATACTTTTCTACAAACCTAAAACCATTTTTTGTTTTGAATGATGAATGAAAACTAAAGTTCAGGTCGTAATGGATTCTTACCTTCCTGGTCAGCGGTACCTCGATTGGCACGGGGACGACCTCAGCCAGCAAGCAGCCGTAAAAAGCCGTCATAAAGGCACCGGGGTCGTTGTTGGGGAAGACTAGCGCCACCTACAGGCAGAAAGGGAAATTATGCCTTTGGTTACTGCAGGGTTACAGAGATGAGGTGTGGAAGAAAAAAGAGCTGATAAAGTTACACATTTGACGTCTGTGTTGAACATGATTATGCAGTGATTTTACTCTTCATTCTGAAATAAAGTGGGATATTTTACGGAGGAATCAGGCGCCAGGGCTGCATTTGGGACAAAATAGTAGGAAATGGAAAAGAAATGTGCTCAGAGGATGGATAGAAAGCTGGGCTGATGGTTTTTATCAGAGATGAATAAAACTGAATAATATGCAAGACATCTGGCTCACATGTCTGACCAAATTCTGGCTCTTGTCTATTTCTGCAACATTTCCCTTAAATCCATTCCCAACCGCCTTTCCTTCTACAGCTTAATACCAGAGACCTCTGAACAGAAGAAACTAAACAAAAGTGTAGATCAGAATCTAGTTTAAAATTTCTCTTCACCATTAACATAAACCACTGATATTTTTCGTATCAGACGCCACAATACCAAGTCTTTCTATAATAGCCTTTTCAATGTTCAAATCCACTCTTATTCTGCAGAGATGAATAAATTAGAATCAAGAGAAATATCCTTTATTGTTCCACAGTGGGAAAACTCAGGTGTATCAACAGCATAGTAACAGGCAAATAGAAGCATCCAGATTCACACAAAGGTAAAAATATAGAAAACAAAAACTAAGAATAAGAGACCGTAGAGAAGGGAAACATTTTTAACACAAGAAAAAACACTGTACGGTTCATATAAACAGCATTAAATGAAATGTGCAACTGTTAGGGTGATTTGAAATGTTAAAAAAATTGCATGTACAACTTTGAATAAAAAAAGAACAGCAACAAAAAAACAGCAGGGATGTAAACACTTATTGAGTTTGTTGGGAGCAGTGATGGTTATAGCTGTTGGAAGGAAGGACCTGTGATAACACTTCTTTGTCCACCTAGGATGCAGCAATCTGTCACTGAAGGAGCTCTGCAGATCTGCATCAGCTTCATGCATGGAGTGGGAGTCATCGTCCAACAATGAGGTTATTTTTGCCACAGTCCTTCTGTCTCCAACCGCCTACACTGGGTCGAGGGAGCGTCCTAGGACAAAGCGGGCCTTCCTGATGAGCTCATCTAACCACTTCTTCTCAGCTGCAGAAACGCTGCTGCTCCAACAGAATATACCATGGAAGATGGCTGATGCCACCAGAGTCAAATAAGGATTTTAGGAGCATGTTACTCCCTCATGATCTGTAAGTTTGTTATATATATATATTACAGCAGGATTTTATGGCAATAGTTTTGTCTCCATTTTAACTGAAAAAGATCACCCTCCATGATGTAGCATGCACACATGACATGAACATACTGTATCTACAGTTAACATGCATCTACACCACAGTGAGGATGCTATCGCTGCCTAATTGGATCCAGTTCAGCTCAAGTTGCCTGTTGTGACGCTACCATTAAACCCTGTCGAAGTGCTGTTTAATAGCTTTTATACACATAACTAAAGGAGATATATTCTGTGTGTGCTATAAGCTAAGTGCTGCTGAATGAATGCAAGCCTTGTAATGATCCTTTAACAGATGTAACATCGATATTTGCAGGTCTCACTGGAGCCGCTCGGGCTTCATCTGCACATAATAGCAAAGAGAGGATCTATCTGTCCATCAGCTGCAGCATAGAAGAAAAGAAGATAACTGCTGCTTGAATATAAATATATTTTTAAGAGCTGCCGATTGGCTGTTTGGTTTATCATTTATTCATCTAGGATGTGTTGCTTATATTGCAGCAAAATGAAACAATAGAGAGAAATGGCTCTGCAGGGAAGCCAACCTCCAGATCACGTTCTTTACAATATTTCTCTAAGCAGAGCGATGGGTTTCTGACGCATTTTGCAATCTGAGAAGTAAAAATGTTGAGGAAAGAAAGCTTAATACATTATTAATTTTCTCCTTTATCATACGACTTACTGGAGCTTCCTTTGTCAGAAAATTTGATTATTTTATCCTGCAGCTCTGTATGCCTTACCTTTATTCTCTTAGCTTCATTAACTGAGGTTCAAGTGTGAATTCAGGACTGTGGGTTTGAGCTGCAGGTTAAAATATGTCTAATGTTATTTTGGTAATCTAATATCTGATATATATTGCAACACGGTAATAACAGTAGCAGTAGATTAGTAAAACTATTGAATTTACTGTTGATTGTTGGAGCAACTTTGTTTCAGGGCTGTACATTAAAAGTCAAGTCCATACATTTTTGGATAATTGGAATTTGAAATTAAACAACTCAGATTCATTTGAAGTAAATGCTTTAGACTTTGATTCAGTTGGTTGAACAAACGATTGCATAAAAATGTTTTTAAACAATGTCTTCATTTCAGGGGCTCACGAGTAGCTCTGCAAGTTAAATAACTTAAAAATAAAATGTTAATTTCTAATATTTGGTGGCAAACCCTTTGCTTTAATAAACTCCTGGGTTGCTTTGGCTTTATGTTTTGGGTCATTGTCCATGACCAGTTTAAAGGATTTTTCTTTTCCATAACAATGAAATTACTAAATTCCCCCTGCACATACAAATAAAAGAATAACGAATAAAACAAATATTTAATGGCAATACGTTAACAATCCCAGTGAGATGACTATTACAAAGGAAGAACTGAATTACACCTTCATACAAATAGAGCATCACATAACCTCCACTAACTATATGAAAAAATAAAACTCCCCATTTTCATTTTCCTAGGAACTGTTTCCCAACCAAAATAAGCAATGTTCTAATGTGTTTTAACCACACAAAAAGCCCATGATTTGTTCTCAGAGTGATTGAATCTGCTTGTAAACATTTCCTATTAAAAACTAATTTATGTGAACATCCTTGAAAGTATGATTTTTATGCAGCATGTTCAAGATGAAATGGACTGGTCTGTTAATCCCACTGAACAGGAGGGGAAAAAAGCAGAGCTGTCATGATTAAAACACAAGGTGCTGAGGCTGAGATACTATATTAACCAGCATTGTGTCAGCCTTGACTCATTTTCCAGCTGAGCTTGAGATCAAGCTTAAAATAAAGATGAAAGAGATACAACAGAGACACTTGGGGCGATGCATGACATCAGAAAACATGCAGGGCTGCTGCAGAAGCGTTTTCCATTTCAGCTTGAAGATCTTTAATGTCCTGAGCGATGGATTTACAGATCCAAAACAGGATGTGGTGATAACGACAGAAAGGAAGGGGGACTGTTAGTGAGTCTCTTCCTTTAAGTACTGAGGAACGGTTTGTTTTATAAGAGCTCAAAAAGCCTTAGAAATGACATCAGAGAAAAGCTCATAAATTCAACCCAGATGCAAGGAAATAATGATGTAACAGACGAAGAGGTCTGGTGTTTGTGAGTAAAGCTGTTTCCAGGGTGTGTTAAAGAGGTCAGGTAACTGAAAAATCCACCAAAGACATGTTCTCATGGAGCTCCATTCAAATTGATTCAGGGTGACAACTCCAACAAGAGTTTTTACACATTGTTGTGGCTTCATTCATCTTTTAATGTCATGAAGCTTTCAGAGTAAGTAGATATTTGCTGCTGATCAATTGCATTCATCAGGAAAGACATAAAACCATTTGAGCCCTCGTGTTAAACCAAATGTTGTGTCTGCTTGCTGTTTTAGAGCAGACTGCTGTGTTGCAACAATCCCTGGACGTAAAGACATCAGCAATAAACTTAGAGAAGCAGTTTTCTTTCCAGTCAGTCTAAAAAGTGTGATGCACTTTGGCTCCTAATATTGTAATGTGTACTGGAATCGAGGGTGTGGAATTTACTGTTTTCTACTGCAAGGACTGGGTACTGGTCACTTCTGCCATGTATTTTTTCCCAATATTTAAGGGTCAACAGACTGGGAACAATATTGTGATGAGGCCATTAATGTTACCTAGGCATCATTCTAGAAAACTGGGTCAAAAGTGCGTTAAGGATTAAAAGATTTTTTTCTAAGCTCAGTCCATATTGCAAAGCTCCCCAGCATTTCTTGGACCTACTGAAACCTTATGTTTCTTTTCAGAGTCTTTGATCCTCTGGCAAGATGTTTCCAGATGCTTTACGGGCTTGCTGCTTGTTTATGGGCTCGTGGGATTAGTTTTGTCAGCTAGTACAACTGATATTCTTTTCACAGTATAGACATCACAGAGTTTGACTTTGATGGCCAAACATTTAAACTCAGCTCAGTTTTGTGGTTAAAAGTTTCTTGCATTTGTGCTGTTTGAACTATTTTTTGCTTGATTTTATTGTTAAGTAATTTTATTTACATTTATCAGAGAAAGGTTAGTTAACTGTACTTATCTCCGACTCTATAGGCTTCAGCTAGCATGGTAAATGTTGAAAAACCTTGACAAGTATGGCTTTTATAGAAGCATTGAGGTACAAACTCTCTTCTAGCTAAAACAACATGGCAGCACAATTTAAGTTAGCAAAGTTGCACCTGAATGAAGCAAAGGACTTCTGGAACAATGCCATTTGTGCAGATGAGACCAAGTTTAGGATGGTTTGCACAGCATCATGTTTGGAGAAAATCAAACAGCACAACACATCGTATGTCCTTGATTCTTTAAACTCACCCGGTCTCCAAGCCTGACCAGTGGTTCTTGTTTGGTTCCCAGTTTGTGCAGCAGGTTGTAGGCCACCTTCACACTTCTGGACCATAGTTTACCTGCCAGCACATCAAAAGATTAGAACATATTACAACTACCGAAGGGTTAGAACGTACCAGAAGAGGTATCAGAAAATTGGTCATAAAACACTCAAAGATGCAATTTATGAAATATGTAAACAATAGATATTTGTGTGTAACAGCTGGATGATGTCATAACTCCCCATATGCAACAAATGGCAGAACAGACCAAAGCCTGGTTGTTTGAAGACGTTTGATCAATCACACGTTGTCGAGGGTGGAATATTTAAAAATGATCACACAGCTTTCTCGATATGAAATAAACTAAACAGGCTTCAGAATTCCTTAATAATTAGACCCATATACAGTGAGCCTTTGCAGTCAAAAACAAGAACCACAGCACATAAGAAGTCAAGAAGGCCACACGAGTGATCTATTACAGATGCCTGGTGTCTTAATGATTGCATTGGTTATTATTCCGAAGTTCATGCAGCTTTGGGTGAAACATCAACTCTTCACCTTTTCTGGAAGAAAATAAGTAAAAACAAAACCTTCCATCTGGAAAAGGTGCATGTCAGAATTACTTTAAAAATCCCTTTGAGCCATATGAAGTCAATAAACAGTGTCAAATCTTTCTGATCAGTTTCATTTTCCCTGCCAGCTCCAGTCTGCTCTGTTCATTAATGCTGTAACTCTAAACAAAGGAATCAATTTCATCCGCTCCCCTTTTTATCCCTTCATTCAACCGGCTTTACGCAGATATTATTATGCATGGGCAATCCTGCATGAAATACTAATCTTTTCCATGAGAGGAGATCTTTTTTCAATTGTTTGTCAGAACAAATTAATAGAAGATAATGAGAACTTGGAGATTCAAGGAGGCAGAAAAGGTTTTGTGTTCAGTGGTGATCTCTCTGCATCCTTCACCGCTATTTCACTTCAGATCTATGTATCTATACCTCCATGCATTGCAATGTAAACAATAATGAAGGTGAATAAGTGTTAAAAAGATATTTTAAGTTTTAAGGCAACAATCAAGCCGATGGAAGTTAATCGATAAAACTTTGTTCTCCAGTTGCCTACTTAAGCATGTAGGATCACCATGCCGTGGATGACTGAGAATCTGCACCAGATTAGGTTGTGATAATGATTAAATATTCTGAAGCTTTTGCATTTATACTACCTTCATATCTAGAGTATCAGAAGGACGTAGCAGTAGCAGAAGGACGTTTGTGAATTTTGGATTTTTGGGCAGAATCTGTTTCGCCACCTTTCAGATTCCTCCTTAAATTTTGGAGTTGATAACTTGTCGGTAAACAGATAGGATGAAAGCTCCCAGAGAAACTCGACTGCCGACTCGTTTGAAAGATTTTCTTTCCTGAATCAAAGTACATGTCTCTCCTGGCTGTTATGAGAGGTTATCTGCAGTGCAGCATCGATGAGCTCCTAGTTTAAGGACAGAGGAAGAAGTGGGCATCATGAATTCCCTCTGTTCTCCCGGGGCGAAGGACGGCTTGGCAGGACGAAACAAAACAAGTTTGTCTTTGTGGGCTGACATCAAAGACGAGACACGACAGGAATCAGAGATAAAGAGGAGATACAGACTGAGGGGTGAAAGGAGGAGATTTAGATTCAGCACGGCACGTCACACAAACACCTGCCACACTAAAACCTCACCATGTTTTTGTCTCTGGTGGTCGACTCCTGAACGCAGGCTGGAGACATTTCACAGTCTGGTGAGCTTTCATATCGTCTCATCATCTACAGCGAGATCACTCCTCTCACATCAGTAAGATCAGTCACACACAAACTGAACGGCTGCTTGGAGAAAACTGATGCTGCTGTGATAGAGCTGACGTCTGTTAATCCTCTGAGACAATGACTACTATAAACCTGCATGGACATCAAACACATCTGCTAAATCCTGTCAATATTTCAAAATAATTATATATGAGTGTTTAGGTAGTGAGATCCACCACTGGTCCAAAATAAGATTTAGTTGGACCACCAAGCTGTGATCATGGCTTGTATTCGCTGCGGCATCGGTTCGACAAGCTTCTGCAAAGTCACAACATTTATTTTCATCTAGAGATGCATTCATTTCTCGCCAAGGTCTTGTTTCGTCTAATTCTTCTCCAGCAGTCTCTCAATGGGGTTAAGGTCTGGACTCTGTGGTGGCCAATCCATATCCTAAAATCAGGTCAAATGCTCCTTCATCCACTCTTTGCGCCCTAAGAATCCCATCATTCATCTTGAAATATGTCCGGGTCATCAGGGAGGAGGTTCACTGATGGAATATCCTGGTCATTCGGTATCTTAAGCATCTTGTTACGAGCTAAAACATAACCATCAGTGCATTAATTATCCAAGGAGGATCCAAGGAGGATCTTACCTGCTTGCTTGGTTAAGTCCAGGTGGTGACCTTTTTTGAGCAGGCAGTTAAATAGACACATTTATTGCTAAAACTGTCATTCAGGGTTAAAATTCAGAAAATCCACGAAGATGTGTGATTATGGAGAGGACTGAAGTTAAGAATAGCAATCATGAAAGAAATTGAAGAAATAATATGTTACACATCATTTTTTATGGAAAGTTTTGAAACGGCACAGGTGGAGCATTTAATGGGTTAAGATTCATTACATTTATTCGTTGAACTAAAACAAATGAGTTTAGCATGCACAGTAGTTATAAATAAAATAAAAATGTGATAATTTCTGCAAAACATGCAGGGTTTCTTCTCATATGAAGCAGTTTATTGAAGCTGACGAAATTTTAAAAATAATGCATTTCCTAATTAATCTAATGGCCAAGACGCTTTTTATAGAAATGCTTCATCGAGTGCATGATTGTGTGATAACCTGTGCTTATGCTGTGATGTGTCTGAGGTCCTCTCAGGATCATTTCGTTCACTCTGCAGCTCAGCGGGGAGGTTTGACTCTAAATTCATGAAGACCTGAGGGCCAGCAGCCCTGTTCACAGCAGCTAAATCTCTTTATTTACGCCCTCCGGACCTGAAGCCGTTTTCTCTGCTGCCGTTTGCTTCTTCGATAAATCTCCAGGCTCCGGCTGCAGAACAAAGAAACTTGTTCCAATCTGTGTGCAGATTTAACTGCAGCACTGCACCTGGGAGGAGGCCGTAATGTGATTCAGCTGGAGTAAATGAATTTAGAACGCTGAAACTGTGGCTGTGCTGCAGGTGAGATGGCTGGTATATGTTCCCATCACTTTATAATTACTTTGTTCCAAATTAGATGTCTGCTACAGGCTCGTTTAGGCCGTGTTTGCGTTGAATTAGATTAGAGACCGGAAGTAGGTTTCACTTTTTCACTGTGACTTCTTGAAGTGCAGCAACAGTCGCTTCAAATCTAGAAATGTATGGATCTGAGTCAGACTGTATAACACAGTTTGCTCAGTTTCTGACTTGTATTTAATTGAAATACTGAGAGTTTTCAACAATAAGCTACAATCTTAAAACCTGCTAAAAAGCCAGTTACACACTGAAGGGAGATACTATTCCCCCGTCACTGCAGAGGCTGTATAACTAAGGTTTTGTTTGCATGAGGCTTGCAGAGACTGTCCAAGGAGTCTCTCTGCAACTGATTTAAACCACATCTGAAAAACTGGACCCTTGGGACAGAAATAAAAACAAAGAGTCATTGCTTCCTCCTTCTGTACCAGTGCAGCTCTCTTTAAAACATCTTTTTCACAGGTTGATAATGTGCTTAGCGCTCTGCCTGGCTGCCATTAGGGGAATTATGCTCACACAGCGGGTGCTAAACATTGTTTGGTGCTTCATTTAATTAGCTTGGGGGAGACGCCGCATGTGCTTTAAAACATGAAGAAGTTTTCAGCAGAAAAATAAAGGGTTTTTAGTATTTCTCCCTCTGCATAACAAACTAAGGACTGTCTTGCAGAGTTTTATGAAGAGTTAGATCATACAGGATCATCAAGGGTTTCAAATGTTCTGCTTGTGTGACATTTTGTGTGTTTTTGTGTTAGCACAGGTCAAATTATATGAAACTGCAAGAAAGCAAAAGCTACATAAATCATTTAAAGACTGAGACTGCATAGACTTCTGATGACCTTCTTACCATAGGTGAGCACGTAGAGCGGCTTGCCGTTGGTGTCCATGGTGGTCAGACACGGCGCCTTTGGAGAGATGGTGCCCCACCTCTGCAGCGCTGCCTCCAGAGATGGCGGCCAGTTGGTCACCACGCCCAGCTGCTCGCCCCGCATGGCGACCATCTGGGCCCCCTCGGCCTTGGGCAGGTTGGGGTCCGGCTGCTGGACTGCAGATGAGAGGAAGAAGAAGAGGAAGGTTAAGGTCACTGTGTCATTCGTTTAGAGATCTGTTTATGAGCGGAAACAGGACAAGCCTGGTAGAGTTGTGGCTAGAGGTTGATGACCACTAATAGTTGATTAAATGTGTCTTAGCAAGTTGTATCTCAACCAAAACCTTTTACAACCATTAACAAGCTTCTGACATCTTTCTGGCTGGATATTGGCCCACTCTGCTTGGCAGAATTGGTAGAGCTTGTTAAAACTGACTGGTTTCCAGTAACAGACTCATTTCAACACAGTCCACACATTTTCACATGGGTGTGGGTTTCAGATTATGTTGAAAAATTATTATTCCATCCACTTTGTTTGATAAATGCAGTACCGCTAGCAGCAAAACCACCCCACAGCATGATGCTGCCATTACCATGCCACAACAGTTGGTACGGTGTTCTCAGGTTTGAAACCTTCACTCTGACTCGTGTCAGTGTGGCCAAACAGTTCAGTCTTTGTCTTCAATGACCTGAAAACACTTGTCAGATGTAAAACTGGCATTGCTGTGAAAAGAGATACTGGTGTTTCCAGATCTTCTCTGAGTTCCTTGAACCGTAACGATGTTCTGAGTGTTGTTCAGTCCAATCAGTGCAGTCAATGAAGTCCTTTATATGCTGGCAAAGACACACTACCTGCTGTAATTTGTCATGATCGCAAACAAGATGTCGATATGTCATTTAAATCCCATATTAAACAGGTTTCTAGGATTTCCTTCTTTCATCTCCGGAACATTGCCAAAATTAGAAATATCCTGTCCAGGACTGGTGCTGAAAAACTAGTCCATGCATTTGTTACTTCAAGGCTGGACTATTGTAATTCTTTACTATCAGGATGTCCACAAAATGCAGTTAAAAGCCTTCAGCTGATTCAAAATGCTGCAGCAAGAGTTCTGATGAAAATTAAAAAGAGAGATCATATTTCTCCTATTTTAGCTTCCCTTCATTGGCTCCCTGTTAAATCCAGAATAGAATTTAAAATTCTCCTCCTCACATATAAAGCCCTTAATGATTTAGCTCCATCATACATTAGAGATCTGATTGTTCCATAAGTTCCTAACAGAGCACTTCGTTCTCAGACTACAGGTTTACTGGTGGTTCCTAGAGTCTCTAGAAGTAGAATGGGAGGCAGATCCTTTAGTTATCAGGCTCCTCTCCTGTGGAACCAGCTCCCAGTTTTAGTCTGTGAGGCGGACACCCTGTCTACTTTTAAGGCTAGGCTTAAAACTTTCCTTTTTGATAAAGCTTATAGTTAGAGTGGCTTAGGTTATCCTGAGCTATCTTCCTTATTTTACCTCCGTCTTCTTCTCCCCTTGTTGGATGGAGTAAGGGGGAGTCAGGTTTAGCCTAAACCGGCTCAGTTATGGTTGAGGTGCAAACACACCCTCCATTTCTGCTACCTGTATGACCCCCTCTCTTTTCCAATGGTTATGATCAATCTGACAGAGAGAGGTATCCCAATCGTTGTGGTTTTTAGTATAACAATGGCCATCAGTGGGCTCTAGATGGACAAACTGTCTACTTTTAAGGCTAGGCTTAAAACTTTCCTTTTTGATAAAGCTTATAGTTAGAGTGGCTTAAGTTATCCTGAGCTATCTCTGTAGTTATGCTGCTATAGGCTTAGGCTGCTGGAGGACATAATGACCACTTTCACCCTCTTTGCTACATTCTCACACTACTCTCCAATTTTGCATTATTTGCTGTTATTTCAGCTTTTAACTTTGTTCTCTCTCTTTTCTCTTCCTAGAAGCTACACCTGGCCTGACTCTGTGTCTACCTGTGACACCTTTCTGGAGAGGGGAATCCTCCAAGCTTCTGCTGGCAACAACTTAATGCTCACCCTCTGCCGATGATCCACATGGCCCTGTCTTTCAGTGTTTAACCCTTTCTCTCTCCTAGACATAGCTACTGACTGAGGTTCTACTGTAACTAACTCTATGTGCTCTCTTCAGACTCTAAACTTGAAAACTTGCTCAGAGTTTATCTGTCCTTTCTTTCTAGGTGAAACGACTAAAGGAGCTACATCCATTAACATTTACTTTTCCTTCCCATAGAAAGTACTCCTGGATCAGTGCTTCTTTGTTCTCTTTGTGTCTCTGCTCTGTTCTCTCTAACCCCCAGTCGGTCGTGGCAGATGGCCGCTCACACTGAGCCTGGTTCTGCTGGAGGTTTCTTCCTGTTAAATGGGAGTTTATCCTCTCCACTGTCGCTACATGCATGCTCAGTATGAGGGATTGCTGCAAAGTCAACGCCAGTGACTGTCCACTGTCTCTACATGCTCATCCAGGAGGAGTGAATGCTGCAAGTCACTGACTGGATGCAATCTGCTGGGTTTCCTTAGATAGAAAAACTTTTTATCCAATTTGAATAAATAACTGAATCTGACTGCACTGTTCAATGGTTAGGACTAATTGGAATGTATGTACCTGACTTTTGTGAAGTGCCTTGAGACGACATGTGTTGTGAATTGGCGCTATATAAATAAACTGAATTGAATTGAATTGATAGAGCTTTAACCGTGTCAAGTTAGTGAACATTTCCAGAACCTTCAGCCCCACTTACTGGGTCATTGCTTTGAAATGTTGATCATGTTAAAAGAAATAGATGATATGCATCCAAGAACTAAAGAAATAATTTGATTTTTAGATACTTAAAGCCATTAGAGAAAAGAATATCAACATTTTGAACCAAATAATCATGTTTGTATGTGGATTTTTCTAACAGCCGAGTGATCCAGGAAAGATCTTCTAATCAAGCAAGTATTTTTAACATTTACCATTCATGCTTAAATTATGAATTAGCCTCTGCAGCTTTTGATACTGAAAACAGAGGGAAATATTCATCAGTGTGGCTCAGCTTTGTCACAGTCTGCATTTGGGAATATGGAGATTTCTCTGAGTATTTTTCAGCTGCATGTGGTAAAGCAACTGTTGGATGTAAGACACCATTTAAAGAAAAGCCAGCCATCCCAGCCTGGGACCACATTCAGGAAGAATTTATAATATTTTTTTTAAATAAAGGGCAGCTTCTTACCCTCCAGAAGCTCCTCAAAGTCATCGACAAAGAACTCTCTTAACGGAGGTCGTTTGGGTCTCTTCAGCGTGTTGACGAGTTGTTGTATCTTGGCTGAAACTCTGCTGCTCACTGGAACACCTGCAGAGCACAAACACATTTAATCTTAGCCTTTTCCTGCAAAATCTGGCCTTTTCTTCTGTGATCTGTAAAAACATCCCAAGGTTTTACATTAAATCGCACCACCTTTGCTTTTAATGTTCTCATTTCTTTATAATTAGTCCTGAAGCATTGGGTTGCTCTCTTCTAAATGGTCTCAACTAAGCAGGCCACATCATTCAGATAGACAGGGAGCTGCAGCAGCTAAAACAGTCTTTCTATTACTGCTCTTCCACTGTGAACATCAGTCTGAAAGGTAAGAAAACACTTCAGATTGTTAGAGAAAGCCCAGATTTGTTGGGTCACCCCAAATATTAACAAATTCAGTTTTTTCAGAAACACGGAAATCATCAGGTTCTACTTATAGACAATAATCCAATTTCTCTTTCTTGGCAAATATCCCGAACCCAATGAGTTCACGACCCAAATGCAGTCATATCTGGACCCAACTGATACATTTTTAATTCAATACAGTTTATTCATCTAGTATCAATTCACCACAAATATCATCTAAAGGGACTTTACAAAATAAAAAATCAATTCAATCATACAGACAGAATCCAAGTCAACTGACCAACTGATCCTAGTAATCAAACAATGCAGTCAAGTTCTGGTTATTATTCAAACTGGTTACATAGTTTACTATTTAAGGAAACCCAGCAGATTGCATCCAGTCAGTAACTTGCAGCATTCACTCCTCCTGGATGAGCATGTAGAGACTGTGGACAGTCACTGGCGTTGACTTTGCAGCAATCCCTCATACTGAGCATGCATGTAGCGACAGTGGAGAGGATAAACTCCCTTTTAACAGGAAGAAACCTCCAGCAGAACCAGAACCTGGCTCAGTGTGAGCGGCCATCTGCCACAACCGACTGGGGCTTTGAGAGAACAGAACATGCACACAAGAAAGCAGAACTGATCCAGGAGAACTTTCTATGTTAAATAAAAAGTAGAGCGTTACAGGAAGCAGTAGCTCCTTTAGTGGCTTCATGCAGAGCCAGGTTTAAATATTATAGGATGAAAGAGAGCATGTACATTTTAATGGAGCAATTCAGTTTTAATCTTTCATCGTGTTTATGGCAGCTCATGTTAAGCTGTGGGCTCCCTGTGTCTTATAGCTGTACTCACTGTGCTGCAAACACACACAGGAATCCACCAGGTGGTAAAAAAGCTGTTTGGAGTTCAAAGCTAGTCGGCCTCATTTGTTCAAAGACTGTGCTGATTTGTGGTGAATGTGAAGCATCACTATGAAATAAAACACAAATCGTTTGACAGCTCATGTCCAATTAAATCTAAAGGCCAGAGAAAATAGAATAAGAAAGAGCTGAGTATGACCAATCACAGGAACCCATAACAGTGCTGCAAAGTGCAAATGAATGGGCCCTTGGAGGTGCCTTGGAGGTTTTGGGCCAAAGTAAAAAACCTTTCACAGACTCACTGAGACTTTGTTAAAGAGTGCAGGAACACTGTGGCTGCAAATTTCATAGATGAATATAGTTACTGAAAAGGTAAAGCCAATTGCTTTTTCTGCATAGTCAAAGTCAAGAAAAGTTAAAATATTAACCCAGAATGCTGGGCCAAAACAGCTGGATCAGTTGTTCACACAGCAACACATGTGGGTGCGGCTGGAGAGGAGACCAAGTATCTGACAATTCACAGCTATTAATTTATGTTAGAATCAACTAGACAGAGAAGAAAGATTAAATGTTTTTAAAATGGTTTTCCTGTTGATTCAACACAAAAACAGATTTTACTTTACACTAGATTACAGAACTTCTCTTCTTTTTACATCAATTGTTTAAAGTAAAATTGTTTCAAATATGACAAAGAAGCCTTCTGTTATATATGACAGCTGGTTCAACATCCTAAAGAGGCATCGACTGCAGCATCTGATGAATGACTCCATCAGCTGTAGCTGCATCTCTCACCAGAGAAGAAATGGACCAACAAACTGGCGTCTTTAGTCATCTCTGAGGTCTGTGCAGAGACACACAGAACCATCTTTTCTGGACCCATTCGTTCCCTGAGATGACTTCTGCTCTGTGGGTTCTGTCATTCTCCCACCCTGGGCTCTTTTCAGTGTCCACTCACCGTCTCCGGTCTCCATCAGCTCAGCGTTTCCATATTTAGGGGTCTGCTTCTGGGCTGCAGTGCCGCCGCCCGGTGCCCTCTCCACCTGGATCCCGTCTGTGGTCGTTGTGTTGGAGGTGTTGTTGGTGTAGCCGGTCACATCTGGGGGAGCAGAGTGGTTCTCTAAAAAAGATGAGAAATAACGCCTGGTTAGTACCAGATCCAGGTCAGAACCAACTGGACGGGGCTAATTCACATGTATGCAGTCTGCTGTTCATCTTTAGATTCAGTTTGAGTCTGAAGAGATTTCTATGAGGGTTTAATTTGAGTTCTGTGGGTCGGAAATGTCACATTAATCCCTCCGTCAGAAAACACGGTTTTATTGAACTGATGCATTTTTGCAGGATCCAATTTGCATCCTGCACATGGAAATTGGATCGTGCTTAGTTTTTAAAGAACATTAGCAATTATGCTCTGAATCCTTTTTATTAAATTTACCTTTTATTTCTCCATCTCTAACCATAAACGGAGAGCCCCTGTGCACGCAAGAAAGCTGCATTCCTGCAATGCCCCCACTCACTCGCTCATGCACGCCCACACACTAACATGCATGCATCCATGTGCAGGTGTGCAGGTTTATGCATGTTCACCAGCAGCAAACACCTAATCAACTGATTGCATTTCCTTCGTTAGGTATCCCAGATCATTTTTTCCAATATAAACATTTTCAACCTCTAACCATGGATCTGATGTCCGGATGTTAGCAGCTGCTGCTTACAGAGAGAGAGCATGAATATGCAAGCAGTAAATAGGAGACTAACTTCAGATCTCCATTTTGGGTAAGTTTAAGCACACCAGCCTGCCTTGTGATAAACTAAAACTCCCTCAACAGGCGAGTTCACAGCTGAGGTTGTGCAGGTCCCTAAATGTAAAGTTGCAGCATTCATGATTTTACTAATAATCTATAAACATCAGTGAATCTGGGTCTGCACCCATTTATCTGCATTGTTCTCGGGGTTTTTTTTGCCATTTTTTGCCATTTACATTCATGCTGACTCCTGACTTTTCCAGCGCCCCCTTTAGGGCCACCAAAGGTTAGGAATCACTGGTTTGAAAGAGAAAAACAAGGTAAAACCAAACCCAGCAGCAAAAATTGCTGTAGTTCACAAATCCCTCAAAATATCAGTTTATAACACGTTTAAATTTTCTGACGGTGTCTGATGTTTGTCGTAGGCGGTCATCCTTTAAAGCAGTGGTTCCAAAAGGGGGGGTCGGGACCTCCATTGGAGTCATTAATTAACAAGTGTTTGGTCTTCAGAGATCCTCTTCAGAAACCAAACCTATTAACAGATATGCTGACGGTAAAAGTATTTTTATGTTTGTAATGTTACAAAAGACAGAACTGCCCAAGATTTAGTTATTATTACTGCTTATATACTGAATTAACAGTTAAAGTCTCAGGTTTTTATGCTGTTGGTCTGTGGCCTGGAAGTTGACAGGTTTAGGAAATATTTCTTTAAAGGACTCTAAATAACAAGCCATCAGAACTGGGTCATTATTGTTTTCAAATTAACTGTTTGCAATGAGCAAAAAAATGCAGAAAAAGGTCAAACTTGTGCCTGTTGAGGCTGCAGTCAAAGCTGGGAACAAACTCTGAGAATCACAATAAATGCAGAAACAAAATTTTAATTTTACAACAGAAAAGTATTTTTGTTCCTGATCAGAAAATAATCTGACACACTTCAGAAGCATGCAGTGAAAATACACCCGACCCAGAACCAGAACCTCGACTTCCTGCAGCATCCTGCAGTTAGACCACATTAACACCTCCTTAAAGCTCTCATTTCAAACGACTCCACTTTCCCTGAATTCAGCAGCTCCAGTCTTTGAAAAGCAACTAAAAAGACTATTTTCTCTTCAGACCCTCAATCTTCAGCCTATTTTGTGCCACATTTAGGAACCGTTCCAGCCCGTCTGCGGTTGTGATGTTTCAAAGCTCCCGGCGAGCCTCGAACTCTTCACATGTTCGTCTTTTTCAATGAGGCTGGACTGCGGCTCAACAGCATCAAACAGTGTTTACCTCTCTGTGCTGGACGCTGCTCAGAGTCGGACCAGGAAGTGATGCAAAGCTGATGGGATGAATGAGTAAAGATGTGCAGTCATTATTTGGAGTCGCTCTGCACCCTTTAGCTTAAATCAGCTGAACTGAATAGAAGACGCACAGATATTCAGTGTTCTGATATGTTTATGTCACAACAGTTTTTTGCACATCAGAGTTATGGCTGCTTTAAATATTCTCACACATTATAAAAAAAATGTTAAAAGGTTGATCCCTGGAGAGGTTTAGAACTGTCTCCAGGAGAATAATGTTTTTAACATCCATTTTCTTCCTTATAATTACAGCTCAGACATGATCCAGCTTTTAATCGTATGTGATGAAAACATGACTTTTACTCGTGTCTTTCATTCAAAATCCCAAGTTGGAGTTTCACAGAATTATTCAGTTTCTACTTTAAATGATTTATATGCTAACTCTGCCCCCTGTACTCCCTTCAATAAGCTGCCCTGCTGCTGCTTCAGATAAGAGGCGCTAGGATCGAACTTCTTGAACCGATGCTGCTTCACAGCAGGAATGTTCATGTTCAGAGCCAATAATAAGGCGGTGAAGTCAGCGATCAGTCCAACGTTAAAGTCAAAAAGTGTTAGACTTACTCAAGGTGTCACAAATTTTAGTTTGATGCATCATATAATGGTCTTTTTAAATATTTTTTCATAATTTATATTTGAAAAGTGATTCAAAGAGTAAATGATGCTTAAAAAGTTTCTTAAATTGCTGAGAAATGCAGAGATGAATCAATGCTTTTCTGAAGTACTAGATGAGAACTGTTTTGGGGTATTTTACTTTTTCTCTACTTGATTCAGCGCCACAAATAAATACACTGAAAAAACCCACCTGTGTCAAGTTTTTCTCAGCCAAACTCAAACTGTGTTGGACACAAACTGTTTCAACTTTTACCTTCAGGTGGCGCTACAGAGCGCTATTTGCAAAAAGCAGCCGCCACAGAGACAGTTTCTACGCCCAGGCACTCACTCTGATGAACCCCATCACAACCTGCCTTTCTTCTTCTTTCCTTTAAAAAATGGCTGTACATACACATGTATGTTCATACTGCTCCTTTATCTTCATTCTATTTCCTCTATATTCTTACTAACTGTCTGTAAGCTCTTGAAACCGAAGTCAAATTCCTTGTTTGTGCACAAAAAAATTGGCCAATAAGGCTGATTCGGATTCATTGAAAGATTTACTGGATTAGCACTCTTCTACTGTGTTTCTCTCATAAACGAACCTACTAACAAATACTGGTCCCAATAACTCTGTTTAAGCAGGTAGAAAGTACACCTGGACCAGCGGTTTTGTGTCTCCTTTCTGTCCTCTCATCGCCACGTTTGTTGGTGCAGATGACTGCTCATACTGAGCTTGGTCCTGCTGGAGGCTCCTTCCTGTTATAAGGAAGTTGTTCCTTCCCAAAGTCTCCTTCTTCAGTTCACTTTCTAAGGAGCAGGGATTACTGTGAAGTAACTGAATCAGCTGGGTTTCCATACAGGGGATAACCTTTAACCAACCGACATTAGAAACTGAATTTGACAGCATTGCATCATAGGACTGAACTGGACTGGACTAAAAACTGAGTTCAGAGAACCTACAATATAATTTTAGATCAATAAGGTATTCCTGTGAGTAACTACAGTGCGATTTAAATCACATACACAATAAATATGATCACAGTACAGATCAGAGTACTATAATCTTAATGTAACTGCTTGTTCTGGTATCTTATTGGCAATAAGATTTACTTTTAAATATAATTTTGAAGACAGTATTACAAAGTTTGTGCTCTACCAGATTTATGTTTTACTTCTTTACCAAATTAGCAATTTATTGTCTTTGAGAAAATAACTGTGACTCTATTGTCATTCATAAGTGTAAAATAGTTTATTGTCAAGATAAATGAGATCTTCTTGCCAACTTTCAAGCCCTTTTTGTGCACAAATGTCAACATTTTGTCCTTTGCTACTTCTGTTTTGTACCGATACAATTACCCAATGTATATTACTTCTGTTTGTAGTGCAATATTTAGAAAAATTGTGGAGCTATATAATTATCAGCCATCACAGGATGGTATGAATTGATGCATGGTTTCACTGAAACTTTTCATGGCAGACTGCTTCATTTTAAAACTGTAAAAGACCAAAACAAGAGAAGTATAAAGTAGCTGAGGGGCAAAAGGATTGGTACCATTCATACAGGCAGCATCTTATATGGCAGGAAAATTTAAATTACAAAATGTTGGAATATGTGATTTTTAGCCTACTTGTAGTTAAACTAAGGCTGTTTAACCACAAATAGGATATTTCTAAATTAAATTTTCAAATGAAAACATTTGACCCCAGACAACATTTACCACAATGAACACAGAATATAGCCCTTGCTAATGCTAAACAGAAGGAACAGATTTAGATGCACCAAGATGATTTCAGGAAGTTTAATTTATGTGTTTGTGAGGACGACTGAATCTGAGCTCAATCTGGTTTGACAGGTCGGGGAAAACTCGGAAAAACAAGGTAGGAAGCTGACCTGCAGTGATGCACTGAGCCGTAGACGGCCAGACAAAAAGAACATCTCGTCCGGACCTGAACTGAATAATAACACTGCTGCATGCAGGACAGGCATGCTAATTACTGCAGCATGTTGTGCATTCACTCGGCAACATCTGGGCTGTTTATCTGAGCTACACCGAGCAGGACAGAACCCCACTGAAGTCCTGTGCAGCTCATCTGTCTGGAAAAGGTGGTGTGCGTGCGCCGCTGAGAGGATGTGCACGCAACTCCATCGATCTCATCAGATTGTCTTTGCGATGATAGGAGATGAAGATCAGTGATGATGAACGCTTCGTTCACTGCAGGAATACTGATCAGCCAGACTGACTGAAGGATGAGACGTTTCCGTCTTCCTGTGTGGCTCAAAGACAGTTTAAACTGGACTCACGGTTAAAAAGACTGCAGCAAGACTTTTCTGGGACATTTCATGAAGATAAAGAGTGTCAAAAGTTTAAAGAAATCCAAGTTTAGTCCCTTAAGAAACAAATTTTGTGTTGATTGGTTGAGTTTGCAGAGCTGTGGTGTAAACGTTTCAAGCCTTAATTGTGTTAAAACATGGAAACACTTGAAATGATTATACTCACTTTAAAAGGTGCATAAAATCTGCAGCTGCCATTTATTATGCATCGTCTCTTTTAAATGAATTAAAACAATAAAATAAAAGCTGGGAGCTTATTTGTCCAAATATGGAGCCAGCATTCAGAATGGCATGCCCTCAATTGAAAATAACGCATCAACAGTAAAAGTTGGCCAGCTTAGCTATGATGGGTTCCAGCATGTGCAGCGTGCAGGATATGAAAGTAAAGGTGCGCTTTGAGAGCCAAACCATGACATTTCTTGGTCGCAGACCGTTTATTTTGAGTGGAAGAATGTTGGATGTGTTACAAATCCTGAAATACTGTCCAACAACAACAAGAGGCCTAATCTATGGATAATATAAATGAGAAATCATCAGGAAATGTGTGACGCTTTCATGTCAATATTGACCAAAATCGACCACTTGTTGAATCTCTGCATTAAGAATGCAGGTAGTTCTGATAAATGGGGTCCAACCCGGTACTAGTAACTTAAGATGAAACCACAAGTTTCCATACTCTGCCTCTTCCATTAAATCAGTTTTCCTGTTTTAGGTGGACAGGATTAATACAATTATTTATATTCACTGACTGACAGAATAATGACAGAGAATTTCAGGGGAGATTTTTTTAAACTTTGTTCAAAGCTTAGTATTTAGTAGAAATGCCTTTATGACTTGCTTCATGCATTTTGGTTTTGGGTTTCCATCCACAATGGTTTGCTGGTATTTTGGCCGATTCCTACAGACAGAACTGGTTTAACTGGGTCATGTTTGCAGGTCACCCTGCTGATGCACACCTATTATGCTTTCCCCACAAATTATTAATGGGAATGTGATCAGGGTTTTAAGGTGGCCACTTTGTTGTCTTTAAGCCACTTTGTAACCAATTTGTAGATATGCTTTGGGTCATTGGGCCCACAGACGTAGGGCAGCACAATGTACCACAAATACTGCTCACAAAGTCCTGCTTGGAGAGCAATAATTGTTGGCTAATATTCCTAGTGTTATGAACTTGCATTTTTCATGCAGAAGTAATATTAGCCAGTTGGACAGAGTCTCACTGCTACAGATGCTCACATTTCTCAAAATGCTGAAGGTCACAGAGAGATGGAAGCACAGATGAAAAAGAGAGGAAAGAAGAAAACAGGCGTCATCGCAATATTTATCACTATTATCTGCATCACAAAATGTTCTAATGTCGTGCAGCTCTGCTTTAAAGACCCATTTGTGCAACAATTTGTTTTTCGACTAGAAATGATTTTATTGATGTTAAAGGGGAAGACTGAACCAGAACTCTATTTATGTTGAAAGAGCCTTTTTTAACTTAATTTGTGCTCCAGGTAAGAACAGTGACGCTATGGAAAGGTTGCAGAGTGACTAAGCTTTAAAGATCAAATATCTGTAAAAACACTCAACCAGACCAAATCTGAATGGGTTTGGTGATGAAAGAGGAGACCTTTGGCTTTTTCTTCTGTTTATTTCCCCCATTTTCTTTTCATCTCGAGTTTTTATTTTCATTTATGAAAGTATGACAATACAAAAAAAGACAGGAGAGAAACAAGCATGATGTATTTATCTTCTGTTTTCAGGAAAATGTTGAGTTGTACCCAGCTATCAATTTGACCACGGGTTGTGGATCCTAAAAGGCACCATTTCACTATGGCTCTAGTAGGTTTTAGCTGCCATAGAAACAGTGGATATTGTCTTTGACTAAATAATGTTCTGTAACAGAACCACGGTGGAACAGAGGAAGCAGGAAAACAGCCGTCATTCCTTCAACATCTGCTCTGTGAGATTAAGAAGCTGGTCAGAAACCAGAAACATGCTGCAGGATTACTCAAATCAACAAACTGCAGAAACAAGGGAAGAGGAAAACTTCAAGCCGGTAAAAAACATTGTTGATCTGTATCAACAATTCCCTGCTTTTTTTATTTTCATGCATCAACAGCTCAATGCTATCAGAGTTAACATTGAAATGATCGCTTCCACACTGTTCTGGCAAAGCTACGTAGAAATCAAGGGATCAGGAAACGATCATCAGGGCGAGGAAACCACGGAAACATAGAGGGGAAATACGACATTCATATTCACGTGAGAGGATTACAGGAGATCGATCAGTTTCTGGGTTCTCCGATCCCTAACTTACCGGACCACCGTGGCTCGGAGTTTTCCTTCTGTACCAAACCCGCTGGTTCTGCCTTCCTCCTCCTCTTCAAGGAGAGGTGGCTTAAAAGGCCTGCAGTCGAGGAACAAGAGGGGAGGCAACCTTGAAACGAGGTGGTTGGGTGAATGATTGGGTAAGACACGGACTGCTCATAATTACCTCAAACAACCCCTCCTCAATAAAACCGAAGTGTCCTTTAAACCAAAGGAAAGTCTCACTGGTAAAAATTAAGTTTATCTGGTACATAAATTACACTTTTCCAATGAGTTAATAATTGCATTCTTCAGAAAAAGGGATAGGAGTCTTAAAAATTCTAAAAATAAACAAGGAAAATCTAACAGTTTGGTAAAGATCATAGAGAAAAAGAACATCTAATACCAATCAATGTTTTCTCGACAGCACAGCTCCAGCCCAGGAGGATCACTTTCACACAGAACCACTTTTGGCCAACTGGAGGTTCTTCACATTACATTCAGAACTGGGTTATTGATGCAAAGAGTGTGCCTTCAAAAACATCACGCAAGTCTTCAACACACGTCTAAAATGTGTGAAAAATAGGAACTCTAGACGATCAAAGACTTTAGGAAAAACAATGAGAAAAAAGTGGAAGTTTTTGGGAAGGTGAGCATCCTGTTACGTCTGATGTAAAACTAGGTCACCATTTCAGAAAATAAACATCGTACCAACTGTCAAACATGGTGGTGGTAGTATGATGGTCTGGGGCTGCTCCAGGACCAGGATGATTTGCTATGATTGATGGACCCACAAGTTCTGCTCATGTCCGACTATCAACTTGTGACTTTAAGCTTAACAACACTTGGGTTACAAAGCAGGACAATAATCCAAAGCACAGAATGGTTCAAAAACAAAAACTAAATGAATGTTTTAGAGTCTGAACTTAGGTCCACTCAGGATGCTGAGGTGTGACCTTAAGCAGGTCGTTCATGCTGAGAAACCCTCGAGTCCGGCAGAATTAGAACAGTTCTGCAAAGAAAAGTGGGCCAATATTCTTCCACAGCGATATAAAACATACTACCAAAGGTGGCATAACTAGTTTTTAGGTTAAGGGACCAATTACTTTTTCACATAAAGCCAGATTGATTTAATAAGCCTTTTTCTCCCGATAATGAATGAATTCATTTTATGAAAACTGCTTTTTGTATTTACTCAGGTTATCTTTGTCTGATATTAAAACGTGTTTGAGGATCTGAAACATTTGAGCTTAAAGAAAAATGCAGAAGATGCAGAAAGTGATGTTTTCTATGTGTTTTTTCTGTAAATAAAGAAATAAATGCACAAGATGTCCTGCAGCTTTGACCCAAAACACAGAATGAATGAAAAGCAGAACACCCATTTCACATCTGGAAATTTAGGCCAAACAATTTAATTAACAAAAATTCCAACAACTTGATTAACAACAATTTAACAAGGGAGCATTCTAAACAAAAAGCAAAACAGGCCAAAAATGTTGATGTTTTTTAGGCACAATTTCCATGTTTCTAAAGAACATTCTGTAGGAAAAAACATCTGACGCTAAATAATAAAAACCTGTGTTATACTTGGAGCAGCCAGAGCTTCACTCCAGCAGTAAAACAATCATCCATCAACCCATAAATAACGCTGAACCTTGAGTCGTTCATCAGCACTTTGCTGTAAACCCGTTCTCTCAGATGAAGCCACAAATTAATGTGGACCTCCAAAGTCTGAGACAGATTGGACAGGATCTGAGGGAAGTGGGCAGGTAGAAGACCTGTGTGACTTTGACTGGGTCAAAGCATTTCAGCTGCTGGAGATGGGTGCCTACTGGAACTGGTGATAATACAGACTCAGCTTGTGTTTACTTTAATTTGTTTGAAAAAGCCTTCAAAGGTCTGTCACAATTACAAACCAACTGTACAGCTGCAGTAAAAAGAGCCGAATCGTGCTTGAAAACTGGTCAAAATTATCTTCAGTCATGACAGAGGTCATTTAGAGGTGGATATCACAAACTGTCCAAAAAAAACCTCCAACAAACGAAACAAGATAATTCCCGTCCATCTAAAACATCTAAAAACTAGAACCGTCCTGCTTTATACCTTCAATAAAAAGTCTCGACCCAATGAATCGGGTCGTGGATGAGATAAAACTGCTCACTTTTGTTGGTGCAAGGAGTGTGGACTTCCTCTTCAACTTTCTGAAGTCAAATTACATTTTTTTCTGCAGCCACACCTACTGGTCAGAAAAGGGTACTGCAGCGAGAGAGAATTCGCGCATCTTAATTGCAAACACAAACAACAACAACTCTGCAGCGTTGATGTCCCAACTCTCTCGGGCTATGACCAATCAGTAGGCTCATCCTGAACCCTGGTCAAATGTTTAGCAGAACCTTTGATGACATAAATCTGGTAAGCCCAAACCCATATGTTGGTGGAGCTGCTTGTCCTCTGCCAGAGTTCTGCTTGTATTATTGGTCTGACAATTATTTCAGGTTATTCGTTTTACTTTCTTTCCCAAGTCAGTAAACTTTTTTGCGTCAGTAAGATCAAAATAATGATTTATAGCGAATAAGGCAAAATAAAATACGTTTTTCCTTCTTATAGCATAATTACAATCACATAATTAACTTTGGCTTCTTAGAAAAACAGAGAAGGTTTGAAACTCTTCATCAGAGGTCCACAATTGTCTTCTTGATATCGTGGAAGATTTCTTTTGGTTTTTCCATGATGTCACACAAGGAAGCAGAGACAAAATCTCAAAAAGCTACAGCTTCATCATTTGGGCTTTCCCTAAATGTTTGATGGGGGAAATAATCTTAGTGTATGTAAACATCAGGCTTTGGCAATTTTATCTCTTATTCTTCTGGCATTTAAGCAAATACAAATATTGATACTAATTCCTATCTGCCCTAAAATAGGAAAAGTTGAGTCTGGTGAAGAAAAAAAAGTTTGTATGTAAGTTTTATCTGCATCTGTGGAAAATGTCAAGAAATAATACAATAAATTATCTTAAATATGAAATAAACAAAGATGAGTGAATGTCACTGTAGAGAGCAGCTTTTAACTTATCACATCTCAAAGTCCAATCTCACCACCTCTAACCGCCTGTTTTTCTTCTTTCATTTATCTGAGGCTGGCTGAGTGCTTTTACGTCAGGCCTCTGATTCCTTTCTGCTGCTGCCTCCCTGGAAACAACTATCCACTAATTTCAGACAGCAGGGAACAGTGACGCAGGAAATCAGCGGGAACGACCCCAAACAAACAAAGAAACCAGCAAACGAACAGCGTGCGCAGGACCTGGGCCGTGGGTGTTGGCTTGGTGGAGCTGGCAGGAAGCTCGGAGCATCTGTCTGTGAGATATCTTCAGAGCTGGATACCAACCATTCCCAGCATGACAACAAGCAGACCTCTGCAAGAGCGTTTAGTCGTGACGCTGCCACAGCAAGCGACAGGAAAAAGGTAGAAATAAAGTTACGAAGTCACTGCAGGGCTTTTCCCCCAGATTTCTACATGCTCTGAAATCCTTTTGTCCCCTTCTGTATTCTGATGGCATGTTCAGAGCAAATGGTAGCAATGGTTTGTTTTACCAAATCCTTCTGATTACACAATATTATTAGCCCTTTTATCACATTGTAAGCATAACTTTCTAGGAATTTTGTTGGGATTTTTTGTTGTAGGCCACTTCAAGGCACTGCATCATTGTAATGCAGAAGAAAAAGAGTACATGGTTTCAAGATTTTTAACAAATATAAATCTGAAAAGTGTGGAGGGCATATGTATTTACAACCCCTTTTCTCAGACACCAAATAAAAGTCACCTAATAAGCAACTAAAGTTCATGTGTGAGTGAGATTTAATCTCCATATAAATGCAGCTGTTTCTGGCCTCAGAGGTTTGAGAACATCAGAGAACAAAGAGCATCATGAAGACCAAGGAACACAGCAGACAGGTCAGGGAGAACGTGGAGAAGCTAAGTCTTACAAAGCTACCAAGACATGACTGACCATCTAAACTGACAGGTCAGACATGGAGAGCATTAATCTGAGGAGAAGCCAAGAAGCACATGGTAACTCTGGAGGTGCTGCAGAAATCCAAAGCTCAGGAAGAGGAATTTGTTGACTTTTAGTTGCACACTCCACAGATCTTATCTTTATGGAGAAGTGGAAAGTTTGCTGAAATAAAAGAAAACTAAAAGAATTACCCACTGAAGGAGAAACAACATCCTTTCTTCTTCTTTACTGCAGAAAGACAGGGAACTCAGTAATAACTGATGGAAAGATCTAAGGAGACTAAATACATAGCAATCCAGAAAGAAAAGCTGTTGGAGGCTGCATAAGACTGGGACTCGGGCTGAGGTTCACCTTCCAAAGGACAGAGACCCCAAATTTACAGCCAGAGCTTCAGAAAAATGGTCTAGATCAAAGCATATGCTGTTTAAAAGGCCTCACCCTGAATCTAACTGGGAATCTTTGGCAGGACCTAAAAACTGATGTTCTCCTTCCATTCTGATTGACGTTGAGCTACAAAGAAAAATGAGAGCGTGTCTTTGGTCTGTAAAAGAGCAAAGCTGGTAGAGATATTCCCCAAAATCACCAGCAGCTTTAACTTCAGTAAAAGGTGGTTCTACAAATTTGGTGGTTCTACGAAATTAAACGCATACCACACTTTTCAGATTTTTATTTATAATATTTAAAAATTATGTACCATTTTTCTTCCACTTCACAATTTAACACAGCGCTTTGAGTGCCTTGCTGCTGAAAAGCGCTATATAAATAAACTTGACTCGACACTACTTTGTGTTGGCCTCTCACATAAAATCCCAATAAATGCATTAAAGTCTATGGCTATAATGTCACAAAATGTGAAAACTTCATAAGGTATAAATACTTTTGCAAGGTAAGACCGAACAGCTTCTGTCCATCCCGGCATTCATCATGATCAGGAATAATATTCTGTAAAGAAAGAGTTGAAAGTGGATTTAGTCTAGAAGTATAAAGAAAGGATCAATTTGTTTCTGTATTTTGCAGATTTAAATGCAGAAACTATCTTCATGTCATGACTTCTGCAGCTCTCATGACTTACCAAGAGGACTGTCAGGACAGTGTGGAGGTGGGGACTTTCTTTTTGCTAACAGACAAGAAGGAAATTTTGCAGCCAGACGTTTGTAAGGAGGTGTTTCCTTGTTTTTTTTAGATTATGTCAGATGTTTTGACTCATATTTATTGACAAAAACTAGATTTGTGCTCTTACATTTCCTCCCAACAGGTCGAACTCTAAAACATCACATCAGAGGTCATGAGAGACAAAACGTGATGAGTTTTATCTGAGATCGTCACGATGTGACTCTAAAAAGGCTGCCTTGCCCTCAAACAGGAAGCTGGGTCGCTGTTAAACCTGCAGTTACACACTGTACACAGAGATATAAATACCAGTCACCACCCAACACCCCCAGTTAACACCAATAAACATCTAAGCCTCAACAGTAAGCCCACCCAGCTACTCTGTGAAAGTAGATCCAGTCACTTTTATTTGAAAGCAAAAAGCTAAGAATAACCTGGAGCAAGGTTGCTTTTAAACAGAGCAGCTCTGAGGCCCAGCTGCTCTTCTTCCTCTCAATCTGTGATTCAGAGACCTTCAAAACGTCCTGATGGGGTTTTAACTCCATCAAAAAAAAACAACCTTCAAGTGTATTATTCTGAGAGGCGAAGAAACATCAATCTGACACAAGGTTAAACCGACTGAAGCCTCTCTCGGTTTCATTGAAAAAAACATTGTATAAAGTGGAAATTATGGACTTATTTTCTGTTCTTTGGCTTAGAACTTAGTTCTTTTTTCACTTCCATCTGTTCAAACAGTTCTACACATATACTAAAAGCATCTCCAGAGGAGATGGGTCCCGTGTCCCAGAGGTGCCCAGTAACCCCAGAAGAAAAGACCTCCTGAAAATGGCTGAAGATGGTAATCCACTGTATCGACATGGCCTGAAAGGCCACTCGGAGAGGAAGAAGCCATTTCTCCAAAAGCAGCATAAAAAGCCTGATTGCAAATGTACTCAGAGACAAAGAGCTTTATTTTTGGAGGTCCTATGTTCTGATTTCATGTCAGACTGAAGAAAAGAAGGGTTATGTGTGGTTTTATACAGAGTATGTATAAATATATGGGTTAAACCTGTATATCTCGTTTACTTGGTGGAGGAGGCGTGGTAAGGCGTATTCGTCACTTCCTGTTTTGCACTCGGTGGATTGTTTGGTTTGTGAAGGCTCTCTCGTTTGATCTGATTTCTCTCTACTGTGATATTTCTTACTTGTTATAATACATAAGCACGTTAAAACACATACTTTCTGTTGCTGTATTTAACGTTTGGGGACTCTCCGTGTTTTACACGGTTTTTTCTAGTAGTGGTAAGGGGTCGCTAGATTAGCGTCCACCATGGCTACCTGTTCTGCTGTTTCTCTCTCTGAGTCTCCTCCTCTCTCCTGCTCTCTGTGTCAGATGTTCAGTTACTCCTCTGCCTCCTTTAGTGATAATGGTACGTGTAATAAATGTAGCATTTTTGTAGCTTTGGAGGCGAGGGTGTCGGATTTGGAGGCCCGGCTCCGCGCTGTTGAAAAACCAGCAGATAGCCGAGGCCCCTTAGCCAGCGCGGAGCCACCGAGGGTAGCTCCCCGTAGCAGTCCTCCAGCAGAGCCCGCGCAGCCGCGGCCTCAGGCCGGCTGGGTGACGGTACGTAGAAAGCATAGTCCTAGATCCCACCCCACAGGTCACCACCAACCCGTCTGCATTTCTAATAGATTTTCCCCGCTCAGCGACACACCCGCTGAGAAGCCAATTGGCAGCTCCATAGACAGAAACGTAGCACTACAGACACCAGCGACCATAGTCAAATATCTGCTAGGGGCCAGAACGGGCGACATCAAATCATACCTGAAACTGCTGGCTAAGGATAAGCGTAAATACAGTAAGACTGTTATTCACGTTGGCGGTAATGACACCCAGTTACGTCAATCGGAGGTCACTAAAGTTAGTGTCACTTCGGTGTGTAAGTTTGCCAAAACAATGTCGGACTCCGTAATTTTCTCTGGTCCCCTCCCAGATCTGACCAGTGATGACATGTTTAGCCGCATGCTGTCATTCAACCGCTGGCTGTCTAGGTGGTGTCCAGAAAACGATGTGGGCTACATTGATAATTGCCAAACATTTTGGAGAAAACCTGGTCTGATCCGGAGAGACGGCATCCATCCCACTTTGGATGGAGCAGCTCTTCTTTCTAGGAATCTGGCCGAATTTATTAGTTCTCCAAACCTCTGACAACCCAGGGTTCAGACCAGAAAGCAGGGTCCTAGTTTAACACTCATCTCTGCAGCTTCTGTACTGCTACCCACCCATTACCCTATTAAGACAGTGTCTCGCCCACGGCCAAAATTGAATAGATTAAAAAATAATCTAAAAGGAGGAAATCAGGAAAATCTAATAAAAATAAACACAACTCAGACTAAAAATAAAAATAAAACAATTAAATGTGGCTTTCTGAACATAAGATCTCTCTCTTCAAAGACTAGTTAGTGACCTGATTTGTGACAATCAGATTGATTTACTTCGCCTCACAGAAACTATAAATGAGTGAACTCCAACTAATTATTAAAATTTTCACATTCCTCGAAATACTGGGCGAGGAGGAGGAGTAGCAACCATCTTTCAGTCCGATTTATTGACTAGTCCCAGACCAATCAATAGCTACAACTCTATTAAATATAATTCTAATCCTTAGTTTTCCTCATCCAAATTGCAAAGCACTAAAACCACTTCTGTTTGTTTTTTGTACCGTCCACCAGGCCTTACTCTCAATTTTTAGATCAGTTTTTAGACCTTTTTATCTGATTTAGTGTTAAATACAGATAAAGTTATTATAGTGGGGGATTTTAACATTCATGTTGGACACTGAAAGTGATAGCTTAAATATAGCCTTTAATGGTATCTTAGACTCAATTGGCTTTACTCAAAACATTAACAACCTACCCACGTTTGTCTTCATTCTCTGGACCTTGTGCTGACATATGGCATTGAGTGTAAAGACATAATATTTTCTCACAACCCTGTGCTGTCTGACCATTTTTTAATAACCTTTGAGTTTAATTTAACAGAGTACTCCACACCTGAAAGAAAATTTCATTATAGTAGATCATTATCAGTAATGCTGTAACAACCTTTAAAGAATCTGTTCCACTTTTAATTTCCTCATTATCACAGAAAAAAACAGTGGAGGGCAATAATTTTGTTTCTTCCCCTTCACAAATTGATTCTCTTGTTCAGAGTGTTACTTCATCATTGCGTGGTGCATTAGATAATGCAGCCCCCTTGAAAAAGAAGGTAATTATTCATAGGAGGCAGGCTCCCTGGTTTAATTCAGAGCTGCGTACTTTTAAAGCACAATGTTAGAAAATTGGAGCAAAAATGGCGCTCTACACACCTAGAGGATTCCCACTTAATCTGGAAAAATAGCCTACTGTTTTTATAAAAGACACTTCACCAAGCTAGAACAGCTTAATTTCTCATTCTAATAGAAGAGAATAAGAATAATCCTAGGTTTCTCTTTAGTACAGTTGCTAAACTTACACAGAGTCATAGCTCTGTTGAGCCATCCATTCCCTTAGCTCTCAGCAGTCATGACTTTATGGGATTCTTCCAAACAAATTGATTCTATTAAGAAGAAAATCTTGACATACTCCCGAGATGATTACTTCATCACAAAAAGTGAGACAACATTGAAGTAACGTAGAGAACCTGATCTGTGTTGGACTGTTTTGATCCTATGGAGCTTCCCCGAGTTATCAGAAAATATTAGCTTCATCTAAACCTTCAACTTGTATGTTAGACCCAATCCCAACCAAATGATTTAAGGAAGTGTTCCCTCTGATTACCGGCCCCATTTTAGATATGATTAATTTATCTTTAGTGAATGGGTATGTACTACAAGCTTTTAAGGTAGCTGTAATTAAACCTTTGCTTAAGAAACCTTCGCTTGATCGAGATAACTTAATAAATTACAGACCGATATCCAATCTTCCATTCTTATCTAAAATTCTTGAGAAAATAGTTGCTAATCAAATGTGTGAGCATTTACACAGCAATGACCTGTTTGAAGAGTTTCAGTCAGGTTTCAGAGCTCATCATAGCACTGAAACAGCTCTGCTAAAAGTCACTAATGATATTCTTATTGTCACAGATAATGGACTTGTGTCTGTACTGGTTCTGTCAGATCTCAGTGCTGCATTTGAGACAGTCGATCATAATATTCTCTTAGAAAGGCTGGAATATGCTGTAGGGATCAGGGGAACAGCGCTAGGCTGGTTTAAATCTTATTTGTCTGACAGATTGCAAGTTTGTTCATGTAAATGATAAATCATCTTTAAACTCAGGGTTAATTGTGGGAGTACCACAGGGTTCAGTAATTGGGCCAATTCTCTTTACTCTATATATGCTTCCAATAGGTCAATTATCAGGCAGCATAGAATACATTTTCACGTTTACGCTGATGATACTCAGCTTTACTTATCCAAAATCCCGATGAACCCAACCAGTTAGATAGACTACAAGCATGTCTTGAAGACATAAAAAATTGGATGACTTTAAATTTTCTGCTTCTAAATTCAGACAAGACAGAAGTTGTCGTCTTGGACGGAGTCTTTTTTAAAAAAGAAACTGCTTAGTCAATCACTTAACCTGGATGGCATTAAATTGACCTCCGATAATAAAGTAAAAAACCTTGTGTTATTTTTGACCAGGACATGTCATTTAAATCCCATATTAAACAGGTTTCTAGGATTTCCTTTTTCATCTCCGGATAACATTGCCAAAATTAGAAATATCCTGTCCAGACTGATGCTGAAAAAACAGGTCCATGCATTTGTTACTTCAAGGCTGGACTATTGTAATTCTTTACTATCAGGATGTCCACAAAATGCAGTTAAAGCCTTCAGCTGATTCAAAATGCTGCAGCAAGAGTTCTGATGAAAATTAGAAAAAGAGAGATCATATTATCCTACTTTTAGCTTCCCTTCATTGGTCCCTGTAAATCCAGAATAGAATTTAAAATTCTCCTCCTCACATATAAAGCCCTTAATGATCTAGCTCCATCATACATCAGAGATCTGATTGTTCCATATGTTCCTAACAGAGCACTTCGTTCTCAGACTGCAGTTTTATGGTGGTTCCTAGAGTCTCTAAGAAGTAGAATGGGAGGCAGATCCTTTAGTTATCAGGCTCCTCTCCTGTGGAACCAGCTCCCAGTTTTAGTCCGTGAGGCGGAACCCTGTCTACTTTTTAAGGCTAGGCTTAAAACTTTCCTTTTTGATTAAAAGTTTATAGTTAGAGTGGCTAGGTTTTCTGAGCTATCTTCCTTATTTACCTCCGTCTTCTTCTCCCCTGTTTGGATGGAGTAAGGGGAGTAAGGTTTAGCCTAAACCGGCTCAGTTATGGTTGAGTGCAAACACACCCTCCATTTCTGCTACCTGTATGACCCCCTCTCTTTAAATGGTTATGGTCAATCTGACAGAGAGAGGTTATTCCTAATCGTGTGGTTTTTAGTATAACAATGGCCACCAGTGGGCTCTAGATGGACCAAAAAACTGTCTACTTTTAAGCTAGGCTTAAAATTCCTTTTGATAAAGCTATAGTTAGAGTGGCTTAGTTGTCCTGACCTATCTCTGTAGTTATGCTGCTATAGGCTTAGGCTGCTGGAGGACATAATGAACACTTTCACCCATCTCTCGCTACTTTCTCACACTACTCTTCATTTTGTATTATTTGCTGTCATTTCAGCTTTTAACTTTGTTCCTCTCTCTTTTCTTTTCTAGAAGATACACTGGCCTGACTCTGTGTCTACCTGTGACACCTTCTGGAGAGGGCTTCTGCTGGCAACAACTTAATGCTCACCCTCTACCGATGATCCACTTGGCCCTGTCTTTCGTAATTTAACCCTTTCTCTCTCCTAGACATAGCTACTGACTGAGCTTTTACTGTAACTAACTCTATGTGCTCTCTTCAGACTCTAAAGTTGAAACTGGCTCAGAGTTTATCTGTTCCTTCTTTCTAGGTGAAACGACTAAAGGGAGCTACATCCACAAAACATTTACTTTTCTTCCCATAGAAAGTACTCCTGGATCAGTGCTTCTTTGTTCTTTTTATGTCTCTGCTCTGTTTCTCTCTAACCCCCAGTCGGTCATGGCAGATGGCCCGGCTCACACCGAGCCTGGTTCTGCTGGAGGTTCTCTTCCGTTTAAAAGGGAGGTTTTCCCTCCACTGTTGCTACATGCATGCTCAGTATGAGGGATTGCTGCAAAGTCAACGCCAGTGACTGTCCACTGTCTCTACATGACTCATCCAGGAGGAGGGAATGCTGCAAGTCACTGACTGGATGCAATCTGCTGGGGTTTCCTTAGATAGAAAAACTTTTTATCCAATTTGAATAATAACAGAATCTGACTGCACTGTTCAATGATTAAGATTAATTGGAATGTATGTACCTGACTTTTGTGAAGTGCCTTGAGACGACATGTTGTGAATTGGCGCTATATAAATAAACTGAATTGAATTGAATTGGCCTTTTGGTGTCATATTAGCTGATCTCATCTCCCTATTTTATTCTGCCATGTGCTACCTTCAAAAAAAGGACAAGCTGCAGGAAAGAAATATTTACAAATATGACAAAAACTTTTAATGAATCTCAAAAAAAAAGCAGATGAGCTCAAACTGAAACTTCATACAGATATGTATGGAGGTAAGGAGTCCAACCGTTTAGGAGAAAACGATGCAGGGACTAAAAGAACTTCACCTGTCTTGTGGTGGCGGTGATGACGACGGTGATGGCGGAGGTGGTGCTGGGCGGAGATGTGGACGTGCTGGGCCAGTACGTCAGCCAGCCTGCCTGCGGCCGCCCCACTACCCTCGCTGCGATTAGAAGAGGAGGAAGAGGAGGCCGTTGACGAGGTGGTGGTGGTGGTGGAGGAGGTGCCGTGGACTGCCCGGTGGATCCAGTGGTCCATGCTGATGCTACCCTCTCTGCTGGAAGAGGTTCCTCCGCCTCCTCCGCCATCCTCTTCTTCTCCGTCTCCTCCTACTTCCTCGTCGCCATCGCCCTGACCCTCGCCCTCCGATCCAGAAGAAGTGTCTGGGGAACAAACCAGGAAGACTGGTGATCAGATCCAAACTTAATTATACCAATGCTCAAAAAAAAGAAAGGAAAACTTATGTGAATCAAACACTTGTCCACTTAGGAGCAACACTGATGAAATCAGTTTCACAGCTGTGTATGCGAATGGAATAGACACAGGGGAAGGGAAATCTTTGGCGAGTAGGCAAGACACCACTCAATAAAGAGGGCTTATGCAGTCGGGGTACCACAGACCACTTCCTCAGTACCTATGCTTTTGGCTGATGTTTGGTCACTTTTGAATGTTGCGTGGTGCTTTCACACTCGTGTAGCTTGAGACGGACTCTACAAACCCACACAAGTGGGATCAGGTAGTGCAGCTCATCAGGATGGCACATCAATGCGAGCTTGTGGCTAAGAAGGTTTTGCTGTGTCTTGTCAGGTAGTGTCCAGAGCCTGGAGGCGGCTACCAGGAGACGTGGAGGAGGCCGTTAGGGGGCAACAACCTAGCAGCAGACCGTACCTCCGCCTTGTGCAAGGCGGAACAGGACAGGAGCACTGCCAGAGCCATGCAAAATGACCTCCAGCAGGCCACAAATGCTGCATGTGTATGCCACAAAAGGTAGAACCGACTCCATGGATGGTATGACGGGGGCCCGACGTCCACAAATGGGGGTTGTGCCACAGCCCAAACCACCTGTGCAGGACGCTTGGTGTTTGCCAGAGAACTCCAGGATTGGCAAATTCGCCACTGGTGCCCTGGCTCTTCACAGAGAAAGCGGGTTCACCTGAGCAATGGGACAGAGTGAAGAGTCGGAGCACCGGGAGAGTGATTGCTCCTGAAAACATCCCAGCATGACGGTTTGGCAGGGGTCATAATGGTTTGGGGGGTGGTTTTCTTTGGGGGCCTGCCGGCCCTCCATGTGCTGCCACGGGTAGCCTGACTGCCTTAGTACCGAGATGAGATCCTCAGCCCCCTTGTGGGGCCCATAGCTCTCAAAAAGGGTTCCTCCTAATGCAAAAACAATGCTAGCCTCATGTGGGGAGTGTGTCAGCATTTCCTGAAGATAAAGACATTAAGCTATGGCCCAGACCAGCCCAGAAACAAGACCGAATCCGATCGAGCAAATCGGGGAATCAGTCTCGCCCCCATCCACAAACGTCACATTGCCCCCCACAGACTGTCCAGGATTGGGGAAAGCTTTAGCCAGGTCGGGGAGGAGACCCTCGGGAGGACCATCTGCCTTTTCATCAGGAGCATGCCCGGGGTTGTAGGGAGTCAACAGGCACGTGGAGGCCACAACAATACTGGCCTCATTTTGATTTTTTTTAAGGACATTAGATCAAAGTTGGACACCCTTTTGTGTGTTTTTACACTTTAAATTTTTTTTGTGACTCCAAATCCGGCCCCTGATTAATAAATTGTTTTCCATTGATGATTCTTGTGATTTTGTTGTCAGCACATTCAACTTTGTACAGAACAAAAAGTTTCAATGAAAATATTTATTCATTCAGAGTAGGGTGTTATTTAAGTGTTCCCTTAATTTTTTTGGCATGAAATTTATATTTTTTATTATATAGATATATATCTATAATATTTTAATTATATATACACAAACACTATAGATTATATATACACACACACACATATAGATTATATATTATATAAAATTATAATAATAATTATAAAATATATATATATATAAAAGATAAATAGAAGATATATATATTATACATAACACACAAATATGATATAATATTATATAATATATATATATATATATAAAAAATTATATATATATATATATATATATTTATATATATATATAATATAAAATATATATATATAAATATATATTAAATATATATAGATATTACGGGGGTTGGACAATAAAACGAAACCCCGGTTTTAGCCCACAAAAATTTATTAGTATGGTGTAGGGTTTTTCCTTTTTGCGGCCAATACAGCGTCAATTCGTCTGGGAAGACATAAAGTCCTGCACGTGGTCAGAGGGTTTTTTAAGCATTTTCTTGCAGGATAGTGGCCGGGGGAAAAGTGATACTGGTGGAGGAAAAAATTTTCCGACTCGCTCCTCCAAAAACCCCCAAGGGCTCAAAATATTTAGATCTGGTGATGTGCAGGCCCTGGGAGATGTTCAACTTCACTTTCATGTTTATCAAAAACCCAATTTTTTCACCCGTCTGCTGTGGTATTTGGTGCATTGTCTCCGATACACGGGACCGCCTTCAGGATACAATGTTGAACCCTTGGTACATGGTCCTCAAGAATGGGTTTGGTAGGCTTGGCAGGGACGCACCCATCTAGCATACATATAATATGATGCTAGTATGTACATATACTACTACCATATAAAATATATTATATATATATATTATATATTATAAATAATATATATTTTTTTTTTTTTTTTTTTTTTTTTTGCTAAGCTGTGTTATGTGTCAACACTACACTGGATCATCCACTGAGTTTGAGTTTAAGAACCGTTTTATTTCTGAATAACTCACAGGTCTGAGTTAAAAAGGTGCTGAAAAAGATCAAGTCATAGTAATTTGCAAAAAAAAAATATCAACCAAAGTCCTTTAGAAAGCCTGAGGTAGTGGAAACAACTTACGAATTTACAAAGTATCACCATTTTATTAAGAAATGATGACTGATGGACTCTACACCGTTTTGTCTAAGAGATATGAGGTTAAGGAGGACCTCCACATCCAGTTTTAAAGGAAAGTTTTAAACCTGGAGTAAAATGGGAGGGAATGAGGGTCTGAGAATGAAGAGTCTGACTTCTGGTGTCACTTTACAAAAAACTGTACATCCTTTAGCAGTCAGAGAGAGGGGGGGGGACACTGGGGGACAACAGAAGGAAAATGTCATTTTTATGCATAAACTACAAAACAATGAAATGAAACTTTGGCTATGAAAGTAGTTTAAATGGAAACATTTCTGAATATTTCACAAGGGTCAGTACCTACAGCATGTGCCATCATCAGACTCTGGGTTGAGTCATCTGAGATGCAGGAAATGAAGCACTTTGTGTGAGTTTTACCAACACTGTGGGAGCCAAATTAAAACCGTATGGGGGAAAAGGAAGAATCCGAAGCATAAATATGAAAAAGTAATTATGTATATTTTGAGAGTTTTTTGCATTGGTATCCCCAAAAATACTAAAAATAATAAATTATTATCAGGGATGCCAGTAATTTACAGCTTCATTTAAAGAACATTGATCATTAAAGCGATAAAACTAAACCACTGAAAATCTGAAACTTTTTACCCCGATTTTTTCCCGCTTTAATCACTGACATCAGAGTGATTAACATCACAGTTTTAGCAACACAGGTGCCAAAGCTGGAGAGGAAGTCGAGATCAGACCGAACTGCATGTGAATATATTTAACCGCGAACGTTTTAAGATAAAGACGGAGTAAACGTTCTGTTGAAACGCCAACAATCTTTCTTCGTATAACCAGGATTTATGTTGAAGGAAGAAAAGTCTGTCCAACCTCATGACCGTGATGCAGCTGACACAAACACCATGGGACACATGGGTCTCAACATGTCACCTCCCAGAATGCTCTGCTGATGTGCTTCACTGGCAAGTCAGCATCTGTGTGTCAGCAAGAACGCGTCGAGGCTCTCAGTGATGGAAAAACTGATTTCACCAGGCAACTCATGATCTCATGAAATGAACAGATAAACATATAAAGAAAACAGCCCCTGATGCAAAGCAGTTCTTAATTTGCTTCATGATGCCCTAATATTGGGAAAATGCAGCTCTGGATTCAGTCAAAATTCATAAGAGCACATCAGAGATCTGCTTTGCTTGTCATCTCTGCAAGATACCTCTCATATGTTCTTCAATGAATCCCATCTGGAGGAAGAATGTGTGTGGGGTTGCTTTCTGGACACTTTCCATAAATCATGCAGATTCTGTGCAAGTACAATGACTACAACGATGTTTGGCTTTGATATGTTTGATATGTTCTCATGCTGTGTGCAAAGTCCATATTTTGCAAATGAAATAAAGCTGTACAGCAAAGTAAATGTTGAAAACTTTCAAGAAATTATGTAAGTAAATTTTTAGAAATTAGGTAAGTAAACTAAAATCAGAAAACTACTGCAAAAAAAGCTAAAATATTGACGTTTTGGCCACTGGGGTTTTATTATTTTGGTATTTTCAATGAAGAAGGTTTTTTGAGTTATGGTAATTTTCCATGGAAGGGATAAAAAGCGTATATTAATGATAACTGACCTTAAAACCTGATGGGTGCAGAAACTGTTGGATCCTTTTAAATATGCACTGAAAAAAATTTTGATTGCTGCAGCTTTCAATCAAAGAATCTGATTAATAAACTGTTTACACAACTGTCGAGTTACTTAAGTGTGAGAATGAAGATTAAATTTGCATTTTAACATTTATTCATTTTATATTGATATTTTTAGATGTCTGAAACAATACGTTTTCTTTAAGGCAAAGCTTGAAGGTTTTTTTTTTGTCTTTCCTGATGCAATAAAATAAGCTTGCCTTCCAGGAGTTAAGCTACAATTTTGACTTTAGCTCTGAATTAGTGAAATAAAGCCAGTGATACATTACATAACCCCCATGCCTAGTGGCACTAATCTCACTCTGAGCAATTTAGAAAAACCTTACCTTTAATTCAAGCACATGTATCCAGTGGGAAAATAATCCAACATTAAGAGAAGAACACAGACTAACATAATTATTACTGTAAAGTAAATGTATCTGGAGCCTTTTTTCCATTTTTGCTTTACTTTTTTACATATATTTATAGAAGAGTTTTATATTGTATATAGGAACTTTTAATTAAAGATCATTGACTTGATGGTGATCTTAATAAGTCAGTAAATGGTCACAGAAAGAGCTACTCGTAAAAATGTGGATAGGTGGAGCCGTGGGCTTGGTCAAATGAGACTAAGACTAGCCTTTATGACAACAAGCACTCCATGCGGGTCTGGTGTGGGCCTGTTTCTCTTAAAAGGCCCTGAAAACCGGGTCTTTCACTAAGAGGATTGGTCAAAGATCCCTCTGTCTGGTTCCTGAAGAAAAACAAAATGTCCTGCAAAGTATTAACAGCAGGGCCGCACATTAAGTGTGGCATCTGTGACATTATTAGAAACAACCCTTAACATCAAGATTGTATCCCCAGTAAAGACATTTTTCACATTGCAGCTAAAATCCAGCACAAAAAAGAAACAGATATCAGGACTAAAAATCAGGCAACAGAACTCAGACCAGCTGCAGCCTGCTTGATCAACCTCAATAATTTAAACACTGAACCAACAACCAACATGTCAGATTATTTCTCTGTTGGTGTCCAAAAAATAAGCTAAAAACTCCACAGTGAGCCAGTCGACAACATTAATGTTCATTAGTCAGAACAAAAAGAGGATTAATTGTGAAACCAGACTCACAAACCACTCAATGTGGATTAATCCACCAAGTCTTCCTTCTGTGTGTGGGAGGCTTCAATAAACTTTTAATACCCAGATTTAGAAAAGCCTGAGAATGCTGAAGAAATCTGTCTGAGTGCTGTAAAAGGAAAAACAATAATTTCATTTTTAATAGTCTTTCTAGTACAAAAAGAAAAGGTCAATACGTGAATAGCTTGTAAACTTTTTAATAAATTAGATTTTAAAATAGCACTCATGTAACTTACACAAAGAGGTGTGACCAGTGCTTGAAATTACAAACTACTTTCTGGTAACTGCTGAAAAAACCCTGTTTTATGTTTGTTGGATCACAATCGCCTACAACTGTAAAAAGAAAGAGAATGAAAGGCAGGAAAAAGATAAATAAGACTGATTAAAAAAAAATACTGTGACTTTTTATAACTAATGTTATTTGACATGAAAGCCCTCAGAGCTTGAGTGTTTGACCTGAAAGGAAAAATCAATCAATTTAAGTGGGGACTGTCTTCTTTTTAAGCAATCCACGGAGACTTTCGTCGGTTTTTGGCAGCTGCACTGTTCTCCTTTTTCATTGTGTTGTTGGTGTAAAACATGTGGGCCAAACACTACCCGAGGGCCTCGAAACGCCTTCAGATCATCTCCATCTGACCTTCAAATGAGAGCAACTCAGTTTTAAATAAATAAACCATCTGAATATGACTTAATCTTCAGGCAAATGAAAGCTAAAGATCTCCAATGTACTGAACTGAAATGAACCTCAGGTTTTCTTTACCAGGTTAGCAAGTTTGTTAACGATAATAAGTGGGAGATCAGGGGATGCATTTCAAAGGAAACTAGTCTTCTGTAGAAAAGAAAAGGCCCTGAAGTGTTTCAGCATAGCCATTTATCCAGTGGCATTAAAACAGCCTTAAAGGAGTAAATACAGTAAAGCTGTGTGAGGCTCAATCCTTCTGCCAGACAGGTAATGGCCTCGTTAACACACTCGTTAAATGACATCAGCACTGTAGAGACATGGATGACTGCCATCGCCACCACCCACCATACGACAGGAGTGAAAAAGACAGGCTTCATTGGAGGAGAACTGGACGCCATCTCTGATGTTTATAGACCAATCAGGCACAACATTAAAACCACTGACCGGTGAAGTAAATAACTTCGATTTCAACGTGTCACAGGGAACTTGACGAGGTCAAGAAAAGAATATTAAGCAAAAATGAGACTCTGACTGACTGATGAGTACCAAATTCAGATAGAAATCCACGAAGTCTTCAACTGTGGGATTCTTTCATTAGGTTGAGATTATGCATAAAGTAATCGTCTGGCCATTTTTACTTTGTTTTTGTATTATAGTTAAGCCCAAAATTATTCAAATCCCAGGTAGATATTGACTTAAAATTATTTTTATTCACTGGAGAAGTTTGCTTCCAATTGGAAAAAAGATGGACGTCACTGATAGGACAATGAAATAAATACCTCATTTTTACATTTTATTAAAAAAAGGCTTGACAAATATTATTTATACCCCCTTTAATGACGAATGTAAACATCTTTATTACAGCAATCAAACCCTTTTATAAATGCTGTCCAGCCCTTTGCATGTTTCTACTGGAATTTTGACATGACCTCCATGTCTTTGAAGATGAAAGTCGTCCTTACAATCACCCTAATCTTTAGCCCACAGGTTATCATATTCAAGTCAGGACGGAAGTTGGGCTGCTCTAACACGTCATCACCTCCAGTCAAAAAAAACATGATGGTAGATTAAAAGATTGCTCTGAACCTAAATATACCAGGGGCATCAATAATTTTGGACTCAACTGTATGATTGGGTAGTGGTCCTTACCTGGAGGTGTGTAGGCATCCATGGAGGTCTGGACCACCAGTGATCGGCGCTTAGATGGCATTGGCACGGCCATTTTTCTTTCCTTATGCTTCGCCAGGGCAGCCTGCACGGCCTCTGTGTGCACATCTGGAAACACATTTACAACATCTTTTACATTTTAAGAGACAAATAGAAAATACAGAAATCTAGCTTGGCTTATTAGCAGCTCTATCATTAATCTAGTGGACAAAATTCACAAGTAGACAAAAAACTAAACAAAAAAACTAAGTATCATGATGCAAACACTATTTTACCAACTTATATATAAACTGTAAAAACAACTGCCACACCGCTATGACAAAACTAGTTGGCACTAGTGGCCTTTCATTGACAGTAACCAGACAGCAAATGGGCAGAGAGAGAAGGGGGGAAGACATGCAGCCTCAGTAGCCTCATAATGCAGCAAACCCTGCCTGCAACCAGAGCAGAGAGGAGATCCACTCCACTCCGTGTCCACCTTGCAGATAAATCACGCAAATGCTAAGCTGCTGCTCATCCCGCCGTGAATTACAAAGTATGATGTAAATATAATGTAAATATATTTTTAATATAATGCTTTGTTTTCACTGACACGGTCGCATTAAAATAAATCTCTGCATTTGACTCACACAGCCTCAGTCACTTATTCAACTCGTCCACTTTTGGTCTTTTGGTTAAATTTGATGTTCTAACAGAACTGATTTATGTAGTCTGGGTTCAAGCAAAGCATATAAGTTTTGAAATTATTTCATAAAGATCATTTGTAGTTCTAAGAGTGTTTCAACCTCACTTTTTGCCAACATTGATAATCCTCTCTTCTGGAGTCTGGATCACATGTCAAAAATTATACTAACGACTTTTAGCAACTTTTAGGACAGCCATTAGCTACGTTCCTGACTGAGGAGATGGCAACAGTGGCATTGAAGACTATAGTCTCTGTATAAGGGGCAGCAGCTCTACCACTACACCTTGCAACGTCCCAAATGAGCTCCTTTATCAAATAGATCGTGAAATCTTGTGCTTCAACAGTCTCGACCATAGCCAGACTTCAGTTAGTTTAGAACAAAAATTTACATCACGAGGTTAAATCATTTTAGGCCACTGAAATTATTTTAATTGAAGCTAGGAAACAAATGCTAACACTGCTATTGGTTAGCTTATGGTTAAAAATGCTACCAGGTCGAATTGTAAGCTGCTAGCTTGTATTTATGTATTTAAGGCTATTTATGGCTACCTATTGGATAAATGTCACTGAGGAACAAAAGTAGTTAAAAACAGAATGTTATTTTAATAAATCAAAATTTAAATGATCCTTGCAAATATTGGAAGTTCGCTTAGTCAACAACACTGACTCTCTCTTTTTACAAAAGGACCTGCTGAAATAGTAAAAGTAACATGACCAATACTAATTAATTAATCATGCCAATGACCATTTAATCAATACAGATAATAAACTATTTCTGTTAAATATTTTAACTCCTATCCTACTTATCCCTATGCAACTTCATATAACCTTATTAAGTCTGAACCATTAAAAAAATCTGCTGGCCCAGATCAGATCGAGCCACACTTCTTTAAGAGAGCAGCAGATTTGATTGTGGAGACCCGTTGTCTCATGTTTTAAGTCTTAATTCTTGTCGTAGGCTGATTCACAGCTCCTGAAAGTCTGCTATGGTTTTACCATTGTTAAAGGTTGGCGGGCAATATTTTAATTTGATGATAAGTGGGCTGTTGATGTCGACACTGATAATGTTCTGATAATCTTCTACTCTAAGATGCTCACAGGACTCCTCACCTTACGTCTAAGCATTCCCCCAGCCACACAGTGATGGAAAGAAGCTTATTTCAACCCCTTCTATACAAGTTCCCATTGTTTTAGTTATGATCCATATCTCATGACCATAAGTTAGGTTGAAACATAGACAATACAAGTAACTTGAGAGCTTTGATTTTAGCTGAGCAAAGCCCACCTAAATATAGTAAGATCCTAATCTGTCTATCCATCTCTCACTCAATCCTAACATCACAAGAACTCTAGATACTTCTCCCATTCGGATGGAGACCGACTCCCAACCTAAAAGGAGAAATAATGAGGATGGCTTGAAGATACCAACAGAACCACCACATCTGCAAAAACGAATGATACCAACTCTGACAGAGTCAAACCTACACTGGGAACAAGGCTGATGCTGTGCCAAGAATGTTACATTTTAATGGAACGAATATACAGCCCCTTTCCAGTCATACCAAGCCCACAAAGAGCTCTTACACTATGGCCACATTCACCGAGCCACACTCTCAGCACTCAAACACACATCCACACGCATACGCAGATCAGAAGGCAACTTGAGGTTAATGGCGTTGCTCGAGGGCACATCATCATGTGGTGGGGGGAGCATGGATCAAACTCACAGCTGTGCCCTAACTAGAAATGCCGACACAGTTCTTGCTTTGGTCATACAAAGACCAGATATCCCTTAAAAGCAAATAGTACTTTCATAACATCCATCCTTGAAGATGGATGGATAGATGAGGGAGAAATGAGGGATGGATGGATGGATGAGGGAGAAATGAGGATGGATGGATGGATGGATGGATGAGGGAGAAATGAGGGATGGATGGATGGATGGATGAGGGAGAAATGACGGACGGACGGATGGATGAGGGAGAAATGACGGACAGACGGACAGACTCAATCCATGATACCCTCCAATGCTTGCTGGGCAGACTTGGTGACCCCAGGAAACCACTCTTTGTTTCAGTTGTCCAATAGTGAGGCTTTGACATTTACAATATAGGCTTACATTTAACTCTCTAAAATGTAAACAGTGTAAAAAACTGCTAAAAGGAGAACATTTAATATGGAAACGTGGGATAATACACCAACCACGAAGCATCTTTAATGCAGAAATTCCAAATATCATTCGATAAAACCTTTCTACATCCTACATTTACCTTTTACCCTTCCAGCAAAGCATGGCCATGCTGATTAAATAGAAAGAAATGCTTCAAACTTTCAGAGCAAAACTGCTCTGATTTCCAGCGCAAAGCAGGAATCACCAGCAAAGAAGAAAAGCACCAGAAGGTCTACGATCGGGCCTTTATGTAGCAGCGTTCCTGTTACAATGAGCACGGTGTTCCCATTTACTCGCCTTCGGTTTAAGTACACAACCATCCCCCGGCTGACAGCAGCTCCCATGAGGCCCTGTGCTTTCCAACTGGATCAAATTCAGGGAGAGTAGACGAGCAAGTCTTGTAAATAAGTGTTTCTAACATCAAGATAAAGCTCTGTGATTTGGCCACAGCTAGATTTGTTTGAGAGGAGCATGTTGCCGGCGAAGGGCAAACACGACAACAGCGGATACACAGACTGTTTGCTCTCTAATGACATAAGTGAGACATTAGTCAGGATGAATGCAGCTCTCAGATGTGCGTTTACTTGGCATGTGTGTGTGTTTATGTAGGGGATGGGAGGTAATTTAAATCTCAGTTGAACTTTTATTGTCTTGTTGTTGACTAAAGTTGACTGCAGAGTGTGTAGAAGTGAGGTGAGGCTAAATGATTCCCCAATAGATTTCCATTACCCCTTATAACACATAAAAAATATTTTTTCCCCAATTTAAAATTAACAAACTACTTTTAAGCATCCATCCTTAAGTCCATAATAACAACATAAAACTACTGCAGGGGTTTAACACAAGCCATAAATATCATCAAATTCTTTGACTGAGATGTAATAATAAACATAAATCCTTAATAATCCTGTTATAATCTATGGTCAAGTGATTTATTCATGTAAAGCACTTTGAATTGTCTTGTCACTGAAATGTGGTGTAAAAATAAACTTGGCTTGCCTAGTTTTGATGATTGTGGCTTACAGATAATGAAAACCCAAAACTCAGTCTCTCAAAAGAATTTGATTAAAAAATAAGATCAATAAAAAATGACAGATTTCTCAAATGTGTGTCCATTTCTATTCACTGAATACTTGGTTGGGGCTCCTTTTGCATGAACAACTGCATCAATGGGGCGTGGCATGGAGGGGATCAGCCTGTGGCACAGTGTAGCTGTAATGAAAACCCAGGTTGCTTTGATTGATTCATTGAACTAGCTTTTGGTACCGTTGGCAGCGTGGGCAGGTGCAAAGTCCTGTTGGAAAACGAAATCAGCATCTCCATACAGCTTGTCAAGAGCCACTCTATGTAGCGGATCTTAATGCGCTGACTCCAGTCTCAGTCCACTCCTTTTGAAACTCCCCCAAATTCTTAAATGGATTTTGTTTGACAATCCTCTCACGGCTGTTGGTGCACCTTTTTCTGACCACACTTTTTTCTTCCACACAATCTTCTATGAATACTATTGGATACATATTTCACTTAATGTGTAACGAATCTATAGGAGTTTTTACTTTCTGAAATGAGTGACAAAAATATTAAACTCTTTCACTATATTCAATTATTTAGATGTGCCTGTATATAAATTGAAGTTTATTGTTATTATTATTATTAAATTCGTATTCTACCAATTACAGGTTATCCAAAGGTAAATATTTCACCTATTTGCAAACAAAATTTGCTAATAATCTTATTTCAATATCATGTCTATCGCATTATCAATAATTTTTAACTATAAATGGGTAGTTTTTATTTGGAACTGAAGGTTCCATCAACCAAAATTGTGTTGGTTTCTTACAAAAAATCCCAATTAAAACACATTCAGGTCGGTGGGCATCACGTGAAAATTTGAAGTTCAAAGTTCAATGGCTATGAATATTTTGCAAATTGATATTAAAGATTTATTACCCAGGTAAATTTGCTAAAAGAGCACATACATTTAAATTAATCCTAATGTCCCATGTTTCTTAAACATGAAGTAATTATTATCCCAATGAGCTGATAAAAAAGTGATTAAAAACAGTTCTTAGTAGATATTCTGATTTTAAAACATTTGGAAAGAATCTGGTATGAATGTTTATGTTCTGTGTTGATGGATCTATACAACCCAGACCAATCAGGAACCAATAAAATAACTCAACGTCATCTGAAGGCAGCAGCAGCTCAGATGTTCACCAGAAGAAACAAATCTTGACCCTGTCTTGTTACCTGATCTGTAGCGCTCATCCCTGGAGCCCGAGGACCGCCGGCGGTTGTAGCGCGAGGAGGAGGAGGGGGTGACCGGTGTTCTCCTTTCCTGGCCCATGGAGGGATCCATTCCTGGAAAGAGAGATGTGGACTGAACTTAACACCTTTACTGATTTTGTTAGGAGTCATTGGGGTGAGGGAAAAAATAACCGATGGGAAAATGATGTCTTCCTCTTTGTTAAAACAAGATTTTGTTGAAAGTGGAAGCTCTCCCAATGCATGTCAGCTACGCTATAAAAGAGAACAAATGCCAACTTTACCACCTCCACTTGTCTTCAGCCTGAATGCTTTTATTTTTTAGTCCTTGGCACAAACAGGGGTTTACTGAAAGATTTACAGGGTAAAATTTACCCAAACTCACTAAATCCTTTCAATATGAAGTTCACTTTCCATACCAGAAAATTGCTTTTATATCATGCTTTCTGCAGCAAAAGGAGGATTTTCTGACAGTTTAGTGAGTTTAAACCAAGCAGTGAACTTTGATCCACCCCTCAGTCGATGTTCCTTTTACACCCAATCCACACATCCTAACAGGTCATCTAATAGGTAATCCTAATAGAAATTTTAAATTCATAAGCTTGTGTTTGGCTGCCTTTTCACTCCTTTTACATAAAGTAACTCAGTGTTCCCCAACCCGGGTCCTTCAGGGCCCGCCAAGTCCTGCGTGTCCCTGCCTTCAGGACCAATGCCTCAAAAAACTAACCTCAGAAAGCCAACAAAACAACTGACTGAGAAAACTAGAAAAAATTACCAGAAACAAAGCATAAAATGTATGAGTCACTGAAAAGTTTAGAACTTTCTTAATATAATACAAAACAATTAGTAAAAATACTAAAAATAATTTCTCCAGAATTTCTGCCAAACCAGATTCTACCAACTGAACAGCCTCGTTCTTTTCCGGGTGTTTTTGAAACTTTCGAGGAAAATTTGGTTCCTACTCCAAGTAAGTACAGTCATGGCCGGAAAACAGAAAATATTTAGTATTTTTATACAAGATGCAGATAAGAACAAATCCAGAAGATTTTAGTGGAATGCAGATTTAAGGTTGAATCTTTTTGCTTGTGGTGTCAACCATCTGATCTCTGACACTGAGAACCAGACAAATTGTATGAGTCAGTAAAGCAACTATTAATAGTGCTCAGAAACCTAGAAGGAATGCAACACGTCCAAGAAGCAAAATTATTTTAGGAAAACTGATTGCTTTGGAAGCTAATGCAATTATATCACACAAACGAATGTGCAGTCGCTTGTAAAAACAATGCACTACTTTGTTTAATTTATTTAGTTTTTTACTTTTTTGTGGTAATAACCTCAAAAAGCACATTTTGTTTAAAGACATTCATAGAAGCAATCTCCTGCAGACACTAATCAATAAGTCTGATTATAACAACATAACTGCAACCGACAGCTACCATTTCTCTACAGCCGCTGATGATCTACGACCATCCGAATGCGGCTCACACTTCCACCGTCGTCCGTCTTCATTAAGGCTCTCAGAGCGCCTCAGAGAGCTGCTGCTGCTGCTCAGGAGAGAAGCTAAAAGTTGATTAGCCAAGCGTTTAATGACTACCAGGCAGCAGAGGAATAAACGGCAAGTCTGGGAAACTCCTCACTTTCTTCTTTCCTCTGGGGGTGGGTATGGATGGATTTCCCCTTCTCCAAACTTAGAGTAGCTGTTCTTAGTTCTTCTCCTTATCCAACATGTTCATCAAACAGGCTGCTCCTTTTACTCTATTTATGCATCTAATAAAGAATGGTAGTTAAATCTATTCTGTTACACTAACGCATCTTGATTTTTTCTGTTTCCAGGGCGTTCAGTAGTCTGACGTTTCAACCGGACAGGAGGGGAGACTTTATTGACCCCCACAGCAGGGAAAATGTAACTGTTAAAGCAGCTTACAAAAGAGAACAAAGAGCTGGGAAATCAACACAAAATCAAATAAAATGAGAACCAATGCAATACAAATATACTCAAAACACAGATTATATAAGTCATAAAAATCTAACAAAGGCACTCAGAATTGATGTTTTATCACTATCCTGTTTTATAAAGACTTTACTGTCACATAGGATTATATTTGTGAGTTATCTTAACAATCTGGCTTCATGCAAATCCAAAACATGATGGTGTCCAGTTCATCTACAAGGCATCATTTGTCTCTGGAGACTCTGATACTGTAAACACACCTGTCTGCTCCTGATGTCTGCTCTAGACCTACTCCTTGCAAATGCAACCATTTACATACCCATCATTAGTCTGCATGTGTACCAAACTGCAACCAAATCAGACCGAACCTTCAATGCATAAGTTGGTACTCAGCTTCTGTTGTTAAAGTCTCAGAATCAGGGTAAATATTTTAATTAAAAACTTCATTTAAAACCCAAAGGTCACTATATTTTCTACAGTATTTTCATGATTCTGCTGTGCTCTTACCTAAAGCTTAGTGAGCTTTAGGTACATGAGACAGCTTAATATTTAAGACACTTGTTGCAATCCCACAATTTTCTTTTGCAATGCAGATCCTTCTTGGGTTCTTTGCAAAGTTTGAATTGATTCTGGCAGTGATAGTCTGCATTGCAAGTCTTTTCCAATGTTATTTGTGGGTCAGAAAGTCAGAGAGCAAAAGACAACAAAATATGTGGGAGAACAGAAGCTGTAGGTAAGATACTGACTGCTCATTTATATTCTCACTAAAAAGTATGACAGAAATAAAATAATAGGAAAATGAGCACTAAAACCGCTGAAAGACAGTAGGAAGAAAATAACCATCAAAGTTGTGTAACAACAATTAGGAAAAAAATAAAGTGGCTTCAAGTTTCATCAGGAAGATTTTCCCACAGGCCTGTTTCTCCTCTGGACGAAGAAAAGCTTCTCGAGTTTCTGAAGCTCTCAGCTGGTGTTACTGCATCACTCAAGGTCTGTAGATGTTCCCAGATCAATGATGATAAGTAAAGCACAATAACAGCCTGAATGAACCACCATAAATTCACTGTACACTAACTCACAGCCTGTCCTGAACAACAGAACAGTCTGTGAATGTTCTCCCAGATAAAATCGATATTGGACAGTCATGGCCAAATGTTTTGGTGCTGATATAAATGCTGCATAGTTTTAACTTTTTTACATTTTCTTTACAGGTTTCTCTGATTTACTGAAGGATAAAAAAATAACTACATGGTTCAAAAGTTTTCTTTTGCAAATGAGTCAAATTTATAAGAGGAATAAATTTCAATATCCGTACATATGAGCTGCTTTGCTGTCGCTGTAGCCAATTGGAACCAATTAAATCTATTAAAATAAAATAGAAATTGCATTTGAAAAATAAATGTTAATAACCTTTAGACGTGATGTTTATTAATGAACCTAATATCAACAAGGAGAAATAACATGATTTTTAATTGTTAGATGACAAAGACAAAAATGGTGCAGATGGAGAAGTTGTTTACTTTCTTATTACTATTTATTATTCTGTTGATTATTTTGTTCTATATATTCATTTTGATATTAGAAAGATTTACACACAAAAAATATATCTAACAGCCAAATAAAATGTTTACCTTTTAACAAATGTAGGAATAAATATCAAGTGTTACAAAACAGAATAACTATAATTCGCTGCTGGAGTCAAAAGTCTTTTATTAGGAAAACTGTGAGAATAAATCTGAATGCATTTACAGGACAAAAATAAGTGGGAAAAGAATATATATATAGCCTAGCACAAACATAATTACAGAGTTATATGTAATAGTTTCAAATTGAGACATTAATAGCATGCATTGTTTTTCCTTTTATAAAGATAAAAATATTAAAAAATGGCTTTCCAACCTGAAATGAAAAGTTCCCAACAACCGGCAGGAGAAAAAAAGAAATTCATTGATGAATTCCACGATACATGTGAAGTTTTAGTGGTTAGAGGTCTGCTCATAGTGACACAGCACTGAGTTAGTTACATGCTCCACTTATTAGTCACATCCCACTTTTAGTTCCGAATGTTCCCTGATCCCATGGTGAAAATCATATTCAAACAAGTTTGCAGAACTCAGCAGTTGCTCCATCTGAAAGCCAGAGACCAGCGTACAGCGGCTCGGTGAATGTAGTCTGGACACTGTGGAGGAGAGTCATGGTTTTAGAGACGCTATAGAAGGACAGAAGACCTGCTCTGTGATCCAGGTAGACTCCTACTCTGGAGGACCATGCGCCCGGGATGGGAGTTTTGTTCTTGTTGTGCCTGAACTCGTAACTGTTCTTGAAACAATCAAGGGCCCAGGAATTGCTGTTTTGTCCAAACATGCAATCGCTGAAGATCCCGGCTCTGCTGATGCCTTTGTAAGCGACCGCCACCATGACTCCTTTCCCGCTCCTCTCCAATTCCAGGTAGCAGCGGCCAGTAAGACTCTGATGACTCAGGACCTGCCAGGTGTATGCAAAGCTTTCTGAGTGGTTGGGGTAGTCCTGTTCTTCGCTTACAAAGATTACTTTTCTGTTCTCCTTAGCATCAGGTTTGGGTTTGCAGTTTCAGGATTCAGTGTGATCTGGCATGCATATTCTAGGAAGTGAGATCTAGTTTTTAAAACTTTGCCGTTCTTAGACCTGCCCAGTAATACATCCGGTCTCCGATCAAACTGTTGTTCCCATCCATGGTCAGGAGAGAAGTCACTGGTTTGTTTAACCAAACCACTAGTTGGTGCAAGTGCAACATCTTTCTCTCTGAAGTCTTCACTGGTATACAAGTCATCTGAGTTCTGTCTGGAAAGTCTAAGGCTAGATCTGGGGTCATGAAACCTGACCTTTGAATAGTTAGCCCTGGGAAGCATGGGACTGACAAGGCTCTGTAAGACTCTGGTTTGTATGAACTCAGTGGTGGTCTGTCCATGTTCTAGTTTGGTCTGTAAGACCCCAGCTCTGGGTTTCATGATGGCCCCTTCTGACTCAGGTAGAGGCATAGAGGGCAAACCCGTGGCTCCAGTAATTGCGAGCACAATCTTTTCACACTCTTCATCAAGAACCTTGTGAAGTCTCTTTTTGGCCTCTGAAACGCTGGCAGCGACCCGCTCAAAGTTACGCAGAGCCTGATGCTCGACTGTTCTTTAGGTTCAGCCAGACGAGACAGTGAAGGATACCTCAGCAGAAAACGAGTATGGTCGTCTGTACGGTACAGTTTGTCCAGTTCAACATCTTTCCTGTTTAATTCCATAATCTCCTCCTCCACATTATTCCGAACCTTTCTGAACCGACCCAATTCAGTGTTCTGTCTAGAATGCATAATTTCCTTCATATGGGAGAGCTTTTTCTCAATTGTCTCAATGAGCTCTGTAAAGACCTTCTCAGTGGTACTCAGCACGGTATCAGCAGCATGACTTACTGCATCTTCCTCCTGCTGAAAAATGCTCACATCTTTTTTCTTCTCTTGGATCCTCAGCTGGATTTTCTGTCGAGTCGCCTGAAGCTATTTCTGCCTCTCGGCCTTTTCGGCGGCAGTGGAGACTTTGTTGTGGCCTTTGTGGTCGTCCTTGGAGCATAGATAACAGATGCAGCACTGGTCGGTCCGGCAGAAAATCTTCATCACTTCTTGATGCAGAGGGCAGATTCTCTCCTCGAGATCTGAGGTGTGTGGAACAGTAGGAAGCCATACATTGCAGGCAGGATTTTATGGCTTTCATCTTCCTCTCAGAGCAGACATCGCAGGCTACATCTCCGGGTTCAGCATCGCAGTCATTACCTGGAACCTCGGGTTGAACCTCACTCTTCCTCAACTCCTCGACTACAAATGCTATCATGCTGTTTTTAACCAGGGCAGGCCTCGACATGAAGATCTCCCTGCATTGAGGGCAGCTGTAGATCCCTGAACTTTCTTCATTGTCCAAGCGTATTTTGATGCAGGTTATGCAAAAGCTGTGACTGCAAGGTAAAGCCACTGGATTTTTGAGCAGTTTCGAGCAGAGAGAGCAGCAGAATCTCTCCCGCTCCAGTTGAATCCCCTGGGCCATGTTTTCCTCCGTCAGCACCAGTTACCAGACAACCAAGTGAGAAGAAATGCCTCACGGTGATCGACTTTATAAGAACATATACAGCTGCACGAGGGATGGCATTTTCAGCTCTGCTTCATTCCAGAAACAGGAGTGGCTTCAAGCAGGAAGGTTGTTCTTCGTTCCTGTAAGGTATGACTTAACAAGTTTGGAACAGAGCAGCAGGAAAAATGCAGTCAATGTCATTCTTCCACATCATTGGTGTTAGATGGGAACAAAGCTCAAATATGTAATCAGTTAACAGGGAAAATCCCATAACAATTGGTCGGTAGTTACGTTGCAGTGTGATTGCTTAGTAAAGTAGAAAAACTAACATATGAGTGCAGAAATTATATTACATTTATCTGAATTTTCCAATATTTTATAGAAGTGAGGTGAACATCAAGAGAATATTCAGGTTCACAAAGATAAGAAACCTAAAAGATTTGGGTTGGGTTTGTAAACATACTAACCCTTTGTTACAACAGAATAAGGAACATGTGACACACAAATATATCACTGCAGAAAATAATGTACTTTAATTTCACATGAACAAGAAGGAAGCTGCCACGTTGAAGTTTATCCCCTTTTAATTCTGTCTAGAAGAGGCGTCTCAAACTCCAGTCCTCAAGAGCTACATCCGCTCCAACACAGCTGAATCAAAGGATTTAATAACCTCTTCAGCATGCCGTCAAGTTTGGCAAAGGCCTGGTGATGAGCCATTTATTTAATTCAGGTGTGACTGGAGCAGGGCTCCCTCTAAAAGCTGCAGGACAGTAGCTCTCAAGGACTGGAGTCGGAGAACCCTAAAATCCACATTTTGATTATGTGAAAATATACTCCCTGCTCTGGTTGTGGTAAAGCCAATAAATAACTTATTTTTGTTGAAAAAAACTAATGTATAAGAAGCCTACAGTGTGGCTGTCATTGGGTGCAAAATGTTGGAGAATGGCAGAAAGCCACTTGGAATGGTTGTGAAACTGGTGCTTAGCAGCTGTTTAGGCATGAACTGGAAATTAGAGCAGGAACCCAGTGTAGTGCTCAGATCCTCTCAGATCATGGTAAATATAATTAAAATTTATTTTTAAGAACTCACTGACAAAGAGAAAACCAACAATATCATACTGACCACGGACACACCAACTATCCAGCTATTTAGTTCTATTTTTCTCAATAGTTTAATTAGATTCTGTGTAATTTAGGTTTCAGAAACACCATAACTCTTAAAATATAAATAGTTTATTTTGTGAAAATGTTAGAGCTAAACTGGAAAGGGTTTTTAGGAGAGCCCATCTTTCATGACTTGAAGACAGCCTTTGATACAGTTAATCATAAGGCCTTCATTGTCAGGTTTACTAAGTTTCTGCCCTGGCTGTGAACCCAAAAACCAGAGCCTTCCCTTCATATAATTGCTGAGTGGGTCATTGCAGTTTGATTGTACAGTCCACATTTGTTTTATGGCTATTTCAGTGTAATTACCAAGAACCAACATTGTCTGTGAAAGTCAAACGTGTCTCTAACGCAGGGAGGACTAAAGCAGTGAATCTTTACACTGAACCTGTTTGCGGTTTTTAAAGACAGAATCTTTAGGCATAGTTGAAGAGAGGGGTTGTCAAGTTTGGGGATTTCAAGGTCTAATTTTTCCTTTGTGCAAATAATGAGGTTGTGTTGCCTTTTTCAAGCATGGCCTTTAGTGAGCTCTGAAGCCTTTCACAGATTAGCGTGAAGGAGGACAGAATAATCCCAACCAGGGAACAGGTGAAATCCTCACTCAGGGTCGACAGAGAGTCTGGAATTCATTGGAAAACGCAATGAAATTAAGTCATATTTGAATTACAACATTTTAACAGTTCCTGAAACCAGTAACATTGTTGGTGAACCTCAAGGCAGCTTATCTGGTCCTCTGCAGTTTAGCTTGCATATTAGTGAGTTTCCTGGTGTATATGTCATGTGTTTCATGAATGCTGATGATACCATTTTATATATGTGTGCAGAAAACAAACAAGAGGCTGCAGAAGAGCTTTCTGGTTTAATGGTTAAGGTTCCCTACTTGTTATGCAACTCCTATCAACATCTTAATATTGGTAAAAATGTAAGTACATTCTTTTAAATGGAGGTAAATACAGATCCAGATCTGACATTATAGTGGCAGGAAAAAAAATATCAGCAGAATATGATTACAAGGATTTACGTGTACCAGTGGATTCACAACTTACATTAAAACATTGTGAATAGAAATAAATGTGATCCTTTTCATGCATATTTTACACAATGAACAACTTAACGATTACTTTGTTTAGGTTATTACAAAATCCGTATAAGTAAAAGGATTAATCACTTAATTAATCATCTTTTTCCTTGTTTATGTTGAAATAAGCAGCATTAATACGCTTTCCTGTAAGTATATTTCTGAACTATTATGTCACAGGGTCACTATGCCTTTTTGATTAAATGCTAGTTCTTTTACACTGAGATATTTTAAATAAACTAAAAAAAGTGACTTTTTTACCAAGCAATGTGGACTAACATGTTTTAGGGCTGAAATGCTTTGCAGATAAGATGAGCATAACTGTGTTTCTCAGAGAAAGAGTATTGTGCAGGTAAGTCTTTGTAAAAAGGAAGGGGATATAGTGTATTTACATGTCTACATATGGCTGTTACTGGTCAACAAGGAAGAATATTACAGGCATCAAAGAGAATGTGATACTTGAGTTTTTCATGTCAGATACCTTTAGGGAACAAAAGGCAACAAATTATAATGCTGCAGAAGTCCTGGGTCATCTTCGATGTCTTTGAATTTTGGATTCCAAAGAGAAAAAATTTCTTGTAAAGTAATCAAGTGACAAGGTGATCTTAATCAATAGTTCTCACAGGTTCTGAAGGTCTTTCAAACATCTTCTTTTGACTGTGCTACCTTTTCACCCGTTGGTTTGAGTCCACTTACATCTAGAATTCTCACCAGAAAAGCCAGAGCCGCAACGTTTTCAACACACATTTGTTTTGCTGCCAAAGCCTTTGGCCACAACTGTATATAAGAAAAGGGACACGAGTATCAATGATTTCATTTGTTTTCAACAAACTGCGCAACTCTCACACTAGAAAGGACAAAGTTCAGCTAAGCGTAGTTGGGTTTTCCCCCATTCTCTTTTCTATGTTAGGTAAGAGTAAATATTTATGGCCTAACAGCCTGAGCAACTTTCAGCAACAGAGGAGTAGTCAACATAAATCCAAAACATGGGGACGTCACATTCAAACAGTAGGAAATAATAAGGGATTTTTTTAACACATTTGTTTTCTGTATGTGAACCAAACGTTTTGTTAGTTGGTGCTGAGTGACACATAATAAACTCTGTTTGTAAAAACAAGGTGAAAAATGCATCACCCATCCATGCTCTATACCCGCTTATCTTTGCAGCGACCAGTTAACCTAACAGTCGTGTTTTTGGATTGTGGAAAGAAGGGGAAAGAAATCCCCGTGCTTTGTTGGGTTCTCTCCGGAGTACCCAGAGAGAACCCATAGAAGCTAGGGGAGAACATGCAAACTCCATGCAGAAAGACCCCTGGCCGGGAAGCTCTCCAGCCTTTAATGTGTTAAACAGAGTGTTAGTGAACGTTTAGCAGACAGATGACCCAAAGCCACATCCTCTGAATCACTTGAGATGAATTGTTCCTCTGTTTTCTAAGATTTCTGTTAATTGGAAATGCCTGTTTTTTAAACCATGATGATGTGTAGGAATAACCTTAGGATCTTCATCGTTGACACATCAGACTGTAGCAGTTCAAACAGCACATTTTAATTCAACCATTTTTTCCAGTTGCTTTTGTGACTACAGTACAGTACAGAAGTTCTGAGTCACTCATCATTTCTGTATATTTTTCTTCCAGCAGGAAGATCGTTAAAATACTCAGTACTCTCTTGCCCACATTTCTAACTTTTAAGTAAAAAAATAAATAAAGCAAACGCAATGACTTTTTAATCCTAATAACAGGGACAAGTTTTATCTGCACTTTTTATTAGTTTTATACAAATGGAACTGTTCTGTGTTTCTTTAATTGCCCCTTGGGGATAATGAGGTTTGCTGAATCTGAAACTGAACAGTGTAAAAGGGCCTTAGGAGGTGGTTCGGTGAAGGTTTTGGTTAAATGTGGGGTCTGTTCAGTCGGAGTAATGTTCTCTGAAGTGATGGAAACATGGCTCTGGGTCAACCCCCCACCCCCAGCAAACCCGGGACCCCCAGCAGGGCTTAAATGTGCATACCAACCATTTTCTTCGTCCCACACACCTCATTCCTTAACACAATGCACTTGCTGAGATTTCCCAACCCCAAGACAACATACACTCTGTCTCCGTATTTCCATGAACACAGACAGAGTTGTTTTCCAGTAATAGCTCTGGTGGTGCCACAGTGTCCCCCGGATCCAAACAGCTCAGCTGTAAAATGGACTTCTAGATCATCTCAACAACTCCATCTGTGGTGTATTAGGGAAACATGTCAACTGGTGCTGGTACTGGTTTTACTGCTTAAGATCTGTTGCTGGTCATTTTGCCCCTTTGACATTTCATACTGTTGCTCTTCTCGCCTTTCTGGAACCACCTTTTTCAGGTAAAAAACGGTACTGTCTACCGCAGATGTTTTATAACGCCTCAAAAGATTTGTGTTTTAAAGACCAGAACACTGAAAGTTTGGAGATGTGGTCACGAAACCCGGTGATGAAAGCATTTGGTGAGTTCTCTGAAAGTCTGGAAATATTGGCTCGTTTCATATATTTGCTAATAAAAGTTATAAAACATACAAAACATCCTATTATTTTTCCGTAAAATACAGAAAAAAGGGAAAACGGTATACGTCAAACCAAAAACTTTTGTCACAACTGTCGACAAGACAAAACTAGAAAAGCCCCCAAAAAAGTCCAGAAAACTTTCCACAGTTTTTAGTCGGAAAAAACATTTCCATATTATGTAACTGCTATGCCTTGCAACAGCTGAGACAGATTTTAATTCTCTGGCTGTTTCTTCACAAAACAATCCAAGGAATCTGTACCAACTGGTCCACAGGTAACATTTGGGGAAACTTTGACCTGCTTTCCTGTGAGAATGTGATCCCTCATTGGTGTCAATCTGCTCCTGCAGGAAAAAGTTAATACGAGTGACATTTCAGATTGTCTTTTCACTGATCTTAAAAAGGTGCAAAAAAATAAAATAGCTGTTTATACCGAAGCCACCTGAAGCAAAGGGTTCACATATTTGTGGCCATTCATTGCTGCTGCATAATTAAAAAGTAAATATACTGCAGTCAACCTGCTGGGTAAATTACACAACGCTGAGTCAGAGATCCATCTTCTATGGTTGTATTCCTGGCTGCTACGGCCAGTTAGTTTCCCAACAGTTAACCAGTTATTATTGGTGCACAGACAACAACAACCAAAAGGTAGGTAAAAATAAAGTACTGATACCCTAAAAGTGGTAACAGAAATGTTCCCACACCATAATAAAGTCTTGCATTTGAAAGTATAAATAGATTAGGGTTTTTTTTTTCACTGCCAACCAATCAATTTAGTTTAACTTCAGGTTTTTATAAAACAGCAAGGCCAACTCCTTTATTTTCGCTGTACATGGCAAACATTTAGGTTTGACAACCTAAATCAATGTGATCAAAATTTTAGTACCGGTCACTGCGAAGGAAGGGGAGGGTGCTGCAGCACCCCCTGCTGGTCATTTCAGTTAATTTAAATAGACAGGACATATTTTTTAAAGCAATTCAAAAAAAGAATTTGTTTATATTTTATGAAATTTAACATACAAAAGCAAAGAGTTAAACACTATCCATCAATAAAAAGAAGAGGAAATGTACGAGAGTTTCAAATCGCCCCTCATCTTTTAATATTAACCTGACAATCAGCCAGACCAATTTTGCAATCTTTTAAAAGGATTTCGATCAACAGTATGGTATAAACATCCATTTGTCATCCAATTAATCTGGTTTCAGTGGACATCCAGCACTGTAGGTAGCAACAATAACGTTTTAAATCCTTTTGTGCAAAGCTTAGAAGCAAACTGGGATTAATGTGCTGCAATTTCTTCTCAAAAGCATTTCAAACAGTAGATCGTAGCATCTTATGTGAGAGAATTCCCATTACAGCCCTTTGACACCAAGTGATTAGATGTTTTTAAAATGGTCTTACTGGTCATAAGCAGTGTGTCCAATTCAATGGGTTCTCACATACGTTGTGCCTCAGGGATGTATTTAAGGACCCATTCCATTTATGACTCACATTAACAACATGGGCCAGAACACAGTTATGTGTTCCAATAAACATCTGTGTCATCTGAATATATACTAAATCACAGTTGCCAAGATGTATCCTGATGATCCACTAGGCTTTTGTGAAAATATTCAAACTGATGCTACAAAAGTGGAACTTTTCTGGAAAAAGTGTGTCTGGAAAAAAAATTAAGAACATCATACAGAAAATTAAACCAGATGGTGGTAGTTTGATGTTCAACCTTGCTGCTTCAGGATCAGAATTACCCACAGTAAACCCTAAACACTGCTCTCTACCAGAAAAATCCTCAAGTACATTTGGGTTATGCAGCAGCACAAGAATCTGAAGCACACCAATAAATCTAGCTAAAATAAATAAATAATAAAAGGTTTGGAGTGGCCTAGTCAAAGAGATGATGTAACATAACCAGTTTATGCTGGAAACCATCCAATAAGCCTGGATTAAAACATTAAGCAAAGAACATAGTTATTAGGTTTAGAGGGCAATTTCTTTTTTCATATTGGGCCATGTATGTTTGGCCAGCTTTTCTTCTCTTTATAAAAGAAATCATAAACTTCTACTTACTCAGCTTACATTTTTTCTGACATTAAAACTTGTTTGATAATCTGAAACATTCAGGTGTGATAAAAAGTCAAAAACAGGGGACACCCTGTAGGGGGCACATACATACACTACTGCACTGGACACAAACAGGAGACAGCCGATATCGCTATGGTTACTGAATCATGACCTGCTCTACTCTGGATCTACTCGGGATTAAGTGACTCACAATGAGTGAGCAGTTAGAAATTATTTGTGATTGTAAAGTACCAACACTTTTTTACCCCTACTTAAAATCCTGGATAAGAACTGCTGGAGAAGATGAAGAAAGAAAGTCAGTTCTACCTGGTGTTTGAGGGAAGTAGGCTCCAATCAGCTTGGATCGCTTCTTTTCATAGCCCTTCTGTGTGATATCACCTGAGAGACAAAAAAGAGAGGCGATTACATTCCTGGAATCACTAAAACCCTTTAAACATGCAGATTAAATCAGACCCATTATAAGAAAATCAAACTTCCTGATTCAGAATAACATGACTTCAGGTTTATTTAAAGTCATTAAAGGCTACAGAGGAACAAAATTCCTCAAACTTCACTGTTAAAACTAATTAAGAAAAAGAAACAATGACTCTGAACTCAAATAAATACAAGTGACTTTAGGCTTCAGAGCGAAAACACTTTGGGTTTTAAATTATGCTTAGTCCATGTTTTTCCTCAACAGAAACCAGATGGTGCTGTTCGTTTGCGGAGGAAAGCTCATACAACTGGGACCTGAATTATTACAGGTGCATCTAATTCAGAGCCCCAGAAAACCTGCTGAGAGAGTGATAAATCAGCAGATTTGCAAACAGAACAAAGCACATCTGAAAACAATCACACAGATTATTGCAAATATGCTCCCAAAGCTCCAGGGAACAAGAGGCAGCAGAAGTTTGGCAGTTTGTAGAGTTTCAGAGAACAATGACAAACGTTTCTGAAAAATAAGCAGCAAGTATTTTACCCCAACACAGTTTCTCTACAGCAGGGACTAGCAAATATTTGGATAACAGGGATTAAAAAAAACAATTTTAAAAAACAAGGGAGTGGAAACCCAATGAATGAAGCATGCTGGGAAAATGAGTTGCTATTGTTCTTATTTACCACTCAAGTTTAACATGTTTTGATGAAAACCATCAAACAAAACTCTGGGTTTGCTGTTTGTGCAATACAGGCTCATTTTAAATAAATAAAAATGTATCGACAGAAGAACTTTCCAGTTAAAAAAGGAAGTTAAAGTGCTTGAAATTACCAAGTAAAAAAAACATCTCCAAGTTAAAGTCTGGGTGGGTCTGCAAAGGAAAAACTGAGCAGGGAAATAAATCTGAAGATGCTGCTTTGGTGCAACAAAAGTGCTGATAAAAAGTAAAAAACAGACGGAGAGAAGTTCTGAGGTTTAATGCTTGCACAGATAAAGACCTGGAAGCTAACGCCAATGCAGCTAGCTCTAGCTCTGCTGTTTACCTTCTAGACTGATAAAAACTAGAGACATTTAAACAGAGATAAAGTGAAAGAATCACTGAAACAGGGACCTCTTCACTTGACACCATTATCTGGACAAAAACCAGTTGCTTCAGTTCATTGAGGTTTGCAGATTGTTTCTGCACAGCTCTTAAATCCTACAGAAACAGTAAAACCACACAACTGACAGAGTATTTTCCTTGACTGTATTCCCCTGATACAGTGCAACATATCGATGTTGTTTTAAGCCCACATGCAGGTCTGTTCTCTTGCGACGTTAAGGTCTCGTGGTTATTATGTGTCCGTGGACCTCATACATGAGAATCTGTTGATAGCCTAATGCACACAAAGAAATAATTTAAAAATATTACTCTGTCAATGTTATGATACATGAGTACAAAGCAAGCAGTACCCTGCAGAAAGCCCTCATGCACCAACTCTCAAACCTGATGAATTCAGATGTTAAACGACAGTTCTTGCTGGGTCTGTAGTTGCAGATAGTTGGATTTAACGTGTGAGAATGAACAAAAATAAGACACCAAAGAAAAAAAGAAGCTCTGAGGGGCAAAGAGGCCACTGTGAATGCTAAATTTTCTCTTTTTAAAGCTCCAGTGTACAAATTATAGGGCAAAATACAAATCATTATTGCTCAACGTGTGTTTATTTGTTTAAACCAGCATGCAAATAAAGACATAGGTTGTTTTTTTTTATTTCATCAGAAGAAGTTGCTTGGTTCTGAAAATACCAGCAATCAACCAGATCCCTGTGTTTGTTGGGTTGGTTTGTTTTTTGGTGCATTTCTAAAGTAATCTCTCAAAATCCATTAGATATTTAGACTGAGGCAGCATGTTAGTTTATTCTGCACACTGGAGCTTGCAAAATGACACATCTGTTGGGTAAACCAAGCACAGTTGGTTCCAAATGAGACCAAATAGATGATCAGTAAGGATGCATTTCTGTTTAATAGGGCTCCTTCACAGGAAGGATGGGTTGCGGCAGGTTAAATGCAGTCTCTCACACAGTCCGATTGTTTCTGAGAACTAAAATCGACAAGAGAAAGGATTTCTGCCGCTGGAAATGAGTGGAGCAGATAGCGAGGAGCTCTGTCTGATTTAAGCAGTGAGGGATGAATAAATGAGACCAAAGTGACACTAAACCGGCAGCGGATCTGTCGAACATGGAAAATAAGCTGTTTGCTCGGCTGACATGACAAATCCTTCTTAAACACACAGACACGACTAACTGGCTCAGATGAACAATCTGACGTCATCCGTGACGCCACCGGCACCACGGGGTATAAGCCTGTGCGTTTGGTGGCATGTAGGCAGCACACGTGGTGGTAATTAGCATCTCTGATAGGGAATCTAACGCCCTGCGGAGACAAGAAGGAAACTGGTGAACGCTTCAGTTTGAGAGGAGGAAAACAGAAGCTGACGGAGGTAAACAGATGGAGGTCTGACCTTCTGGTGACAAACAAGCTCTGGTTGATTTCAGAGGGCTTAACTGGTTCAGGTAACAACTGGCAACAGGTTTCAGTTCAACCTTTGTTCACCCAGTCCAACAAACTATAGCAGCTGCATTTAGATTTGCACAAAGAAAGCAACGTTGAATCAGCTCTCATTTTTAGCTCATCTTCCAAGAACAAAGATTTTCTTGTATTCTACTGCAGCGGTCAACGGTTTTTCAGGCCGCGTTTTTCCCAGTTGGATAAGAAAAACCTGCCTGGTCTCTTGATTTACTATTTTTTATCAGCCAACATTGTATCACGACAGTGGACGCTACGGTTAAGAATACGTTTCTGCATCTGTTTGATGAGGAAATGGGTAGAGGGAGATTAGCATCAACAGGATTTTAATACAAATGCTTACCTCTCAGATAATCGCGCTACGCTCACGTGCTAAAGTTAAGATTTAAGATTCTGCAGACACTCACACCGAGTGGACACAGTCTCTCAGCTAAATAACCTTCCTGGTGTAAAAAACGTGAGTGTGGGTAGCTGGTTTGTGTTGAAACAGCCAGCTGAGATTTTATGACCATATACAGAGGGAGAGACGCAGGAAAGAGAGGCAGCAGCAAACAAACCGGACATAAAAAAGACAGATACGGCGGGGAAAATGACCAGAATGAAGAAGAAAATGAAATAAAGAAGAGGGGAAAAAAGTCAGCAGAGAAAGAAAACCTGTGCATCTGTGCAGCTCCTAAAAAGGAAAGTTTATTTTCAGGTGCCCACGGTGCTTCTAGCTAACAGACTAAGTTCTCTCTGATAGGTCAGAACCGATTTGTGTTTATTCATCATCTGGACTGCTGATTTGAAGAAACTGGATGTGCATTTAGTAAACAAGCCAGGGAAAATAAATCTCACAAGCAGATTTGATTGCTGAGTAAATTAGGGCTGGATAGTTAGCTCCTGACTTTTTTTTTTTTAGAAACAGCCGACAGGAAGCTCGATTCCATGTGGGTGTTCCGCAAAGGCGCGTTCTCAGCCCAGTAATCTTTGTGCAGGACATGACAGCTTTACAACTATTCTAAAGACACTAGCATCACAGGATTAACAGACATTAAAAAACAGCAGACAGATGACAGCCTCATCATCTGACACATTTAAAAACCTGGGCCTCAACTATGCACATTTTTCTTGGCATATTCTGCATTTTTAAAGTTCCGACTAGCACATACTCCATGCATATTGATTAACAATTATAATTAAAACCAGAGTAAAAAAATACTTGAAAACGTTGCTTCATGGTCAAATATGTAGCAGAGGGGGCTGGAGCACCTGCCCCTTTGCTCCTTGGCCAAAAGTGCCCTTTTGGTCAAAAGATGATTTATTTATTTATTCACATAAGCTCTTCTCTGACCCCTAATAAAAACATGCATTATTAATTAATTATTTAATGTTATTTGGTGAGAGATGACATGACCACGTCCCCCAGTCATCTCATTTGACCTTTTGCCCGTGACGTGAGCAACAACTGCCCCCCCCATAGTTTTTACATTTTATTAGCAAAGAAATAAAAATAAAAATATGAACAGTTATAATTTAAATGACATTCACCCCTTCTAGTATCTCATCACTTTTTATTACATCTTGATGGAAAATCCCACGAATTGTCAACCGTCTCTAAGAACGTGGTAAGTAATAAATACAGATGAGAAGTGAGAGGTTTGTCTTCATAAAAACACAATAGCATAATTTAAGTCCCAGAGGAGCCAGGAGGAAACATCCAAGGACTCCCTGAGGAAAAAAGGAAAGGAAAACACAAACACACCCCAGGACCCAGTGACGGAGTGGTTGGAGGCAGCAGGTGTTTACAGAAACAACAAGCTGAGTCAGGACTGAAACTCAGAAGAAAGGAGCTCAAATAAAGTCTGTTTGTCTCTATACATTCAGGCTTTATGCCAGAACGTTTCACATTTCAGCATCGTCAGCAGAACAGACGACTCCCGAGTCAAAAAAAAGTTTTTCTATTTTGATTCTTGAGGACAGATTTTTAACAGTTTTTGGTTTTTTTGTGCTGCCTTTCCTGTCCTAAGAACAACGGTGGCTCTGGACCACATGGAGGGACAGACACAGAACCCAAGAACTTAACACAGGTGTTAAAGCAACACATTCAGGCCACTGGTTGCCATACAGCTTCTTACAGCATGTTTACATTAAACAGTGTAAAAGCTGGAGTACAAACCTGAGTTCAAATGATTTATGGAGCACATCTGGAGATGCAGCACTGCTAACTGGGTTCCAGTAAAACCATTACATGCACAGTAAGAGAGTGAGGATGGAAAGGTTATCATCACAGTTTAGGTTTGACCTCATGAAACCAGCGAGGAAATGAATCTGTTTGCAACACCCTGCTTTATTAGTGCAGTCAGTTCATTAACGAGCAGAAAGAATGAATTAAACTCAGACTGAAACATGACGGCACCCAGACCAGACATTTCTACTCAGTCTCAGCTGGTTTTTAAGGTTGTTTAGTTGTAGAAGCAGCTTTAATATTAAATATTATTTAATATTACATTTTAATATTAAAATAAAGTTACTGCTTTTCATTTTGTATGAGTATATAAATATTACATGATTAAAATCATCGGTTTTCAGATTCTAGGTTCACTAGTTTCATGGAATCAGAGCTGATTTTTTTTTTTTTAGATTAAAATGTAAAAAATGAAAAACGAGACATTAAATGTGGGCATAAAGCAGTTTCAAAACATTTATCTAAATGATATTTACAGAACAAACTCATATCTACATCTGAGGATCGGCAATTTTCCTTTTTCAAGGTAAATAATCCAGTCATACCGTTCCTGAAGTTCTGTAAATGAGGTGCCAGAGGAATCATCTGAGTGACTCAAGTCTTCTCCTGTGCTCCCCCTCTCCCACCTGTTGCTGTGCACTGCCAGGATGAAGGCCCCTGCACTTTTCCGTCGCTTTCTGCATAGACACCTTCGGCTGTTTGGACAAGGACGGCCGTAGTGTAGAATCGCGCTGGGCGATAAATTAATATATTTGATACGTTGAGCTTTGTTCCACGTGGGATCTCTGACATGACTCTATTGAACATAATTTCCATAGCAACCTTTACCTGTCTGCATTAAGCTTTTCCTCACGTTCCTGAACACATCACTCATTTGCTCACTCCACCCCCACGCATCCAGAAAACAAGTCCAGTTCGCAGACAGTTAACCAAGCAAGAGGAAGCATCAGGACAACGGCAACACAAAAGAAACAGCTCAACAAGGATTACAGAGTCTTCAGAGATGTTACATTTATAGATGAAGGACTAGTCTGCAAAGGAAAAAGGTCCTGGATGGTAATAATAAGGATCCTTAAAATAACCGCAGCTTTTTGCGCAAAATGAGATATCAACTCATTATTAGCTCAGGTTTTGTAATACAACCAATGCCTTATTGCAGTATTTTCTTTACAAAAGGAGAATAAGCTGAAGTGAACAGACTCTCGGAGACGTTCAGGCTCCATAGAGACCAAGATGTATACGAGGAGCCGATAAAGAGCAGAGCTGGACTTCAGTTTTATAAGGACAAAACAATCAAAAGTCTTATTTGTTGCTAGGCTCATATGTGTTATTACACTGGGTCCACTTGTTATCCTTTTAAAAAGCTAAATAAACATTCTGTGCAATGCAGCAGATCAAAAAATCAATTTATTTCAACTCAAAGTTATCGTACTGTAACAATCTCATACTGGTCTATGTCCACCAACATCTGGGCAGTAATCCAACTCTTTATCAACTCTATAACTACATAAGTACAGATAACTGGGTCATACAGTTGCATGTATTCACTTCCCTTGTACAAGGTTTTACTGGTTCTAAGTAGATTTAATCAGAACAAATGGAGCTGTTTTAAGAAGTTGAAATCCCGGGTCAAATCCTGCTCAGTGAGGGGATCCACATGCCTACGTCAGCACACTACACTTACATCCTTTGTTTAGTCAGACACAGCTGCGAGGATCATCCTGCAGCTCTAAAAACAGGGTCAGCAGAGCAGCATGACATCACAAACAAAGACGCACCCAATGACAAAATGACAAAATAAGCCATCAAGAAAAGCCCCAAAAACATGGAGGAACATGACGATTCAAAGCTGAGACTGTTACTTTTAGCAAGGGAATGAAATATCAGCAAGAGCAGCCCATAACAAAATCAGATCTTCATGAAATTCCTTTAAAAATTTCATAAAACTGCAACAAAAAGCCTCCAATCGGGTGTGTTAAATGGTTAAAAACGTAGAAAACCTTCCAACTACTCACCAAGCATAACTCTGAAAGTGATCAGCAGTTAAAAAACATTCCTCGCCTGGAGTCCAGTGTGAGAAAACACTGGTTGCTTATTCCCCATCGGAACACACACACACACACATTCTTAATTAAACACACATTCGGGGAGAAGCAGCTTATTAGTTAGCCACAGGAGCCGATCGAGCTCCTCTGAAGACATAAGGCTGAAAGTGTCTGCTGACATTTTGCTGCAGTCCTTGTTGTTAAAACAAACGCTCACATGCACGCCCCCCGTGCACACCCCTTGCAGCAGATTTGCTGACAGCTGCTTCACCACCACCTGAATTCAAAGTGATATGAAGGGAGGGTCTGTGTGTGTTAGTTTAAACTAAAAGCTCCTCCCCACCTCTTCCCTCCTCCCTTCTCTGTTAGTTCGGTCCAACCTGCCTGCCTAAACACGCTGCCCGGCGACATCAGCAAAACAAATTAGTTTGTTTGTCAGCCGACTTCATGGGGAGGTGAGGGAAAGGATGCACGCACCCTCGGGATGTTTGATTCCCGTCTGTTTTGTTTGCTCTGACAATGAGCTTCAACCAAACTCGGGAGATACAGGGGTTGGACAATGAAACTGAAACACCTGGTTTTAGACCACAATAATTTATTAGTATGGTGTAGGGCCTCCTTTTACGGCCAATACAGCATCAATTCGTCTTGGGAATGACATATACAAGTCCTGCACAGTGGTCAGAGGGATTTTAAGCCATTCTTCTTGCAGGATAGTGGCCAGGTCACTACATGATACTGGTGGAGGAAAACGTTTCCTGACTCGCAAGGTGGCTCAATAATATTTAGATCTGGTGACTGTGCAGGCCATGGGAGATGTTCAACTTCACTTTCATGTTCATCAAACCAATCTTTCACCAGTCTTGCTGTGTGTATTGGTGCATTGTCATCCTGATACACGGCACCGCCTTCAGGATACAATGTCTGAACCATTGGATGCACTTGGCCCTCAAGAATGGTTCGGTAGTCCTTGGCAGTGACCGCCCATCTAGCACAAGTATGGGCCAAGGAATGCCATGATATGGCAGCCCAAAAAATCACTGATCCACCCCCATGCTTCCCCTCTGGGCATGCAACAGTCTGGGTGGTACGCTTCTTTGGGGCTTCTCCACACTGTAAACTTCCCGGATGTGGGGAAAACAGTAAAGTGGACTCATCAGAGAACAATAATGTTTCACATTGTCCACAGCCCAAGATTTGCGCTCCTTGCACCATCGAAACTGACGGTTTGGCATTGGGCATGAGTGACAAAGGTTTGGCTATAGCAGCCCGCCGTGTATATTGACCCTGTGGCGGCTCCCCGACGGACAGTTCTGGTGAAATGGAAAATCTCCCCTCCCTGGAGGAGATTTACTCCACCCGCTGCCTCAGGAGAGCCCCCAGCATCATCAGGGACCCTCACACCCTGGTCACCATCTTTTTGAACTGCTCCCCCCTGGGAGGCTTTTCAGGGCAATAAGGACAAAAACAAACAGACTGAAAAACAGCTTCTTTCCTAAAGCTGTTGTTGCCCTGAACGCCTCATGTACTCATGTACACTGTACAACTGTAAATAGCAATAATGACATAAACACTAATAAATTTCCGTGCAATTTTTCCTTTTGGGAATATGCTACCTCACGTGCAATAACCTGTAAATTTCTGTATATATAATATATATATATATATCCTGTTTCCACCGGCACAGCCCTTTTTTTAAAAAATTTTTTTTGTATTTATTTTCTTTAAATTTGCACTACTTGCCTGCACTGTTTTGTTCTGGTTTTTTTGGTAATTTCGTTGCACCCATGTGGAGCAATGACAAATAAAGAATTCTGATTCTGATTCTGAAACAGGAGAGTTGAGGTGCACATTTAATTCTGCCGTGATTTGGGCAGCCGTGGTTTTATGTTTTTTGGATACAATCCGGGTTAGCACCCGAACATCCCTTTCAGACAGCTTCCTCTTGCGTCCACAGTTAATCCTGTTGGATGTGGTTCGTCCTTCTTGGTGGTATGCTGACATTACCCTGGATACCGTGGCTCTTGATACATTACAAAGACTTGCTGTCTTGGTCACAGATGTGCCAGCAAGACGTGCACCAACAATTTGTCCTCTTTTGAGCTCTGGTATGTCACCCATAATGTGGTATGCATTTCAATATTTTGAGCAAAACTGTGCTCTTACCCTGCTAATTGAAACTTCACACTCTGCTCTTACTGGTACAATGTGCAATCAATGAAGACTGACTACCAGGATGGTCCAATTTAGCCATGAAACCTCCCACACTAAAATGACAGGTGTTTCATTTTCATTGTCCAACCCCTGTACATTATCTGTGATACCATCAGGTAACCGATGCAAACACAAAACAGGATCACACTGAATGCAGAAAAAGCAGCAGAAAACCAAAGAGATTTAATGGAGCAGATTTGTCCCGTGAACGGGTCTGGGCCAACCAAAGAACAGAGAAGACATCTGTCTGACAGCTGAACTCTGACGTGCAAAGCAGACAGTGACGAAAATGTCAAGATCACCCACCCTAACTGCAATTTCCACACCAGGAACCACAACATCTTAGAATTACAGTGAAGGAAGTTTGTCTTTTATGGGCTGTTTGCTCAAATTTCTGCTATTTTTCTAGAATGTTCAACATAAAGTACTGAGCAGAAGTTTTAAACCACCCAGATCCTCCTCACCTTCCGAGCAGCCGGTGTTTCTTTAAGTTTTTTAAAACAGGTTTTGATCAATAGTTCTCTGAGCTTTTTTCTTTTTCTTTGGACTTTGTCTCCTTTTTAGCTCGGGCTTGGACCAAAACCGACCACCTTAAGTGTAAACCCTGACCTCCAAATCAGTCAAACAAAAATGCTGATCCAGGAGGTGATCCAGTGTCGTTCCAACACATAAAACACAACTTAGCCAAGCACCAATTTTTAAATAGGATCTTTTGGCTCTTCGGAACCAGCAGCTTGCCAAAAAACACAATTAGTTTTTATCTTTTTAGCCAAATATAAAGAAATACACTTCAGGTTCTTCGCTCCAACAAGCTGATTCCTAACAAGCTATTAGCTGAACATTTGGCATACTGAAACATGATGCATCCATCAGGCTTTTATAGGATTAAAATACTGGATTTTAATGGAGTTTAATTCATACTAACATTGCAGACAGAACAGGATTATGCATGATTGAAAACAATAATTGTATTGAACACTCGGTTATGTGCAACACTAGTTACCACGTGCAACAATTATCGAAAGTGTAAATATTCTTGTGAATTTTTCATTTATGTTTTTAATCTTTAATTTTATATTTACCTTTGTTATTCTATATGTAATTTTCTCAAGACACAGCCGAACTGCACCTTAACCTTGGTGGTATTCCATGTGAATGATGAGGGGAATCAAGATTTATTTTTTAATTAGAGAAAATCCAAACTTGTCCATGAGAGATCTTACCAGAGCAGATGTACGATCTGACATGGCAAAATGTGTCTAAGTTCTCCATGGTGGCTCATCTGGAATACTGCACCCAGTTGATGGAACCTATTCTATAATCCAAGTTTCTAATTTTAAAGCACAGATGCTGTGATGTTCAGGTTTAAGGGTTGGGTAAAAAATTAGTGTAAAGTCATTCTGAAGACCTTCAGAAAACTTGGAAAGCTTTTTGGCGCAGCATTTTATATGTACTGAAACTCAACGAAGAATCCAAACATTTCCCAGATTCAATGCTCTGAAGCTCAGCTAATGAAGTCATCTTAAATCAAAACAGTCCTGGAGGTGATCTCACTTCCTGGGTTCAGAACAAAAACAGACGCTCCAAAGGACAGAGGGAGCCAGAGATAGATGAACGTGCCCTGGAGCGCTTCGAACATCTTTTTACAGTTTCCTCACAACGCAGAGCTTCAACTTACTGACCTACATGTCCAAGGAAAGTCCCTTCATCCAGCTGCACGTCTTGTGATGCGAGGCCAGCTCTTCAATGTGGAAAATCTGGGTCATGGGGTCAGTTATCCCAGCACATACAGACCGAGTGTCATGTGTCTAATATAGAACATTACAACATGCTTTGGATTATAAAACTACTTTTACAGTGCATACACCCCTGATTAAAGGCTGGTGTTTAGAAATGTAAAAAAAGAGACCATCATTAAAGGTTTTTCCACCTTTAATGTGAAAAACATAGTGAGCTGCAAATGTATTTACACCCCGTGAATCAATTTCACACACCGTCATGCTACAGCCCCAAACTTTATGTATTTTATTGGAACTTTATCTAACATATCAACACAAAGTGGTGCATAACCAAAGCGGAAAGAAAATGCAACATGGTTTTCAACGGTTTTTGCAAGAACAATTTAAAAAAGTATCCAGGCCCCTTTATTCTGATACCTCTCATTAAAATCCAATGCAATGCAAATGCATGAGACCTGTTCAACCAATCCTACTAAAGCAGAAATAGTATGGGAAAACCAGAAGCCTTCCAAGAGGTTCATGGTAACTCTGGAGTAGCTGCAGAGATCCACAGCTCAGGTTCCAGAATCTGTTGACAGGACAACTACTGGTCCAACAATCTATAACTCATCTTAGTGGAAAAATGACAAGAAAACCATTGTTGAAAAAAAAATTCATAAAAAGTCCAATTTGCAGTTTGCAACAAGCCATGATGGAGACACATCAAACATGTAGAAGAAGAGCCTGGGGCAGAGGTTCACATTCCAGCAGGACAACAACCCTAAATATGCAGCCAGAGCTAAAATGGAATGGCCTAAGTATATTCATGTGCTACAATGGCCTAGTCAAAGTCCATGCCCAAGTTCAAGATTGGAAAATTGAGGTTCACAGACTGTTTCCATCTAATCTAAATGAGGTTGGCCGACCTCAAAGAAGAATGAGCAAATTTTAGTCTGTAGACGTGCAAAGTTGGTGGAGATATACCACAAAAGTGGTTCCACTTAGTACAGACTAGGGCTGACGAGGTACAGACTAGGGCTGACGAGGTACAGACTAGGGCTAACTAGGTACTGGCTAGGGTTGACTAGGTACAGACTAGGGCTGACAAGGTACAGACTAGGGCTGACTAGGTAGTGGCTAGGGCTGACTAGGTACTGGCTAGGGCTGACAAGGTACAGACTAGGGCTGACTAGGTACTGGCTAGGGTTGACAAGGTACAGACTAGGGCTGACAAGGTACAGACTAGGGCTGACTAGGTACAGACTAGGGCTGACAAGGTACAGACTAGGGCTGACGAGGTACAGACTAGGGCTAACTAGGTACTGGCTAGGGTTGACTAGGAACAGACTAGGGCTGACAAGGTACAGGCCAGGGCTGACTAGGAACAGACTAGGGCTGACAAGGTACAGACTAGGGCTGACTAGGTACTGGCTAGGGCTGACTAGGTACTGGCTAGGGCTGACAAGGTACAGACTAGGGCTGACAAGGTACAGACTAGGGCTGACTAGGTACTGGCTAGGGTTGACAAGGTACAGACTAGGGCTGACAAGGTACAGACTAGGGCTGACTAGGTACAGACTAGGGCTGACAAGGTACAGACTAGGGCTGACGAGGTACAGACTAGGGCTAACTAGGTACTGGCTAGGGTTGACTAGGTACAGACTAGGGCTGACAAGGTACAGACTAGGGCTGACAAGGTACAGACTAGGGCTGACTAGGTACAGACTAAGGCTGACTAGGTACAGACTAGGGCTGAATGCAACAGCCAGCCACACCTTCCGGAGCTTTGGTAAAAATAAAAAGTAAAATGTTTCCACTAATGCTACCCTGGGCCCCATTAAAATAAACTGACGTGTTTGGTTGTAACATGACCACATATGAAATGCATCAAGCCGTATGAAGACTTTGCAAACATGTTTATACTGTACAAATTAAACCAAAATACAAAACTGTAAAAATGAATTTGCTGTAAAAACTGCAATAACCTGATTGTATAGATGTCCACACCAAGTTAAAACATCACAGATTGTTGGATGATACAGGAACTGCCTGATAACTCTGAATGATAGGGATGCACCCATATGAACATTTGGGCCAATATCGATATCCAATATTAACCACTGACATTGATTCTCTGCTTCAGTTAAACACCCCACAATCCTTTGCTGCATCACCATCACATGGCCAACCCCCGCCTCTCAGTACCCAAATGGAAACAATATGGAAATAAATATAAATTATTAATATCAGCCCAGTTTTACGTATGACACCGATGTTAAAAGCGATTAACACTGGCTGATACCGATGTTAATGCATCATTACTAATGACACCACCTTTTGATCATTACCTGCTTCATCTTCTCCACAGTCTTACCATATTGGCTGGACTGTAACACATTGATACTGCTGAGGACAGAGGAGAAGAACTCTATTCAGCTCCAGGGATTAGCCTGTAGCAAACACTGACTCTCACCTGATGTTAAAATGCACTGCTGCTGTTTGGCCGTTCACTGACTGATATTAGATCTCTGGATGCAAATAAGTGCAGTTCAGTTTCTGTTTCAGCTGATGGGTGGGGTTAGCTGACCTTTTAGAGTGCTAAAATAGTCCCGATGAGTTCTTCTGCACGTCTACCTTTATTAACATGAACTTTTCCTGATCCGGATATCACACCCGGATATGGATGGAGTTTATCACCAGGAGGAAACGGAAGAGGTGTGTGTATGTGGGAGTCGAACACAAATCTCTGATATCTGGTTCAAATTTACCTACTCGGATTATTCCAGAAATAGATCAGAGAGGCACAGAGAAGAACATTGATAAACACAGATTCTGATTTGACAAAATCATCATACAGTCTGAGAGTACGAGCGGTAAAATGCAGGTGAACATCTGTGTGAAGCTCCTACAGCCAGTAAAATTCCCAAAATAGACCAGGACAACCTTTGATACTCAATCCTGCTGAGGTCCAGCCGCACCAACACCCACATGCAAACAGCAGGCCTGCACCTGTGCTTAAAGCCGAGCCGGCTGTCAGTCCGATGATATTTACCTTCAGGGCTGAGACGGTGACAGTTAGACTTCTGATAAACACATAAATCACATAAACAAACTGACTCGGTTTTACAACCTCACCCCTGACCCGGCTTCTCATCTGGCCTGACAGTACAGCTCAGGCTAAAATTACACCAACCAGGATATAAAAAGATTTCTCCTGCGGACTTTCACGCCATTAATGAAGGAGTTTTACAAACTGGTCAAAGCTAATAGCTATTCGGGCTCCAAAGTGTTTCAAGTCTGGGTCTGTTTGCTGAAAATAACCAGGATTAAGATCAGCCTGCAGCTACTCATCATCCAGAGATCCAACATAACCAGGAGATTTTGGAGCAAACTTTTAGCCACCTTTTTCTTATACAAAGCAAAAACAGACACGCAGCTTCAATAAAAATTTAAAAATGAAAATTTCAATCTTCAAATTTACTTAAAACTGAACTTTCTGGAAGCACGGAGAGAGAATGCTACCAAACCAGATGAGCCAAACAAGACATTAACTGGTCTGGCTGTGTGCTTAAGATATGGGAGCAAACCAGCAACCAGGTGCTGCTGACCAGATGCACTGATCATCTGATCACCATCAATGTAGGAACCTCAATAAAAAGCAGGAGTTGGTGCAGCAGGTGGGTGTTAACGCTGAAGTGGAACCAGGTCAGGCATAGAGGAGCAACTGTTGCTTCTCATCAATCTGGACAGGGCGTTAAGGCCTTTTCCAAGCAATATATAATGTCCATCATTCAACCCAGGAGCATCAACTCAGACTCTACAGGCCTCAGTTAGCAGGTTAAATATTAAAGTTCAGGACAGAACAACAGAAAATGGTAAAAAAAAAAGAAAGCACCCTCTCATAAAAGCGGGAGCATGACTTAGGTTTGCAAAGTTGCATCAGAAGGAAAAACAAGAATTGTGGAACAATTTCCTTCAAACAGAAAGTGGAGATTTTTGGCCTTAATGCACAGCACCATGTGAGCAGGCAAAAAGAGAAAGGCTTTTGTTTTTGTGTTATGATGCAGATGCTTCCATCCATCCATCCATCCATCTTCTCTACCTGAGAAAATCTGGTGCCTTTCTCCAGTACTTAATGTGGAATCTTGCCAGTGTAAATAACTGAAGGTAATGACGTATCGGGAATCACTGTAGCCGAACTCAAACCCAAACACAGAAACTGTTTCTCACTATGGCTGCTGTTGCCCTTTTTACCTACAATCTCCAGATCCATCATCACCATCATCTACGGTGGAGAAAGGGAATCAGTTAAAACCTCTTTAAGTGAAAGAATGGGAGCTGGCATGTGAAAAGAGAAGGCAGCCCGTCATTGGAAAGATCTGATGGAGCTCAGTCCAACGCAGACCTTTCTGCCAGTCGATAACCGACAAAGTGCTGCGTTATCAGGGGAGCTGCTGAGTTTCACAAGCCTTCAAACAAAAGCTGCTGGAGTGAGAATGAAAATGGGGGTTTAAAACCCTGTAGGACTACTTGGGTCTAGAAGCGTGTTGGTGTGTGGTCTTATCAAACTGCTAAAAGCTGCTTAGAGGGAACTAACAGGAGTGACCACACGACTCTGAACAAACCAACGTTTTCCAACGGAACCAAGAAACCAGGTCACATACTTCTGCCTGAGATGGTCAGAGAACCATGGAGCTGCACAGCAAATGCTCGGCCAAAATCCATCTAAATTATGTTCTGTTAGTGTTCCATGTTTTACTTCAACTCTTCCTGCAGCCTCTGCAGCAGACTCGCTTTGGAGAAACAATTACAACTGTACCCAGTGACACATGTGCTTATCTGTGGTGTAACAACACCTTCAACTCAGACAAACTGGACCAAAACAAGACGTCAAATATATTCTTCAGAAAACTAAAAATCTTCTTTTTTACACATTTTATTTAACTGTGTCAAAGCTGAACAAAGAAGAAACAGTATTTAAAAGAACCTACCTACTAAATGGGATGGACAGGATCCAAATTTCACACCAGATGATGCTTTTATTGCCTATACAAAATTAAAGTTTATGAATCACAAACAAAAATCTCACAATTTAACTCATAATGTCCTCACGATAGTTTCCCTCCGATTTTCATTTTTTGAAAAGCAACCTCTCCAAGAAGAAATTGTTATTTGGAAACAAAGAAATTCACAGAAAAACAGCCTGACCATAATTTTAAATGATAAGAGGGGTGATTTTGGATGTCGCTTCAGTGTTGGCAGTTTGTGGTTTGAGGGTTTAGCTTCGAGGTAAAACACTAAAACAATTGGGACACATTCAGGGAAAACTCTCCGATGCCCAGAAAAACACAAACCGTCTCTCTACAACTTGATTGCTTTGGCAGAGAAGCTGTTGAACTGGATATTTCCATCCCAGATGTGTGTGTGTGACTGCAAAACCACATGAATATCAATAACCCTAAAAACGAAATAAAAACAGCCATAGATGATGAGTCCACATCATTCGTGTCGTTGCATGCCAAGAAAAAAGCTTCCTCCTCAATTCAATTACATCCGCCAGCTGCAACGTGAAGAAAAGGATGAAGAGGAGGAGGAAGAGGAGGAGGAAGCAGTGACCCAGACTGTGGCTGTCAGTGAAGCTGAGTGTGGATCTCAGGGGGGCAACAGAGCGCCGGAGCAGCTGTGCTCACCAGGAATCACAGCGGAGAGAGAAACTCATTCCTTCAACAGATCTGAAAATGAAGAACCTTTTTAGACATCTTATTTACATGCAACAACAGAAATACAGGATGAGTTTCTGTTTTATGAAATAAACAACAGGTTGGCTTTCAAGCAAAAGGTTTGGTTTGAGTTTGGAAGCAAAAGCAGGATGTGTGAGTTCAGAAAAACAGAATTTAACAGCTTGAATTGGTTTGAAAATCAGGCTGTGGAAAGACACTACTGGAACATTTTCCCATAATGGAGTCTTTAAACAACAAACAGAAGCTATTTTGCTCCAGTACTGAAGCCCAGAGGCCACCAGCATGTGAATGAGGGCGTTGCTGGATTAGAACGCATGTCATCTTTAACTGGATAAATAAAGCTGCAGGTTAAAGCCCTCATGAGCCTTTCAGGGTGATGGCAGCACCAGCGGTTAGATTAAAATCAGCTTTGAGTGATGATGGCTTCCATTTTACAAACACCACTGTCCATAATCACAGCTGCCCACAGTCTCTCAGCACAAATTACCATAATTCCTGCAGATTCAACCCTCTCTCACACATCATAATCCACTGGTTGTGTAAAACCATCAGAACACAGATTACAGTTGGCTGCTCCTGACTGGGAAATAAAGCAGCTAAAGGCAGAAACTACAGGACTGAGGCCAAGCTGCTCGCTGGCCGAGGCCTTAGAGGGTATCAGAGAAGGACTCTCCACTTCTCCAGGTTTACCGAAGCTCTTTCAAAGCTTCTCTTTGGACTTGAGTGGATTTTTCTCTCTAGATAACTATGACAGCGCAGTGGGCTTAAAAAAACAAAAATTTGTTTTTTAAATCATATTTTTATGAGATTTATTCATTTATTAAATTTTAAATAAACAATAAACCTTATTTAAAAGATATGTAATAACAAATGTATTAATTAATTTATTTTCTAAAATAAATTCTATATTAGTAATAATAATTAATTAAAAGTTTTATTGGTCGTTTTATTTTCATTACCATTAACAACATTAAAATTAATATTATAAACATTTTATTTTCCAGGCTGCATGGTAGCACTGATGCCTTGCAGCAAGAAGGTCCTGGGTTCGACTCCCGGCCAGGGGTCTTTCTGCATGGAGTTTGCATGTTCTCCCCATGCATGAGTGGGTTCCCTCCGGGTACTCCAGCTTCCTCCCACAGTCCACAAAAAATGACTGTTAGGTTATAATTGGTCTCTCTAAATTGCCCCAGGTATGAAGGAGTTGCGGGGTTGTGTGTCTCTGTGTTGCCCTGCAATGCACTGGCGACCTGTCCAGGGTGTACCCGCCTCTAGCCCCAGACCGCTGGAGATGGGCACCAGCTCACCCCGGACCCTATACGGAAAAAACAAGCATAAAAAATGGATGGATGGATTTTATTTTTCATTCCCTACGTATAGAAATAATTTTGTACAAACTAACTGGACTATATCACCAACAACGGCATACAAGAATAATCGGTCTCCTTAGCAACACCGACTTGTCAACATGCTCACACTTAGCAGTGCACAATTTATTTATTTATTTTTTCATGACCAAAAAAGCTAAAGTAAAACACAAAAAAAGACAAAAATACGTGTGAAAACAGATGAAAACTGTCTGAAAGTCATATTTTTAAGAAAGAGTCAAACATCCAGCTATTCCAGGTATGCCAGGTTTTCAGCCACCAGCTCTTTGGGATTACTTCATTAGAGCCAATGCAGTAATTCTGTCTACCAAACTGTGTCATCTTTAGTATTTTTCTTAGATTTAAAAAGTGGAACAAACGATGTATTTGTGACAGACTGCTGGGGACAAAGACCCCATCTAAACTGGTTCGTAGGTGTCAACACAAAACTGATGTCTATGTGATTCGTAGGTCCCAGTTAAGTAAACAATCCATAAAAAGTAAGAAAAAGCAGCTAAAATCTAAAAACACCATATAAAAAACAATTATTTATACTTAATGCTGCAGCCACTCTTCAAACCTATGAGATTTAGCATTTTAGCGACAATCTGTGGCAGATAAGATACTGACTGTTAAGAATTACTGCACAAACCAGGCAAACATAAAACAAACTACCCCTTTAAATATATGGAGATGGTAAAAATTAGGACTGGACCATATATTGTCGTCACAATATCAGTGTCAATATATCAATAATATCATATAATGAAGCTGACAGTCAGTGAGTGGGGATGTTTCTGTCTAAAGCAGCACAGCGGTCTTCTGCCTGGCGTGGTGGGAGCAGCCGAGGTATTTCCATCCATGCGCTGAACCAGAGTCAGCTGCAGTGCTTCTTGGCAAGGCACTCGCATTCCCCTGTCAGTGCTCCACCCAGCATCCCAGAGCGCTCTGACAGGGAGGAAATACCAGCGTGTGCTGCTGCAACAATGTGGTTTCAATCTGAGAGGAGCTGATCTTTAACACTCCTGCTGTTCAGCCTCTCTGCAGATCTATCCTTTCATGCAAACTTTGGACTGAAAGTCCTCTCTCTTTGCACTTCTACTTTTATTCCGTTCTTTTCTACCACTTCAGTCATATTTATCAAATCACTTTCTATAGCCCTTCTTACAAAGCGCCGGGAGTGTGAGAACCCACAAAGTCCTTTAACGTCGATGTATCGCCTCTCACACTCCAGGGTTCAGTCCAAATCAAACCTTGCTGTGGCTGCATTAATACAAACTCCCTCTGAAAAGAAGAAACGCTCGTCTTCGACTCCAAGCTGGAGATCTAACCCGAGCAGAGAGAAGGTTCAAGGGCACAGATGATTAAAAACGGAAAAAACACTAGAAGTCTCTTTCTGTTGGATCCGAGTCAGTTTGTGTTGAATTATTGGGTGAGACGACGTCCTGCTGAACTTAGAGGGAAGGTTTTAGTTTCTCCTCTGCTCACCGCAGCACCGGTGGTGGCGACTTTCAGCCTTAAGTAGAAGAAAGAAACAATAAGGAAATACAAATAGGAGAAGCCCGTTTCTTCAGCTCAACAGGTCAACCTTCAGCGTCTCACATGTTAAAACACAAAGAGACAAAGTGTAATTTAAAACAATTCAGAGAGGACAGAACCTTGTTTGGCAGCGGAAGTGTGTAATTTAAGGGTGTAACTGCTAAGCCAGCCAAATAAAAACACAGTAACTGGGTGTGAAACACCACAAAATCTACCATCCACACAGATTTGTGTTCAAATGATGATTACTGACAATGCCAAGCAATCCTGAGATGGAAAGGAAAAGGCTCCACTACAAAAACAAAATGTCAGTTCTCCATTAAGGCAAGAAGTCAGGAAGAACTGCTATGGATTTGTTTTTCCAGAGCTCTCCGAAGATGTTAGAACATCAAATCAAGTTAAGGTCTGAACTTTGGGCCACTGCAACACCTTAAAGCTTTTCATCTTCACTCTGTTGTGAATTTGCTGCAGTGTTTGGGGTCCTTGTCCTGTTGATGACCATTTAGGACCAATCTTAAGGTGTCGAGCAGATGGCCTCAGATTTGACTCTAGAATACTTTGGTATAAAGAGGGATTCATGGTTGATTCAGGGACTGCAACATGAGCCCAGCTCTTCACCACTATGCTAGATAGTTGGTATGAGGGGTTTGTGTTGACTCAGCATTACACCCAAACATCTCTTCTTTGGTCTCATCCGTATGAAGGACATTGTTTCAGAAGTCTTCCAAAACCTGGTCGTGCTGCCATGTTTCTGTTCAGGAAGAAGAGGCTTTCTCCTTCCGTCATCCCAGACACGCAACACTTGATCAGTGTCTTTCAAACGTTCCCGTCATAAACTTTAATATTTAACACATTAACTGCGCCCTGTACAGTCTAAAATGGAGCTCCTCCTAAGAGGGAGGCCCTGGGTTTTTGTAGTTACTGTGAGCACAAGATAGTGATACAGTATCTTGGGTTAAATTTGCTTGGAAGTCCACTCTTCGTTAGACTGTCGTTCCCCCCTTTCAGCAACAGTTGATTCTCTAAGTAGCTTGTCTAAGGTCATTGCTTAGTTTTATCACATAGCACTTTTTTATTCTGTTTTTATCTTCCACAGTGTCGGTTTGGAATCTGTTGCGTTTTTATAAACTTGAGGTTATCTCCTGAAATGCAAACCCTCGACTGAAAGGGGGTGTACTTTCTTTTTGCAATGATATGGTTAATAAATTCCAATACGTAAAGGGTGCTGCAATGAAAACATGTTGACGGCAATGTGAAGTCTCTCAGTAATTCAGCTGAAATAACATCTGAAGCTGGACGTTGTCCTCCAGCCATGAATTCCAGATCCTGGATATGGGCCATCATATTCTGACCCGGGAGGCCCGAGACTCCCAACAAACAGCTGCACAGCTGGTGCTTAACCCGTTCAGACCTCAGGCAGCCTCCAAAAATTGCAGCACATTTAGTTTTATTACACTGGGTCTGAATATTTTACCCGCCTCTGCTAGCTTTAGACACTCTAACTTCAACATCATCTGCGCCTGCCACATGTGTGTATCTGACATGGCTAATACAGCTAATCCGCCTGTACGCGCGCACACACACACACACAGAGTCAGACCATGGGCGGTTATATCTGCAGCACTGGGCAGTAATCACCCACACAAATCCCAGTTCGACCTGCTAACAGAGCAGCTGGAGGCTCATCTGTCAGAAACACTCAGATTATGGAGCAGTTTTAAACTGGACAGCTTCTGCAGGTGGGATCTCAGAGGGGGAGTCTGCATTGGAAAACAGCACAAAAATATGATTTTTAGGTATAGTCCCTACAATGGATGCTGTAAGTACTTAAATCGCAACACAAACAAACCTAAAACCATACAAGCAGAACATAAAAATAAGAATAATAGCTAAAATGCTACCATGCTACTTGGTAATAAATGCCTGCCTGTAAAAAATAAGTCTTAATTTAAAGCTGCCCGAGTGAGTTGTGAAGCGAACGTCAGAAGGAAGTTGGTTCCTGTAAGCACTATTAAATGGAACCAAAGCCCAGGTCTTTCATTGGTGCAGGGCATCACTGCAGCATGATTATGCAGCTTTGAAAAATAATTTCAGAAATAATATCCTTGTAATTCTGAGTTAAAGCCCATTTTAGGTTATTTCTTTGTCTGTTTTATAGTATTTTTACAGGCAGATTGGCTGAATGGCAGCTGATGCAACATTAATATTACCAATAAAATCCCCTTTTATTTGAAAAGAATCATTTTAAAGTGGTGCAATAGTTAATTTCAAATACATTTCCATTAGGCTTGCAAATATTTTGTATTAAAATGTCTTGAGTCATATCTTGGTGTTTAATTACATACTTTTCTTTAAAAAAAAGATCAATTTAAAACTGCAGAGTAAAGCTCTCAAGAAGGAAATCATATTTCTATTGGTTTAATATTTCTATTTTTATACATTTTCTGTCATGTTTTCATCTATTTATCCTTTACAGCTTTGGAGAGAGGAGGAAGACATAAAGGACAGGCCTCCGGGGTCGGGACTCGAACCCAGGACAGCTGCGTCGAGGCCTGAGGCCTCCGTATTTGGGTCGCGCGATCTTCCGCTACGTCACACACCGTGCCCTAGTGAGAGTTTTTAAAGTCAGCTTCTGGGAAGTTATCAGTAAAAGCTCCTGACCTGTAGTAGCATGAGGTCATATTGCAGAAAGTTTGTAGAAAATTGAATAAAAGGTAAATAAATCCTCAGAGCTACTGAGTACTGCTTATCATGGCCTTTCTTTCTGGATTTTAAAGCCTACCTACGCTACGTACATATACTGTCCATCCAAGATGGTCTCAACTTTTCCTTGTCTGGCAGTTGTTGAAAATATACCAGCAGACTCCAGTGGAACTTTGGACCAATGTAACATCTGGGTTAAACATGTGGTGTAAAGTTACTTTAAGTAGGACATAAACAGCAGGATGGAGATGAACATCCATCAGTTTACACACACACACACCCGTCACTTCCTCATTCCGGCTGACATGTGACAGATCTAACCAATGAGAAGCAGAGAATGAGTGAACCAAGTGGAAATGAGAGGATTTTAGCCAACAGATTATAACTGTTGCTTTATGCAGATTTAGTGAAGGTAATGCCTAAATGCATCAACATTAACTCATAAATCCCTTAAAACATAATTTACACAATTTAACAGGAATCACAAAATCCAAACTATGCGTATAAACCTGCGGTGGATGTTCATATTTGTTGCTCGTCTTTGCAACCTGATTGATTTGGTCATTAAGTTTTAGGGTTAGGATCATCTGGTGACCATAGCTGAGGGTTGGAACATGGATCCAAAATGAACACCTGTCTAATCCACCCATAGACCTCCCAGATAAACCTTAACTGCTCCACCTTTGGCATTGTCTAAAACCTGACATTCAGAACCAACGCCTTGCACTTCACCTCACCCAGAATTTACTTTTTTCCTATTTTATTGTAAATAAATGATACAGAATTTCTTTGAGCTGTCATTGGTTTTAGTTTAACATTTAAATAAATGATTGTTTTCAAGATTACAACAAGAAAAGTTACATTATTTATTAAATTAAGTGAAAGTAAACAACAAAGCCAACATGAATGAGTGAGTTATTATCCCTTATTGCCTGTAAAACATGAAGAGGACTGAAATGAACCCTGAAGCCAAACATGATTTTCCTCCCAGCAAAACATTTTCCCATCCAAGCAGCAGCAGCAGACAGTTTGTCTCCTCCCCGCCACTCATTTACATTTAGATGAGCCCATTAAGATCCATAAACCACCGTTTCCCCCACCATCCACCTCATCACACCATTTCCAACACCTCCTAATTCAGCCCAAAATTTTTTAAAATTAATAAAGGTCCAGAGAGGTAATTTAGGGATACGGAGGTGATGGACGGGAGTTCTCATTAAAGAAATCTCATATTTTATTCCTTCCTGTTTTCAGTCTCCTTTGGAAAATTCAACCTCTGCCTAACTCTCATTTTAGTTGCATGTGTTAAGAGTCAAATAAATGAATAGAGCAGGAAAACAAAACATTAGTCACAGAATATAAATGAAAAGCGAGCCACAATGCTGATTTTTCCCAGCATTCCAGATTAACAAAGCATGCAGGTATAGCACTATCCTGTACATCCAGCACAGGTTGGACTTACTGCCATACAGCAGCATAAACAAACTATCTGATGATGATGTGCTGCTATCATTTTTATAAGGCAGGGGCAGTATCAGAAAAATGACGTTTCTGAAATGCTGAACATGGAAATATTCCACAGAAGCTAAAGTAACCAAGACACAAGTTGTTTTATTGGTAATACATAATACTATTATTTAAGCAGACTGTCTCAAAATGGCATTAAATGCAAGGACATTTCTGCAAGAATTCTTCAAAAACTTATAGGAGGTTCAGTTGCAGCTAGGAAATCATGGATGCTCAGGATGTCCAAGCGTGTCCTCCCGACTATAAAATCATGTTGCCACAAGTGCTGAGCTTGCTCAGCATTGGCAGCAGGTGGGTGCGAGTAGAACTGCATGGACATGAAGGATATTTGGACAAGACAGGCAGATAGAAGCCAAGTCTTTCCAAGAAAAACAAGAAGGATAGACTGAAATTCAGCAGGAAGCGCAAACATGAACAGTAGAAAACTGGATCTTCTCTAAGGAAACCTCCTTCTGATCGCCAGTCATGTGAAACAAAGATCTGAAACATAAATGTTCCCTTAAGTTTAAAAAAATAATAAACAAACAAATTAACTCCTACTTACACTCTCAAACTGTAAAAGGCAAAATAAAACCCCATTTAAAAGCAAGAAGCTTTAAAATCCTCCTTTAGAACCACAAAAACTACTCGAACAGCACCAAACCCACACTAAATAGCCTTACATTAACTGGTGTCAAAACTACCAAATACCCACTCAGTATGACAGATACATCAGTCAATGGAAATCCGTTCACCCAACGAGCAGAAACCCAAGACTGAACTGCAACTAGAGATGCACCAAACAATCAGCCAGAGATCAAAATCTGACAGACTTCCCTAATCGGCTCTGAATGGTGATGAATAGGTAATATAGTGTAAGGTTATATTTTTTTGTTCCTTTTGTTTCAAATGCATCAAACTTCCACCTTTTTCAGTCTATACATACATCAACAAACAGCAGGTACTTTAAAGCACTTTTTAAGTTTAATGAAAATCAGAAAAATTTGGGAAAATATAGGAATAATCTCATTATTGCTTTATTCTATAATTCACTGTAAACGTCTACTTCTATCGAAGAACATGCAGCACATTTTCTCCTTTTATGTGTTCTGATCCTTAGAACAAAAAATAGAAATAATTCATCAGCAGCTCAGACCTGGAAGAAAACTGTAAACTAGTATCAGCCAAAGAAGCCTGATTGGTGCATCTATTACTGCAAAAGCTCCACTAACTTCAGGAGGGTCCCATGAATATGCCCCGACAGGTCAGAGGTGGATTTAACTGCTGGTGCTGATCAGTGTTTGTACTTGGTTCTAGGCTTATGCCGCTCTATAAGGCGCTGAAATGAGAGACAATGTTAAAATTCAACTTGAGAGTCATCACGAAAACACACATCTGGTTTATGTGCCATATTTGTGGAGAAAAGAGATGAAGAGGGGAGGAGAGGAAGAGTAGCTCAGATTTCATTACATTCTCTGCGTGAGTAAAATGCCTGGGAGGCTCCAGTTTTTTTCCCCTCTCTGGTTCCTGCTGAATGTGTGTCTGTTTTTACTTCCCAGCATTCTTTTTTTTTTGTTGCTTTTTTGCTCTGTCATACAGAAGGAGAATCTAACTATGAATCAAGAAAATTGATTTAACCCCCAGGGCATGGGGTTGTCCCCATGACAGTTGGAAAGAAAAATGTATTCTGGAAAAGGGGACAAGAAAGTGAGTGCTGCAACATATTTTATGATAAACTTGTGCTGCAGTAGAGTTCCTCTGTAAAAAATCATGCCAATAAACTACAATGAACTGAATTGACTTTGTAGAGGGGGGAGGCAAGTGATGCAGCAAAATATAATAACAATCACACAAGGACTCACACACCGTGACTCCAAGCGTTAAAATCTTGCCTCGAAGCTGCAGGTCCATTTCATGCTCACGAAAAAAATACGACAAATCGATTGAAGCAAGAGAAAGAGAGAGAGAAATATAAAGCGAAGAGGCAAAGAGAGAGAGAGCCGCAGCCATATTTGTGATGAATTCACCACAGCAACATGTTCCACCAAACCAATACACAGAGTGACGAGCCACATTTACAAACTGGTTCCATCTGGGAGCAAAGAAAATAAGTACATGTAGCTGCAGCCTAAGAGCCAGTCATGGCTATCGTCACCACAGTATCAACAGGTGCTGGTTTGACTCTCAATCAAATTGACATTTAACTTACAGTGACACACTCTGAAACAGCATCTTTAGTGTGCCGAGATTTTGGAGGACAGATGGAAACCAAGTATCCAAGCTCAGACATTAAAAATGTCTTCTCACTAAGCATTTTTGCAAAATCCAAACACAAAAACTCTGGAAAAAAGTGGAGAGCCAAGTGATTTTAGTATTTCAAATGCAAACGCAAAGGATGTATGATCTGTTAGCAAAACACTAGAGAAGAGTGACTATTCCATTCCCCTAAATCATAGTGCAAACAATCAGACATTTTTTCCAACCATAAACATAAACCTTAATTCCTGAGAACGTAAGGTCTTATGATAAACCTAACTCCTCGTGATGTTCCAAAATTAGCCATCTTGTATGGCGTGATTTTTGTGCCACCAGGTTGAGCGCGCAGTGACACTGATTTGAGGGCACGGATCTAGCTAAGGAACAATTATTCTAAGCGTGTGCGTATAAATCTCACACACGCTCACTCATAGGTGCTCGGACATTCGCTAAACTCTGAAAAACTGCTCCCTAGCACGGCTCATTCTGCTCGCGCTCAGCTCTGTCTCTCTGCTCGCTCGAGGCTCAGTGTCTGTCATTTGTATGTAAATGAGCAACGCAGCCAGCCAATCACAGACTGGCCTTTCTCATCCAATCAAAGCATGCCTTACAAATAAGAGGCGGAAGTTTCAAAACGTAAAGAGTAATGTAAGACACAAGAGAAGAAGGTATATTTTTGAATTTTATAGCTTAAGAACATTTATTTCAGTATACGAATGTATGTCATTACTGTGATTACTTATTGTCATTTTTATTTTAGGCTATATTTTAGCCTATATATTAGGCTATATTTTGCGAGCATTGATCATAGCGTTTTATGCTTCATACCTTTGATCATAAGTTTTACTGGTCATACTATAAATTTACATGTAAATTTAAACTTTCTGAAAGTTTGTTACTGCTTTCAACGTTAGCCCATGATAGCAATTTCCACTCAGAAACTGGATCCATATTGTCCTCTGCTGCCTCTACAGCGCCAGCCTCTGGCATTATTGAGTCAGTGCCTTGAGGCAGTGGCCCAAACTGATACGGTTCGGGACCTCTGGGCTCCATAAAGCCTTCTTTAACCTCTGGTGAAGAGGGTGGGTAATAAATCCTCCACCTCAAAAGAGCTAGTGGCATCTAACTACCAGCGTCGCTCCACACACTCCATGTTTCAATATGTCAAATTAAGCTAGCTGCAACTTTCCTTCGTCCTCCTGACCACACCTCCGCTTAACCCCCTCCTCTCATCTATGCAGTTGGCCCCGCCGCCTCAGGGTCTCTTGGCGCCGCCCACTGGTGGCATTTTTTAAAATGTGTCTGGGGGCGGAGTTATGCTTTTACATCACGATTAGTTCCACTTTAAAGAAGTAGCTAGCTTTGGCCCATAGGTTTATTAGAAGAATATGCTTAAGCTAGTAGCTGCACTAGCTAAGTTTAGCCGTGGAGGCTCAAACAAGTATCTGCTTAGGCTAGAAAAAGTTAGTGAGCTTTAGCCTGGTAGCCTATTTAAAAGCAGCTGAGACTCAATGTTAAAGTGTATGACAAAACTAGACGCCAACTTAAACTAGAAGCTAAACTTACCTAACCTCAGACAGGAGATTATTTAAAAATATGATAAAGCTAGAAATTAAACTCCATGTTAAAACTAGAAGCTAATTTAAAGCCTGTTTAAAACATATAATGAGTCTCGAAGCAGAATTTAAAGGATATGCTATATGCTTAAATTAGAAGCTAAGCCCTCAATACCATAAAAAGCCCATCCTGAGGCTATAAGTCAAATAAAGACAGTTGCTTCTAGAAACTTAAAACGAAAAACCAACTCTAGCTAGCATGTGCCTGGAAGGCTTTTAAGCATTTGCTGTAAATGAAAGCAGCAGTACATGTTAAATTTAGAAGTTAACTTAAAGCTAGAAGCCAACTTTAATCACCTCAGTCTCAATGTATTAATATCCTAAAGTTGAAAGTTACCTTAAAACTTAAACGGTAACTTTATTTAACATTAGTTTTACAGGGTATTTAAATGCATATTCAAAAGCTAAACACTAGTTTAACATAAGTTACCTTCTAAAGACAAAACTAAACTTAAGTCTCATATTTCAAAACGAATTCTGACACCACAAGAAGCAAAGTTTTGGCTTCAACATCAGCACACTTAATGTTGAAGGTACAAGTTAACTCTAACTTCGTTTTTGAGGCATACGCTATTGATAAGGGAAAACTTTAGTCATCAAGATAATGAATGCATGTTTTTAACCAAATCTGCAGAAATGATTGTCTATTCGTGCACAAATTAAATGCAATACTTACCCATAGTTACCCATTTTTAGAGGCAAAAACTTTGCTTCTAAAAATGGGTAACTATAATAAAATATAATATAATAAAAATATCACCACAGCAGGCTGTTTTACTACATATTGAAACAACTTCTTATAAAGAATTTTCTCTAAATATACTAAAGGAACTTGTAACAATAACATCCAACACACCACAAAACTATTTGGGTCTAATAAATGAGATGTTTTTATGTGCTTCATTGATTTTTGTTATATTTATGTTTTTTAATCTGACAACATGAGCAATGGGAGATTATTTATCTGGTTTTAGAAAGAAGGCTCAGGGCCAAACAACCAGTTGTTTGTCCAACTAGAGGGCAGACAAACAAGAGACAAGCTTGTCTGATTTCCATACTTCTAAACAAAATGGAAGTCGCAGTCTACTGCTGCTAAATAACACATAAAACCTAATGTGCATGACAGTTAGATAAAGCGGATAAGCTTGCACCTGTTGAAGCGGGACTCTAAATGTTTATTTATTCAGCCCACAGGCAATGTGACGGGACACGCCTACAACGACTCCAATTTACCTGGAAAATCCGGTCCAGAATCCAAACTAAACGCTACAGTTCCAGTTCAATGAAGCACTGAGAGAGGAACAATCTGTTAAAACTGTGCTTAGATAAGAATTATACACTAAAGTGAACACTTTAAATATTAACCACAATGTATGACTTGCCACTATCAGTCGTTGCAGCATATGCCTCTTACATATATTTTAATCATAAACAGCAGTACTGAGGATATTTGAAAGAATTTGTCTCAACACCTAGAAGGGTTCTTTAAACACAGAACTCAAACATAGTTTCCAATAGTGAAAACTAAAGTATCTCCTGACTGGAAGTAATTAATATTTTGGAGTGGCCCAGCCAGAGCCTCGAATTCAATCTGACTGAGAATCTGTGCAGGTAGCTAAAGATTAGGGTGATGGCAAGAAGGCCTTCCCACCTCATAGACTTGGATCTCATCACCACAGATAAATGGTCAAAGCACCAGTGGAAACATGCAAAATACTCGTCAGCAATTGTAAGAGGGGTTTGATTCCTGCACTGCCAGTAATAATTTTCCATTACTTAATGAAAAGGGTATAAATATTTTTTAATCCGACTGAAAAAACCTAACTTAAAATGTATACACCATAGATGCCTGTTTCCTTTTGTATCAAAAGCAAACTTTTTGGTTGAATGAAAATAACTACAAATCTAAGTCTGCCAGAGTTATGAAGCATTTTGGCCTTAACTGCATATATAATGAAGTACACTAAAAAGATTGAAATTACATTCGTATTGTACACTAGAAAAAAAATAGAATATGGGATGGCTTTAAAATTAAACTAAAGTAAAATCCCCTCCTTGAACCGCCACCTTAACGTGGTGGAGGGGTTTGAGTGTTCAAATGATCCTAGAGGCTATGTTGTCTGGGGCTTAAATGCCCCTGGTAGGCTCTCCCATGGCAAACAGGCTCTAGGTGATGAGTCAGACAAAGAGCGGTTCAAGAATCCTGCATGAGGACAAATATCTCGAGGCACGTGACGTCGCCCGGTACGGCGGAGCCGGGGTCCCACCCTGGAGCCAGGCCTGGGGTCGGGACTCGTCGGAGAGCGCCTGGTGGCCGGGTTGCTCCTCGCGGGACCCGGCCGGGCCAAGCCCGAACGAGAGACGCGAGGCCATCCCCCAGTGGGCCCACCACCTGCAGGGGGAACCGTGAGGGACCGGTGCAAAGAGGATTGGGTGGCAGACGAAGGTGGAGACCTCAGCGGCCCGATCCCCGGATGCTTAGGCTGGCTCTAGGGATGTGGAATGTTACCTCGCTGGGGGGGAAGGAGCCTGAGCTTGTGCGGGAGGTTGAGAGATATCGACTAGAAATAGTCGGGCTCGCCTCCACGCACAGCGTGGGCTCTGGAACCCATCTCCTTGAGAGGGGCTGGACTCTCTTCTACTCTGGAGTGGCCCATGGGGAGAGGCGGCGGGCTGGGGTGGGTTTGCTTGTTGCCCCCCAGCTCAGCCGTCTTGTGTTGGGGTTTACCCTGGTGGATGAGAGGGTCGCATCCCTGCGCCTTCGGGTCGGGGATAGGTCTCTGACTGTTGTTTCGGCCTACGGGCTGAGCGGTAGTGCGGAGTACCCGGCCTTCTTGGTGTCCCTGTCGGGGGTGCTGGAGTCCCCGGGAGGGGACTCCATTATTCTGTTGGGGGACTTCAACGCCGACGTGGGAAACGACAGTGACACCTGGAGAGGCGTGATCGGGAGGAATGGCCTCCCCGATCTGAATCCGAGTGGTGTTTTGTTATTGGACTTCTGTGCTAGTCACGGATTGTCCATAATGAACACCATGTTCAAGCATAAGGGTGTCCATCAGTGCACTTGGCACCAGGACACCCTAGGCAGGAGGTCAATAATCGACTTTGTTGTTGTATCATCAGACCTTCGGCTGCATGTTTTGGACACTCGGGTGAAGAGAGGGGCTGAGCTGTCCACTGATAACCACCTGGTGGTGAGTTGGATCCGCTGGAGGAGGAGAAAGCCGGACAGACTTGGCAGGCCCAAGCGCATAGTGAGGGTCTGCTGGGAACGCATGGCGGAGCCCTCGGCCAGGGATGTATTCAACTCCCACCTCCAGGAGAGCTTTGACCAGATTCCGGGGGATGTTGGAGACATAGAGTCCGAGTGGACCATGTTCTCCGCATCTATTGTCGATGCTGCTGCCCGTAGCTGCGGCGGTAAGGTCTGCGGTGCCTGTCGCGGCGGCAATCCCAGAACCCGGTGGTGGACACCGGCAGTAAGGGATGCTGTCTAGCTGAAGAAGGAGTCCTATCGGCTGTGGTTGGCTTGTGGGACTCCTGAGGCGGCTGACGGGTACCGTGAGGCCAAGCGTGCTGCGGCCTGGGCTGTGGCAGAGGCAAAAACCCGAGCCTGGGAGGAGTTCGGTGAGGCCATGGAGAAGGACTACCCGTCGGCCTCGAAACGATTCTGGCAAACCGTCCGGCGCCTCAGGAAGGGGAAGCAGTGCTTCGCCAACACTGTTTATAGTGGGGGTGGGAGGCTGCTGACCTCGACTGGGGACATTATCGGGCGGTGGAAGGAGTACTTCGGGGATCTCCTCAACCCTGCCATCACACATTCCCTGGTGGAAACAGAGGCTGGGGACTCGGGGTTGGACTCTTTCATCACCCAGGCTGAAGTCACCGAGGTGGTTAAAAAGCTCCGCGGTGGCAAGGCTTCGGGGGTGGATGAGATCCGCCCTGAGTACCTCAAATCTCTGGATGTTGTGGGGCTGTCATGGTTGACACGCCTCTTCAACATTGCATGGCGGTCGGGGACAGTGCCTCTGGACTGGCAGACCGGGGTGGTGGTCCCCCTTCATAAGAAGGGGGACACACCGGAGGGTGTGTTCCAACTACAGGGGGATCACACTCCTCAGCCTCCCTGGTAAGGCCTACGCCAGGGTATTGGAGAGGAGAGTCCAGCCGATAGTCGAACCTCGGCTTCAGGAGGAGCAGTGTGGTTTTCGTTCCGGCCGTGGAACACTGGACCAGCTCTATACCCTCTACAGGGTACTCGAGGGCTCATGGGAGTTTGCCCAACCGGTTTACATGTGTTTTGCGGACCTGGAGAAGGCATTCGACTGTGTCCCTCGTGATGCCTTGTGGGGGGTGCTTCAGGAGTATGGAATCGGGGGCCCTTTATTAGGGACCATCCGGTCCCTGTACGAGCGGAGCAGGAGTTTGGTCCGCATTGCCGGCACTAAGTCGGACCTGTTCCCGGTGCATGTTGGACTCCGGCAGGGCTGCCCTTTGTCACCGGTCCTGTTCATAACTTTTATGGACAGGATTTTTAGACGCAGCCAAGGGCCGGAGGGGGTCTGGTTTGGGGACCAGTGGATTTCGTCTCTTCTTTTTGCAGATGACATGGTCCTGCTGGCCCCCTCTAGCCAAGACCTACAGCATGCTCTGGGGCAGTTCGCAGCCGAGTGTGAAGTGGCTGGGATGAAGATCAGCTCCTCCAAGTCAGAGGCCATGGTACTCAACCGGAAAAGGGTGGCTTGTCCTCTTCAGGTTGGAGGGGAGTTCCTGCCTCAAGTGGAGGAGTTCAAGTATCTTGGGGTCTTGTTCACGAGTGAGGGAAGAATGGAGCGGGAGATCGACAGACGGATCGGTGCGGCTGCCGCAGTAATGGGGATGCTGTGCCGGTCCGTTGTGGTGAAGAGAGAGCTGAGCCGAAAAGCGAAGCTCTCGATTTACCGGTCGGTCTACGTTCCTACCCTCACCTATGGCCATGAACTTTGGGTCATGACCGAAAGAACGAGATCCCGGATACAAGCGGCTGAAATGAGCTTCCTCCGTAGGGTGGCCGGGCACTCCCTTAGAGATAGGAGCCAGTTGAGGTGGCTCGGGCATCTATTCCGGATGCCTCCTGGACGCCTTCCTCGGGAGGTGTTCCAGGCACGTCCCACCGGGAGGAGGCCCAGGGGACGGCCCAGGACACGCTGGAGGGACTATGTCTCTCGGCTGGCCTGGGAACGCCTTGGGCTCCCCTCGGAGGAGCTGGAGGAGGTGTCTGGGGAGAGGGACGTCTGGGTGTCTCTGCTGAGTCTGCTGCCCCCGCGACCCGGTCCCGGATAAAGCGGAAGACGACGAGTACGAGTACGAGAGCTAAAGTAAAATTGAATAACTTTCAGATAAAATAAAAATAAGACCTATGTGGTCTTTTGAAATGATCTCAATACACTTTTTCTTCATGATTGTACTGATAAAACCTCCAGTGTGCTGCATTTATGTACGATCTCAGCAGAGGGCATGGTTGACCCCCGACAGGTCGCAAAATGGTAGCAGTCTTAGTTTTTGCTTCAGGATTATGCTTGCAGTGCAGCTTTTAATTGACAGTCAACAACTTTAAAAACTACACCTTAGTTTCAAAAGCTTCTTCTTGATAAAAAAAAAACTCACATTCTGTTATTTATTTAATAAGAAAGTTGAAAAAAGGAATAAAATTGTGAAAAGCATGCTGCCGTTAATGCTTGCATGAGTCTCAGCAGGTTGTGTCCCCTGATTTGAGGTTCAGATCAAGGAGAACCCAGGTGTGTGTTTGTGTGTGAAAACAGGATGTTGGAAAAAGTCAAAGGGAACTGAGAAGCCAAACCAGTCAGGACGCAGACATCCTGAGTTACAAACCCACATACACACTCATGCTCACACAAACTCTACATGCACTTCTGCACAGACCTGATGACATGTTAACACAAGGAAAAAGTGCGTATACACACCATAAATCAGGAGGAAAGGGAACTGACACTTAGACTGACCCCAGTCCTCCTCAGAGTCGCTCGACTGCAAAACTAAATGCTTGTAAGTAGTTTAACAATCAGCCTACAGATCCTATGATCCTCCAGGGTGACAGAAAATGTTATACTTCATTGCAAAAAGACCCTTAATATTGTTATTTCTGCATCCTCAGTCTCCTATACTAACAAAAACCTGCTGAGTCTTACAGCTGGATCCGCCTGTTTAAGATGATCCAAATTGTGAACAAAAAGATGTTTATCGGTGATGGATTTGTCCCAATTGTTCTTTTTCCTCTTATTCCATCATATTTGTGTTGCTGTGTTGCTACAGGCTCCATGTATTGAGCTGGTAAGGATGTGTTAGGCCCTGTTTTGTTCATGGGGTGAAATACTCAATGCTTGATTATGCAGCCAAAAAATTAAAATGAACAAATGTAGTAAATGTGTTTCCTTGGCTGTCACCCTGCATCTTAAAAATAGTCACAGTCTGACTTTAAAACACATTTAATTGGTTGTTTCTGAGAAAAAAAAATTGTCTACATGTTTTACTTTTCCAAATGTAATTGGCTCTGAAATAAAGTAATAAAATTACTTAAAGTTTGCATTTAGTATTTAAATTCAGAATTTCTTTCATAATAGATGAATTCAGACATCCATCCATTCACCATCTTGCAGGGTTGCAGGGGGGGCTGGTGTATCTCCAGCAGTCATTGGACGATTTGCAGGGTACACCCTGGGCAGGTTGCCAGACCATCATAGAGCAACAAAGAGACACATTCATACCTAAAGGCTATTTAGAGAGACCAATTAATCTAACAGTCATGTTTCTGGACTGTGTGAGGAAGCCGGAGTACCCAGAGAGAACGCATGCATGCACGGGGAGAACATGCCAAATCCATGCAGAAAGACCCCAGGCTGGGATTCAAACCCAGGACCTTATTGCTGCAAGACAACAGTGCTACCAATTGTTCCACCGTGCAGCCTTCAGCCATCCATGTTAGTTTGAAATATTTCAAGTAAATATTGTTCAGGCCGAATCGTTCATATTTTCTCCAACATCTAACCTGTAATGGTGCCAGAAAAAATGTATGCCTTCTTGCATGACATAAGCAGCTGGAGGACATTCACTTAGTTGCACTCTGGAGCTTTGCTACAGGATGTCACCTAGTTGTTCTCACAGCTCCTATAATCTTTGCATTAATAGAATAAAACAGTTATGAGCGTAACGTCTGCTCATTTGAAGGTCGTATGGTGCCCCTGCAGTGACATCAGCACGGCTGTTATTGCAGCCATGTTGCACGGCCGTTTGCTGCAATAATACTCAGCAAGTCGCTGTGTAAGCAGTCACTTGGAGAACTGAATATGGGTTTTTTAGAAAAAAAATGATTACAGTACAATTACAGTCAATACAGCATATAACTTTAAAATTGATTTTAATTCATAGGGTTTTTACCTGATCTTTTATTGAGCCATCGATTAATCTATGCTCATTTTCTTCTTTTTAGTTTTACTTAAAAAATGAGAACTGCCAAGCAGAACCATAAGCTGGTTCTGAGTATATTCTAAACATGTATTTCAAATTATATATAACCGTAGATGTAGACAAGACATGCGGCACGGCTCTTCAACATAGGAGCCGCTAAAGCGGAGTCTTCAAGAACCAAAAACTAATCTGGTTCCGTTCTGTTAAAAGCATTAAATGAATGACCATCTCAGCAGGTCCAGCTTGGCAAAAACCCACCCGGCCCACTTTGCTGGATGTGAGGACTTAGGAAGCAGAGACAGAGAGGTCGCAGTCAAGCTGAGCCTGAATGACAATCTATTAACTCAACAAAAACAGCTTCACAGTCTGCAGCCCAAACATCTAGAGCCGCCACCATGCACTGTGGCGTCCAGTGTGGGGAGCTGGTGCAGAACCAGCCACCGTGGGAAAGTTTCCAGGGAGAATAAGGAAGGGTGAAGTGACATGACAGGAAATCTTACCTGCTTTTTACATGAGTTATTAGATGTCATGTATTAGTCTTTATCGGCTTGTAAATCAAGTTTAACGCATCCTGTCTGCAGCAGTAAGGTCACTTTAGCTTTCAATATTTCTCTGAGATCAGAGGGTAAAGGTGATATCAGCAAGTGAAGAATGAGCTTCATCAAATTACGAGTTAGGTTTTTATTGAGAAACACGTCTGCACAGGAAGTTTAATCTACGCTTTATCTGTGGATTTACTTGCCAAGCCTTTATGTTTTATTGCTCCAAACCTAATTTCCTCTGCAGGAAAACAATAATATGGATTGAATTGTTTTGAACACTAGAGGAGTAAAGCTGAGTTTCCTGTTCCAGAGGCGCAGTGAAGAGGATTCTTATTTTGGCCGGGCTGTCTGGCTCTATACCACAGGAAGCGCCGGGCGTATGTGCCCTTTGAGAACATCTGAAACTGGACCTCGAAGGATTTGACCTGCTCTGACACACAGCGAATCAGTGTTCAGCTCCATCAGCACCTCCTGTCTATCGTTTTATGGCAGGAGTCAGAAGAGTGGAGGAAATGTGGGGTAAAGGTAAACCAGGAGGGGCAGAAGCTGAAGAACACTGTCCACATCAAGCTGCTGTAATCTCTGTATTATGTTACATCCACCCTTTACAGTCCAACTAACCCCTTCTGCTCTGTCACATGGGAACAGATGTTAACGGTCTGCAAAGATTATACTTTGCTCAGCAGCAGCTTGAGATTTAAACCCATGATAGGAGAATGGAGAACTTCTTTTGAAAAATAACAGCAGCTGTTTACAGATCAAACTACATAAACTAGGATCAGGAAAGCCTCAGATCATCCATGTTCTGGTGTTTCAAACGCATGGTGTAATAAATATAGCCAAAAAAGACTGGATTTAAGTCAGTGAGCATTGTTAACACTGGCGAAAGGCAGAGTTTGTCCAGAAAGGTCCAGCAGTGCCTCCTAAGAACTCCAATAAACAATCAAGCTACCACCAGTGCAGAGCTTCCTCAACACTGGTGAATGTATCTGCACAGACAATGAGGTGAAGGCTTTTGGACCACGAGGACATGGTTTAAAACCAGCAGTGTTTGATATCTGATGTATTTTAAATTAATATTAATTCCTACTAATATGAGGAAGATCAAATGTTTTCTCAAACTTAAAAAACAAATTTGATACGATAAAAGACACAAAAATGTTCTCTAGATAGCCATAATTGTCTGTTTTTCTATTGTCTGAATAAAAATTACACAGACACAGATCAATTAGAAACATCATACCTACTTATCGGACACGTAAAAACTTTTCAGATCTTAGAAATAAAAGGCTCCCATTAAACTGAACTAAAAGTCTTTTTTTTCTCTTTTTCTTGGTAAATTACATTTTCCTTTAAGGATATTTCAGCCAAATATGGAAACTTAGCCTCGAAAGACACAGGTCAGTGGGCTGAATTGTATCTTAACTACCACAAATAAATCATTATTAGGACTATTTTTCTTCTATCGGCAGCAGCAGTGTGACATAGCAAACCTCAGCTGACAGACACCTCCTGCATAATGATGACCGCACACACACAGGAAGGGATTTGAACCCAGGACCTTCTTGTTGCAGGCAACAGTGCTACCAACAGCACCACAGTGCAGCCGACGCAAATCCTCAAACCATAAGTGTAATTAAAAGGCGATACGGGGGCTGCTGGTTCTGTAGGGCAGATAAAACACCCTGACAGCTGAGGTAAAGATGACAGGAGGTCAAGACTTTATCACCGAAGAAAAACCCTTCTTCAACAAGGAGCAACTTGTTCTCTCTCCAAGCTGATTGCACTCTGTCACACCAGACATGATTTGCACTGGAGCTCTGAGGCCAATAAGATAACAATGATTGCTTGAAAAGGGAGAAGAAGAAGGAGACAGCTCAGAGGATTCACAGCCAACAGTAAGTCTGAGAGGTAAGCCCACAGAAGTGGTGCCAGTTCTCTGTTTTCTGCACAAAGAACGAAGAATACTACAAGCACATTATTACAACTTCTTCAAGGGCAGAAGTAGTAATAACAGTCTAGTTAACTGTCCAATAGTTTGTTAAATTAATGCTTAACACCGGAGCCACAACGTGAACTGCTTTACTGAGAGAGAAAAAGATCAGTGGTGCCCTCTCAGCACGGTGGTCTAGCGATGGATCTGACTTCAGGAACCTTCGCTATGCTGCAGCGTTCTGCTTACTACAACAAAACACCAGCGCAGACATTCCTGTTATCCAACTCAGGGAACAGCTGCGGCCGTTTCCTCAAAAACAACTCCATCTCCAGTCGGTGGACATTGTTTTGTAGTTTTTGAGTTTTATTTTTGCAGAACATCTTCAAATGGTGTTAACTTTTCATGTTTCTTTCTTTAAGCCTTTATTTTAAATAAAATAGAGCAATCTGTTCCTTCTGATTTCCATTTTTTTCAACAGATTTTTTTTTACCCGGTGTTGAAATCGCCACTATAGGAAGATCATTCTCTTAACGTGTCATTCATGCCTTACTTCACTCAAAGCTCTTTTCTGCCAAAGACTTATTGTTGCTGCAACAAGGAGATTATTGCACAGTTTAATCCAAATGCCTCAAGCTTTAAAGGTTATTTCAGGCAAGGCTTTTCTCCTTTCACAGCTATATTAAAGTAGATCCAACTCAAATCCCAGTATGTCAACAGCAGCAAAAACAACATGTCCACTTAATATGGAAGTTCTATTTAAAAACATGTTCGTTCTTGCAAATGAAAATAGGGAATTCACTTCTTTTGTTGGTTTTAAACATGTAATTTTAAAGCACAAACTAGGTATAAATGTATGTTTTTAGTATCTATATTACAACACCCCCAGTTTTACTGTGTTTTAACGCTTAATTGCACTCATATAATGTTACCAGATGAGGTTATAGGTAATTAAGTTTATGCAAACGTTATGAAAAGAAAATTTTTTTCGGGACACTTTGAATCCTACCTTCTTCAGCATGTTTTATTTCTGTTAACCTGTAGGACAGGGACCCCCTCAGCTCCTCCCAGTCCGTTTCTGCTACACCAGCGTCTCCATCAGAGCAGCCTCCTCCCTGCCGACCAGCCGCTCTTTTCATCTCCCTGAATCTTTCATGCTGCCTAAAACAACAACACGCTCTGGAACAAAACCCGCTGACAGATCCTTCCCCTTGTCCTGCTGGGGGACACTGGTTCATCTCCACACCGGGGGACCTCTCACCGCTCTCCACATCACACACCCCTGCTCTCCGACGGCCTGACCTGCCGTGAACGTCCTTGTCTGTCTTCTGTGCCTCTACCTTTCTGCTGCCGTGTCTTTCATCTTTTATTTGATCTCCTGAGTATTCCCTTTTCTCTGCCTCTCTGTCTGAAGCCAGTATCACACACAACACAACCTGCATGAAGCTCCATGTAATGGGATGAAGATGTTTTTCGGGAATGAAATACTCTCAAGATAATTAACCTATTTTAAAACACTGAAAACATCATTAATGAGAGTTCCTGTCTTACCAGGGGTAAAGTCAGAGGGTGGTTAGAGGTGACCACATCCCTTTCAAAATGGATGCTATATTTGTCACTGAACGCAGCAAATGAAGTTATTAAAAATAATTCAGAAGGATATTTATCCAGCTAAGTTTAAAGCTAACCTGTCTCCCCAACATCTCAATGTCAGGAGCATTCAGCATTAAATCAGGCGTGATCTCCTTCATCTGTTTGTGATGTAAGAGCAGGAAGGGGCGAATAACTGAAATAACCCGGAGCTGGGTTGTTTATTGTTTTTTTTCACATAACTTATTTTAAATGACTGGCACCAAGTTCCCTTCGGATGTCTGAGTGACGAAGGAAGCTGTGACGGTAAAAAACGAGCGAGAAAATATGTCTTATATTCTAGGTTCTTCAAAGTAGCCACCTTTTGCTTTGATTACTGCTCCGCACACTCTTGGCATTCTGCTGATGAGCTTCAAGAGGTAGTCACCTGAAATGGTTTTCAGTTCACAGGTGTGCCCTGTCAGGTTTAATAAGTGGGATTTCAAGCCTTATAAATGGGGTTGGGACCATCAGTTGTGTTGTGCAGGAGGTGGATACAGTACACAGCTGATAGTCCTACTGAATAGACTGTTAGAATTTGTATTATTGGCCCAAAAAAAAAGCAGCTAAGTAAAGAAAAACGAGTGGCCATCATTACTTTAAGAAATGAAGGTCAGTCAGTCCGAACAATTGGGAAAACTTTGAAAGTGTCCCCAAGTGCAGTCGCAAAACCATCAAGCGCTACAAAGAAACTGGCTCACATGAGGACCGCCCCAAGAAAGGAAGACCAAGAGTCACCTCTGCTGCGGACGATAAGTTCATGCAAGTCACCAGCCTCAGAAATCGCAGGTTAACAGCAGCTCAGATTAGAGAACAGGTCAATGCCACACAGAGTTCTAGCAGCAGACACATCTCTAGAACAACTGTTAAGAGGAGACTGTGTGAATCAGGCCTTCATTGTTAAATAGCTCCTAGGAAACCACTGCTGAGGACAGGCAACAAGCAGAAGAGACTTGTTTGGCCTAAAGAACACAAGGAATGGACATTAGACCAGTGGAAATCTGTGCTTTGGTCTCATGAGTCGAAGTTTGAGATCTTTGGTTCCAACCACCGTGTCTTTGTGCGGCGCAGAAGAGGTGAACGGATGGACTCTACAGGCCTGGTTCCCACCGTGAAGCATGGAGGAGGTGGTGTGATGGTGCTTTGCTGGTGACACTGTTGGGGATTTATTCAAAATTGAAGGCATACTGAACCAGCATGGCTACCACAGCATCTTGCAGCGGCATGCTATTCCATCCGGTTTGCGTTTAGTTGGACCATCATTTATTTTTCAACAGGACAATGACCCCAAACACACCTCCAGGCTGTAAAAAGGGCTATTTCCCAAGAAGGAGAGTGATGGGGTGCTGCGCCAGATGACCTGGCCCCCCACAGTCACCGGGACCTGAACCCAATCGAGATGGTTTTTGGGGGGAGCTGGACCGCAGAGTGAAGGCAAAAGGTCCAACAAGTGCTAAGCAAAACTCTGGGAACTCCTTCAAAAAATGTTGGAAAAACCCTTTTCAGGTGACTACCTCTTGAACCTCATCAACAGAATGCCCCAAGAGTGTGCGTAGCAGTAATCAAAGCAAAAGGTGGCTACTTTGTAAGAACCTTCAGTGTGAAGCTACAATATTCATAGTCATGAAAATAAAGAAAACTCTTTGAATGAGAAGGTGTGTCCAAACTTTTTTGGTCTGTACTCCATCCATCCATATATATATACATACACACACTATTCAAAAAAATAAAGGGAACACTCAAATAACACATCCTAGATCTGAATGAATTAAATATTCTCATTGAATACTTTGTTCTGTACAAATATGAATGTGCTGACAACAAAAACACACAAAAATCATCCATGTAAATCAAATTTTTTTAACCAATGGGGGCCTGGATTTTAGTCACACACAAAATTGAAAAGTGGAAAAACACGACTACAGGCTGATCCAACTTTGATGTATATGTCCTCTAAAACAAGTCAAATGAGGCTCAGTATTGTGTGTTGGCCTCCACGTGCTGTCATTGTAACCTCCCTACAACGCCTGGGCGCATGCTCCTGATGAGACGGCGGGATGGTCTCCTGAGGGATTTCCCCAGACCTGGACTAAAGCTTCCGCCAACTCCTGGACAGTCTGTGGTGCAACATGACGTTGGTGGATGGAGCGAGACATGATGTCCCAGATGTGCTCAATCGGATTCAGGTCTGGGGAACAGGCCGGGCCAGTCCATACCTTCAATGTCTTCATCATTGTAGAAACTGCTGACACACTCCCAGCCACATGAGGTCTAAGCATTGTCCTGCATTAGAGGAACCCAGGGCCAACCGCACCAGCATATGGTCTCACAAGGGGTCTGAGGATCTCATCTCAGTGCCTATGGCAGTCAGGCTACCTCTGGCGAGCACATGGAGGGCCGTGTGGCCCTCCAAAAGAATGCCAACCCCACACCATTACTTACACCACTGCCAACCGGTCATGCTGAAGGATTGTTGCAGGCAGCAGATTGCTCTCCACGGTGTCTCCAGACTCTGTCACGTCTGTCACATGTGCTCAGTGTGAATCCTGCTTTTATCGTTGAAGAGCACAGGGCGCCAGTGGCAATTTGCCAATCCTGGTGTTCTCTGGCAATGGCCAAGCATCCTGCACAGCGTGTTGGGCTTGTGAGCACAACTCCCATTTGTTGGACGTTGTTCCCCCCCGGGCCCTCAACACCCTTCATGGAGTCGTTTCCTTAACCATTTGTCGGACACATTGCACATTTGTGGCCTGCTGGAGGTCATTTTACAGGGCTCTGCAGTGCTCCTTCTCTGTTCTCCTTGCACAAAGCCGATGTCAGCGGTCCTCGCTGGCTGGTTGTTGCCTCCTACGGCCTCCTCCACGTCTTCCTGGTGTACTGGCCTTATCTCCTGTTGCGCCTCCAGGCTCTAGAACACTACGCTAACAGACACAGCAAACCTTCTTGCGCGCAGCTCGCATTGATGGTGCCATCCTGGATTGAGCTGCGACGCTTTCTACCTGTAATCCAGGACCGCGTGGGTTGTAGAGTCCGTCTTCATAGCTACGCACAAAATGTGAACCACAGAACATCATCACAAGTGACTTCTGTGTGTCATGCAGTACTCATGTTTCCTGAGATATATATAAAGTACATCATATACATATACATATACATACACATACACATATATACATTATATACATATACATATGCATACACATATATACATACATATATTATACATACACATATATATATATATACATATAACATATGTCATACACATATATACATACATATATATACATACACATATATATATATACAACATATATATATATATATATACATACACATATACATATATATATATATATATATATACTACAATACACATATACTATATATAGTATATTATACATACACATATACATATATATATATATATATACATACACATATACATATATATATATATATATATATATATATACATACACATATATATATATATACATACACATATACATGGTAGCATGAGACGGACTCTACAACCCACGCAAGTGGCTCAGGTAGTGCAGCTCATCCAGGATGGCACATATATACACGTATATATACATATATAATACATACTATATATATATATATATACATTATAATATATATACACATATACATATATACACATATACATATATAATACATATATATACATTATATACATATACACACATATATACATATATATACACATATACATATATACACATATACATATATACACACATATATATACATACTATATATATTACATACATACATATATATATACTAAATATATATAATTTATATATACATACATACATATATATATATACATATATATATATAAACATATATAGTATATATATCATAACATACATACATCATATATATATATATACATACATACTAATTATACATAACATACATATATATATATATAACATACATATATATACATACTATATATATATATCATAACATTATATATATAAGTACATACGTATATATATACATTACATATATATGTCTATACTACATACATATATGAATATAATACATATATATATATATAATATAGCTATATAATATATATATATATTATATATATATATATATATATATATATATATACATATATTATATATATATACGTAATATATACTATATAAACTTATATTATAGATATATATATATATATAGTGATAATATATAAATATATATTATATATATATATATTATTTATATATAATAATACTATATATATATATATATACATACATATACATATAATATATACATATACATATAATATACATATATATCATATATATAATATATACATATACACATACATACATATACACATACATACTATACAATACATACATATATATTATATATATATATTATATATATATATATATATATATATATTATATATGTATGTATATATATGTTATATATAATATATTATATATTATACATACATTACAAAATACATACATATATATATCTATATATTATATATATATATATAGTAGGTATATTAGATATATATTATTATATATATATCATATATATATATAATATATATATATATTATATATATATATATATATAAAAAATTTATATAATATTATCCAATAGTCCTAACAACCAAGTAATCTACAAATACAAAGTAATCTCAATAAATTAGCCCATAATCTAGGTGTAATAAAGTTAAATGACACAAGTAATAAGTATTGAACATGCCTAATGAGATTCACGTAATACTTAATAGTAAAGCCTATGTTGATAGTGACAGCTTTTAGACACACTAGCCACATGGATTGCTCATGTGTGATTTTGACCCTTTCTGCTCTAAACGGTCTTAAAATCTTGAAAGTTCTGGAAGCCTCATCTGTGTCCTTTGATCCTCACTTGGTTCCCCAGATTTGGAGTTGGATTTCACCGTCTGCTAATTCCAGGTCTTTCTGGACTTTTGTCAGGGTTTATTTTTAGATAATTTTATACCACAAATCCTGTTGTGCCATATTGACACCACTGTCATCGGTCTGATCCAGGACAATGACAAGTTTGCACAGAGAGAGGAGGTGAATTGGCCAGTCCACTGGTGTTGTCAGAACCGCCTGGAGCTTTACCTGATCAAGACAGTGGAGATGGTGGTGGACCTCTAGAGAACTCCCCCAACACTGCCTTCCCTCACCATCCTCAACAAAACTGTTGACTGTGGTTCACTTCTGGTTCCTTGTATCCACCCTTTCTTGGAACAAAGTGGTCCTCACGCTGATGGGAAGAGAGTTTACTTCCTGTGGCAACTCAAGAACCTTCCACAGGACAGGTCCAAACTGACCTTCCCTCCATCTAGGACTTGTTCAGGTCTAGTGTCAGAAAAGGGGTAGCTAACATCCCTGCAGACCCCACACATCCTGGACCCAAACTCAACCTTGCCTTCCCTCTGTAAAAACTCTGTATTTATACATATTTACAAGAAGACAAGAAGTCTTTATTGTGAGGAAAGTGAAACTAAAGTAAATTCCTTGTTTGTGTCACAAACTTGGTGAATAAAGTTGGTTCTGATTCAAAAAGTGGTCATTAGTCTCTATGCTAACTTCACCAGGCGAAGTCATGGCGACTGTTTTACAAACAGCCCTCACCTAGACAAAAACCATCATCCTGTTTTTTATCAGAAATTGTCTTGCCCCAATAGAGAAAGTGATGCTAAGACGAAGTCAAATATTTCCAACAGAAACCCACACATCCCTTTAATAATAAAGAAAATAAGCACATAATGGAGCTTCCTGATATCCACAGAACCTATAAACCAAGGTGACATTAAATGTGAGGCGTACTCCTGCCGAGGAAGTCCACTCTTTTGACATCAGGTGTCAGTTGAAATAACTCGGTCCGGACCGCACAGACTCACAAGACCTTTAAGGGATTCTTATCGGCTGCTGTCAGTTAGTTTAACGTGTGAAAGAAAAGAGGAAAGAGTAGCTGGATGTGTGGAAGGCAGGAGGTACTGTGTGTTTTTCCCCCATCTGGCCTCATGCTGTCTAAATAACACGCATTATAACAGAAACCATGTCCTCTAATTATATACTTCACTGCTGTAACACCTACTGTCTGCAGCATGCTGATAAACCAGGTATCGCCTCTTTTACGGCTAAAAATTGACGCCGTGTGACAAATTGTTCTTTGTAAATTTTGTAAATTAAAGATTTGCTTCTATTATTCAAATATCCATTACCTGAGTACTGGCAGAGAAAAAATTAGTCAAGATGATATGTAGAACTAAACTGGGGAACTTGTATAAAAACATCTGAAAAACTTTAAATTTCCTTCATTAAAACTGAAGCATGCAGCAGTGATTTTATTTCACAAAGCCATCCACAAATGTTCAAATATTACAAGAAATTCTCAACAGATACTCTGTTCAGGTTCTGTTAATGAGCTAAAACAAGCAATCAAATGCTCACTCAAATTAGTTTCAGCTGCCAAAGAAGTCACGGCATATTTTGGATAAATTAAAGTTAATATCCTGCAGGCATATAGGTGTTATAAGTCCATCTATTTACCTGGTTAACGGTGTCTCTGTCAGCTCGCCGCCTCTGCCTGACTGACCTCCAGACAGTCTGAAGGGCTGATGTCTCTGCTGGATTTCTTGCCTGAATCCGTCAGCCGCAGACAGACTGTGTCGCAATAAAAATGCTCCCGAGAAACACAACTGCTTTGTTTCCATAATTCAGGGGAATGAATTAGAGCTGCTACATTATTTAACCGTGGCACAGTTTGCAGTGGCCGGTCTCCCCCCGCTGATCCAAATCTGTCACTTCACTTCGCACTCCACTCAGGTTGACAGGGCCCTTCTGGCCCAACTCACGTGCATACGCACCCCAGCTGGCACATGCAAGCACACACCTAGTGCAAGAAGTGTGCACTAGCAGTGATATTTCTTCCACCAAACAATCACACGCAATGCAGGCAAAGTAATCCATTATGGACCGACCCATACAGGCAGTAGGGTCCATATGTTAGATACAATACATTCAGGTCAGCCATAAAACTTGACGGCTGACAGGTGAATTTATTAATATAAATTATGTCACAATGGAACACAATGGGATAAACATTAGGGTGTTGGAACAATTTAGATTTGAACTAAACAGCTGATATTGAACAGGCTCTGTCAAAAGCAGACAAAACTAAAACGTTGCCTGGTCCAATGAGCCTTGATTTCAGCTGCGACATTAAGATGGTAGAGTCAGAATGTGGTATAAACCAAAAGGAAGCATTGATCCAACGCCTCAGGGTAGTTCAAATGCCCCAGCCAATCAGAGCACTGTTGCTGACCATGTCCCCCCTTTATGGCCACAGTGCCACCGTTCTCTATGGCTACTTCCAGCAGGATAATGCACAATGTCACAATACTTAAATCATCTCAAACTGGTTTACTGATCGTGACAATTAGTCCATTGTTATGCAGTGGCCTCCACAGTCACTGCATCGAGAGAGAGAGCACCTTTGGACATGGTGGAACGGCAGAGTTGATTTATGGATGTGTAGCCGACTAACCTGCAGCGACTGCGGTCTGCCATCATGTCAGTATGGAGCAAAATCTAAGAGGAATGTTTCAGAAACCTTGTTTTATCTATGCCCTGAAAATGTACGGCTGTTCTGAAGGTAAAACTGGGTCTCACCCAATCTTAGCAAGGTGTACCTAATGAAGTGGCTGGTGAGTACATGTCATGGTTATATTGCTTTCATTATGCTGCCTCATCAGACATTTGTGACTGATGGTACCAGACAAAATATATCTGTTTTAATGGGAAAATTCAGTTATATTTTTACTGTTTTTAAGAATAACCAACAGTGGAACATGTCAGGATTCATCAGGAGGGGAAAACTAATGATTACACTAAATGTGGGACTGTGTCGCTGTGGTGGTTTAAACGTTTCCAGTCAGTGAAAATTAAAACTCAGCAGCTTTAATATGTTTTTATTTCATAAATGAACTGTTATTATCTTACATAAAGCCTGAATAAACCTGAATAAATGTCCCTTCTGCTTACTGAAGGACAGTATTTGTCAATCTATTACTGCCCCCTATTATTATCAGTCTATTTACCATCCTTTCTTCTTTTGTGTTTGTCTTATTAAAGCCATCTCCAGCTGGTTTTCCTCTTTCATTCCTGCTCTTCTGCTCCAGGTTTCCCAACCTACTTCACTCTCCTGTTTTTAATGCATATTCCTCAGGTTTTTTCCATCTCTCTCCCGCCACTCTCCATCCTGGGTTTACTGTGTAATGTGGCCATTTCAGGGCAGCTTATTCTAAGCAAAATCTATCATGCAGACTGACACGGATTTTACTTTTGCCTGGATTTAAGGTAAAAAGTGGCGAAACCAAACTTGCCCTTTATACCAACCAGTTTTGCCAAACTTTTCTCCTTTTCAGCAAAGGTTTGACAAAGAAATGACTGGTCACCCTACACAGAAAGTGCAAGATCAATCACTGTTAAAATGAGGAATATTCTGACCCATTCTGTGGTCCAGATCAAGAAAAACTCTTAAAATTAAATCTTCTTATGTCTTGATTTGCAAACAATACCAAAATACTAAAATGAATGTAGAAGATATTCATTTTACATGAAGCAAAATTGTTTACATAAAACAAGTCCTTTTTACAAACTGGAACCCAGGCGCAACCTATTAAACCATTAGACCACATTAGTCAAACTCCTTGACGGTTCGAATAATTATAAATATTTATGATGTTGCCCCAAATCTACAGAACCTGTAAGATAAATCTAAAGAGAGGAAACACATGGCTTCCTGTGGATCAGGTGACAGGCGGCCGTGTTGTTTTGAGGAAGAAATGAATAATGTACAGTTTCAGCCACAAGCATATGTTTCCAGTGTGTGTCTATATGGGTCTCTGTAATAAGAGGGGCCTGGGGGGATATTTCTTCATATGTACATCAACATGAGATCCAACCGTCCCATGGGTCCTGCAGCTGAGGAGAAATGCACTCAGTATAACACAGTGTTGAAATGCAGCGTTACTGTATGTGGGAATTAGGCATCATAGAAATTATTTTAAAAATTAAAAATGTTCAGCAATTCATTCATTTGACATCTGCAAGAATTTTCACAATAAACTTCATCCTGACACTTTCTATCTATAATATTATATTTAAATAGCTGTTTATTTTTCACACCAAATCATCACATTAAAACCTTTTCAATATCAGAGAAAGAAAGGTCCACGTGAGGCTAATGTGGTGGTTTTGCTCATCTTTAAAATTTGAATTGATTTTGTTTTTTACAAACCATCATTAACTGATCGTCGGGCTATAATTCTAATAAATACTTCATAATTTTCTTATTGCTAAATGTGATAAATAAGTAATACTGTGGACCAGAAAGTCATCCCTGTAGGACTCCATGGTTAATGGCCACAGGATCAATTATTAAACAAATGACACATTCTTTTCCTCAATTTCAATAAAATCCTGGCCACCCTAAAATGGAGGCTTATTCCAGCAGCTTGTTTTAAGGATCGGCGTTTCTTTAGAGGAACACGGAGAGACCAGAAATTCAAGAGCTTCACTTTTCAATATCACCTCCTTAACCATGAAAGCCTGAATAAATGCCTACATTCCTGCAGAAGATACTCCAGTTGATCAGTCTCCTGCTCCGACTGCTTGAGGCAGAAACTCATTGTTTAATTGTTTTAAACCTTTAAATAGAAGTTTGGCAGAGCTGTGTAAAACTAAAACAGAAAATAATGGAAAAAAAACATTGGAACTGCATTTTAAGTCTTCAAATTAAACAATTTCCCTGTCAGATATTTCAGTTCATTACAAAAATTTGATTTTTCTTTGACAACCATCCTGTTCCACTGTCATCTCATCTATTTTTAAGATCAGGATATCGACTGTTGCACAGCAGGAGTCCAAAGTTTCTCTTGTCTTGACTTAAAAGTACCGTTACCGTTCTGTCTGGTTCTCCACCTCTTCTTGTTTTATTCCATGATTAGCTGACTCCTGCACATAAATAACACTAACACCATCAATGCAGCTCAAAGCCAAGCTGAAAACACAAAGACCGGTGGTAATTAAGTCTAGTGTCTCAAGGCTGCGCTCACCTGCTGCTTCGCTAAGCACTGCTGACGCTCTCCCTCAGGCTGACCAATACTTCATTATGGCTTAAGTGAAAAAGAATCAATAGCACCGAGCCGAGCAAGTCAGTGAAGCCTTCGTCCGACTTCCCTGTCAGGCATCAATCAAAGACGGAGCGCGGGGCAGACAGAGGATCCGGGGGGAAAAAGCTGAATAGCACAGCCCTGGAGAAAAGAGCAAGCAGGTGCTGCAGAGTGCTGATAGGAGCAACGTTCGGCTGGCCTTTTTTGTGATGACATTAACAAAAGCAGAGTTGGACCGCAGGATGAGATATGCAGTGTGTGAAGAAGTGATGCAGAGAGCTAAAAGTGCCTCCTTCCTCTTACATGGTGGGGATAACATTATAAATCTCTAACAGGGATCAGAATCGGTAAGGAGGCGACTGCAAGCGAAACACAGAAAACACAAACTTTTTCTTAACTTTTTTCTGAACTTGTTAAAATAAAACATTGAAAAACAAAATATAAAACCTGTCTCCAGCATCAGCTCACAGTGCTGTGGAGAAGTTTACATACGATCTTCAGGGGCATGAATGTCATTAATGTTGACTTCTTCTGGGTGCATTTGGACCAGATTTTTCCAGGGTTTGAATCATGCAGCAGAAAAACAAGAACTGGATTTTCTCTAATTTACTCAGGGTCAGCGTTGTGCGTTGTGGAATAATTCAATTCAATTCAGTTTATTTATATAGCGCCAATTCACAACACGTTGTCTCAAGGCACTTCACAAAGTCAGGTACATGCATTCCAATTAATCTTAATCATTGAACAGTGCAGTCAGATTCAGTTATTTATTCAAATTGGATAAAAAGTTTTTCTATCTAAGGAAACCCAACAGATTGCATCCAGTCAGTGACTTGCAGCATTCACTCCTCCTGGATGAGCATGTAGAGACAGTGGACAGTCACTGGCGTTGACTTTGCAGCAATCCCTCATACTGAGCATGCATGTAGCGACAGTGGAGAGGAAAAACTCCCTTTTAACAGGAAGAAACCTCCAGCAGAACCAGGCTCAGTGTGAGCGGCCATCTGCCACGACCGACTGGGGGTTTAAGAGAACAGAGCAGAGATACAAAGAGAACAAAGAAGCACTGATCCAGGAGTACTTTCTATGGGAAGGAAAAGTAAATGTTAGTGGATGCATACATGTATGCATCCTCACTAATATTTGACTGAATGTCCCTCAGCAACCTGCATGACAAACACACACTTTCATAGCCATTAACAACCTTCTACCACCTTCCATTCATTAGTTTCCAGAGTTTAATGCTACGGACTGTCCCTGTTTTTTAGATGTTTTACCAAATTCCTTGTGTTGGAAGTGAAAAAGTTTTTCCACCTCTTGACAACAGTGCCGGCCAGTTGGCCTTTGGTCACCTTTGTTCACTCGGAGATACCTCCACACCGCTGACATAGTTGCATTATTGACCACTGACTTAAGTATAATCCACAAATTGCCTTCAGGGCTAAGGTTAGAACTTTGGTTAGGCCATTCCAGAAGCTTAGTGTTAGCATGAAGATTTAGCCACCATCATTATATCGACCTGTTGGAACACACAGGTGTGACAAACTTTCTATTTCTTCTTTTATTATTTTGACCACTGGTAGCTAAACAAAACCACAGCATGATGCAGTCACTACCATGCTTGACAACTGGTAAAGTGTTCTTAGGTTTGTAACGCTCACTCTGACTTCTCCAAAAACACACTTCTTTTCATTGTAGCCAAACATCTCCCCTGCTGTCTCCTCGGACCATTAAACCGTTCTCCATACCGCATTCTGGCCTTTCCATGTTGGCAGCTTCACATTTCAGTCAAGCTTTAAAGACCGTTCTTTCTTGGCTGGCACCTTCAGCCCACGGCGATGCTGGAGTCCAAACAGTTACCAGCTCATCTTGTGCCTTAATGGTTGCTTGGTTGCTCCTGACCATTCTAAGGCATTTCTTTCAATTTTTCAATCTAGGAGTAGGCCCCAATGATCTTTTTAGCTTGTGTAAAGCTGCAGTTCTCACTTTTAGAGCTTCATAGAGTTCCTTGGACTTTCCAACATGTGTTTGTCCAGAGAGAAACTACCAGCTGAAATCAATTACAGCCATTTCCCAGACGTTAGCTGATATTCTAAAACCTTCAGCACCACTTATTATATTAAAGCAATGTAAGTTTAAATTTGAGCGATAAGATAAACTCCTAACATCATTCCACCCAATTAATATGGAAAGCATGTCCGTGATTAACTTCTGTCTGGAAGCGTGAACTGGAACAAGGCAGCCTTTTAACCTCTGAAACCTTTTATTTAGATTTTAATATATTAAAATCTGCTAGAATCCTTTGGAGGGAAGATAAACACATTTTTATCTATTTTTAAAGGAGACACAAGTGGAATCTTTGTACTGGAAGCACTGCCACATTCTGGGAACTTTTAAATATAAGGCAAAACACTCAAATGATTTCCAGCACCACTCTGAACATAGAGTAGACAAATAAGAGGATAAAAGAGCAAATTCATGCCACTAAAGTTAATATTTGTTTCCCATCTTGCATATGAGCCCAGACAAAAGTCAGTCTCCTGCAGATTAGCCCAACAAATGGCTGATATAGACCAACATCCCTGAGTCAACAAGCCCTATGAGACACTTCAACAAGCATGAAAGCAACCAGAGGCCAAACACCTGGTTCTCCCATTGTCCTGAGAGCAGCCAGCTCAGTGTCTGCAGTTTGTTTTGGTCCAACAGTTTTAAGTAAAACGGTGAGCACAGACCTGGGAAATTTGAATTCCCTCATGAGGAAAACTGGGTCACGGCGAGTGAAATCAAGTGCAACAAAAGGGGAGAAAGAAGGACTTAAGGCAATGCCCTGTGTCACTGAACAGTCAGTCATTTTCTACCGCTTCTTCCATAGTGGGTCGCGGGGGAGCTGGTGCCTATCTCCAGCAGTCTATGGGCGAGAGGCGGGGTACACCCTGGACAGGTCGCCAGTCCATCGCAAACAACCATGCACACATCAAATCATTCATACACCTAAGGGCAATAACCCAGGTTTGCAACAATCACGTAAAAATAAAGTTTACGAAGATTAAAAGGTGTTAGCCCTTTTACGGCAGCGCAGAGATGAGGATCTAATCTGACTTTCAAGAGGAATTGGAATAGGAAAAATGGTTCTGGAGATGAGCCTGAGGGAGGATCATTAACGGTTTGAGAGGCGCATTTTGTCAGCTTCACTCTGGAATGGCAGCTGCAGATGACCTTTTGACCGTTTCCTCCAGTTCACTCTTATTTTATCGTCCACGAAGGTCTCTGATGTGGCGGTACTGGCACCCAACCTCCGTCCTTCTGACTGAGACCACCTTTATGGTTCTTACTGGGACTGGGATCGTCAGAGGATGGATCGCGTCATAATGGAGATGTTTGCTGATAACTAATACAGAGACAAAGATAACCAATCCTATGCAAATCTGTGACTAAATCTGACTCTACTGTAGTTTAACTGGATTCAATTAGACTGTATGGAATCAATTAGGACTCAGTTGGGTTGTGTTTGACTAGTTCTGAAACCCCGGTCGCTCATACTGAGCCTGGTTCTCCCAGGCTTCCTTTTACCAGTTGGCAAAATAAACTCACTTAGACTGCACTGCATCACAACTAGGACTGATTTTTATAATATATTGTACAGATTGTATATTTCTGGAGGAGAATTTGATATTTTTTGTCTAAATAAATTGAATTTATTTTAACAAGTTTTTCTTTTTTATATGCTGAAAACTCCAATTAGAAATAATAAAAAATGTTCTATTTTTGTAAGAATGCTTCTTAGACCTAGTGGTTCACAGATCCCAGTTCTAACCACAAAAATTGAACCACCACAGTTATTTGAGGAAATGACCAAATAATATTTTTTAAACTCCATGTTTTGACGCAAACCATGACTTGGTCTGCATCAGTCAAACAGTCCACGTTAGCAGCATGCAGGCTGGTATTATCTGCAGACGTGGAGCGTGGACCACTCCCAGGGCGTACATGTTCACAGATGATACAGTGATTTCCTCCGTTAAAAGGTTCCAAAAATGAATGGACTGAAGCACGACAGAAGAGCACATAAGTCATTTTATTTCCACAGCTGCCACAGAAATGAGTTCTCTAAATTATTTTATGGAAAAGAAGGTAACTAACGGCATAATAAAAACCTATTTCAAGAGGAAGACTTGATGATAAATCTATTTGTCCAAATATTAAATGATCAATCAAGAGTTTAAAGCCATAGACCTGAAAAACTAAACATTAAAAATGCATTAGATGAGCAGAGCTGTAAAACTCATCATAAAATCCTTTTTGAAGTGAAGCAAAGATTTTGATAATTAAGAAGATATTTGAAGCAGCACATTTTTCATTACTTTTATTTGCTTGGAAAAATAAGGATTAATAATTAGTAGACTTTTACTGGTTCACTGTTTTTGTGTTTTGAATATTTTATATGAAAAACAGTTCAGGAAAGAGGAAGTAAAATAAAGTATTTGTGCTCAGAAGGTCAACTTGGACTTTCAAACCGACTCCTCAGATCAAGGCGGGAAAAACAACAAAAAGCCAAAGAAAGTGATTAAAAAATTACATTTTCTTTTCAAAAGGTGATGAAGAGGTAAATCCACCCAAAATAAAGAAGAAATGATCTAGGTAAATCCTACTATGTGCCTGCAGCGATGGGAAGAAAACACCACCTTAATTACCTAAAGAGACACTAACTCCTCGCAGGTTTTTCTGTCACACCTAAACCGTGTTAATGCAGATTAACGCCAGGTCAGGGTTTTTCTCCACAGAGGTCCTTCATACTCTCTGAAATCCTATTAATGCAATACCTCTGCTCACAGCTTTGTGTTGAAACAGTCTGCAGACTAAAGACGAATCAGCGGTCTCCCTGATGACACCTTTGATAACTATTTTAACACCCAGTTTTACGATATCACATCTGGCGTTCATCTGAGCACAGATTTTCGCTCATGTTCTCAGCTCATACAATGAAGACAGGGCATGTAGGAACAGGTAGATCTGGCTGGTTTTTAACTCTGTTCAGGAATATCAAACCTGCTCCAACAGCAGCTAAATGATTTGCACAATGTTCATCAACACACAGCAAGATTTATAGGAAGTTAGCAAGATTTGATCTTGCATTTAAACATAATCTGAAAGTCAGTTAAGATTTCTTCTCCTTAACCCGTTTCCGTCAAACTTAACTGTTTCAGATCATAAAATAAATTTCAATATGAAATTAGGGTGAATTAATTAGGGATTAAAAGCTAAACCCATTAGGTCTATGTGAAAAGGGAGGAAACTGTGACAAATAAAGCAAAAACAGAGTAAATGTATTAGATGGGTAACGTGAAAGTGAGGAAGTGGGAAAAACTAAGTCCTAAACATAAATGCAAACATCCATCCATTGTCTATCTGAAATCAGCTTACCGAGTTAAAGAAAATGACCTTTACCTGTCCACAGTTTCCACATTTTCAATCCAACCTGCATCCTTCTCACATCAAAACGAACAAACATCAGTTTAATTTCACCCAATATGAGTCTCTAAGTCGACAGACGTGAAAGTTTAACATAACAAGCTCCAGATGAAGAGAAACGGCTCATGAACAGCTAAAGAAATAAGTGAAGGATTTTCACAGAACCAAAGGGTTCTGTACACCAGAAACCACCAAGGTCACACCAGTACGGGTGGGATCGCTGTACCAGTCGCTCCCATCAGAGTTTACCTACAAACTTCATCTAATCTGTTTACTTTATTATTCTTTGGAAAACGGAAAAAAAAAATGCTGATGCTTCCAGCTGCACCGTAATTTCTGGTTCAGTTTGAGCAGAAACGTCAGCTTCATGTTGTTACACAACGGCCGGGAGAGACTCTTAGAGACAGGAAACAAAACCATGTGAGCCGAGTCCAAAAACGGCTGTTCTGTAATGGAAAAGAACCGGCTCCTTGGTGCATTTGTCCAAAGATAGCCCTGCAGCGCTGCCTTGCAATCTGGGTGGAAACAAAAGAAGGAACGCTCAGATTGTTCAGATTATGTGAATAATTCATGAGAAAAAAGAAAAATCACCGACTTGTTGCTCGGACATTGTTGGTACCAGACAATAAAACTTTATAACCTATAAATTTTATTCACAGCCCCATCTGAGGCACCACTGATTCTAATTAACATTTCAAAGGATTTTCAGGACTTTGGGTCACTGCATAAAAAAATGGCACAAAGTGGGGCAGAATATTCCTGGAGGTTTACAAGCTCCATCTTATCCAGCCAACAAGGTTTTAATATCAACAGCAAATGTTTTGGCCGATAAGAGCCCAGGTTCTGCCTCTTTTTACAAACAGTATTTTCTATTTTAAAGCAACAAACATCCAACTCTGCAAAAAGGGGCTGCTCCCACCACCATTTAAAGAACGTTTGCAGGGAAGCCAACCTCTTGTCCCTCCAGTTCGGCAGAGATTCAGCCAGATATGCACAAAACACACAGATAAATGGCCACAATGTCGCTATGCCAACAGACAACTGGCGCTTTCTGCAGCGCGCACATGGTTGGGTGGAGGGAGACGAGCGAGGCTGCAGAAGGCCAGAAACAGCGCAGTTAAACTCAATCCTGATACAAAAATATCTCAGATTTTCATGTTCTCCTCAGATCTTTACTCCCTGGCGCTGTTCTGCTGTTCGGAGAGCAGAAAGTCCGCTCTGACGAGTCGCTGAGTCACGTGGTTCACCTTGACTGGTCTCTGGCGAGCGTCCCGATTCATCTCCAGAACCCTGCAGCTACAAGCTGAGGCAGTCCAAAGAAACATCAGGAAGCTGTGTTCCATCCATCCGCAGCGTGTGCAAAGCTCAGCGTGGCAGCCGAGGAGCGGCCCTGACTCTGCCATTAATTCATGAACAGGCGGTGTGAGCAGTTGGTCACTTAAACTAGCCTGTCAGCACTCCACTTGTTGGTCAAACTGTCAATATTACGGTGGAGGAGGCTGTCATGTTGACTTCAGAAGGTTGATTAAGTGGAAGAAATTCTCCTGACCAAAAATATGCCGGCTATGCTTTCTTTAAACGAATAGTCAAACTTCACATTTCTTTTAACCAAGTTTATCATATATGTTCACATATTTTTCCAGCACAGACGTCGGGAGTGGTTGTCATCCAACCACTCCCGACCAAAAAACAGATAAATAAAATATGCATCCAACCATTTTCTATACCTGCTTCCTCTGTAAAGGGTCACAAGGGGAGCTGGTGCCTATCTCCAGCGGTCTATGGGCGAGAGGCGGCGTTCACCCTGGACAGGTCGCCAGTCCATCGCAGGGCAACAGAGAGACACACAGGACAAACAACCATGCACACCACAGGGCAATGTAGAGAGACCAATTACCCCAACAGGCATGTTTTTAGACTGTGGGAGGAAGCCGGAGTAAAACCCATGCATGCATGGGGAGAACATGCAAACTCCACACAGAAAGACCCCCGACCGGGCGTCAAACCCAGGACCTTCTTGCTGCAAGTGCTACCCACTGCGCCACCATGCAGTCTAAATAATACATTATAACAGAAAAAAAAGACTCAAATCTCTCCATGTTCCAGCTTGTCAACCCTGACACTGTCTAAAGGTTTAGTAAAAATGTAAAAATGTAACATCTAATGCAAATCAAGAAATCTGGTTGAAAAATCTGGACGTTTTAAACTCACTAACATCAGCTGAAAATGCAGTAATAAAATATTCAGCAGCACCCACAGAGGGTTAAGGTGTTGGGGGAGCCGAGGTTGCCAGTGGGATTACAGAGTCACCCTCATGCTTCTATTAATACCGCAGCATTTTAGCTTCAGTATGTTTTCACAGCCACACTCCCCACAGGGGCTTACAGCTGGACCAGAAGAAGAGCTGCAGCTCCCTCAACAAAATGCCCTCCTCTGCTGAATGTTCCACTGAGCAAAGCATTAAACCTCAAACTGTGACACTTTGAGTTTTAGGAGTCAAAGAGATTTTTTTCCTGGCTAAATGTGGCCGATAGGGAAAAATGCAATGTCACCACGACAGCGATGTGATCCGAATCACCTCTGCACTCATACTGCAAAGTCAGGCAGCAGAGACAACCCCACGTTGACCTGAGGAAACCGGATGGGAGGGAGGAGCAGAGGATGAGAGATGGAGGGTGAAAAACAAGGCAGGATAGATGGAACAAAGGTGGAGAAAGAAGGGAGGGCAGGATGCAGGAAGCAGAGGGATACATATGAAGAGTCAGGAGGAAAACAGGGAGTGAAAGCGAGAGAAAACAGTGATGTTACCACAGTTTTTTGTTCCTGGTGTCATATCACTTTAACCATTTCAGCAGTGGGATAACAGCACCGGCCATTTATTTCTTAAATTACTGCTACACTTCATCAATAACCTTTTTCCATCATTCAACATTATGAGGCTGACACATCCCATAACTCAGACACAGCACCTCCTGGATCAGGGTGGAGTAGTTCAGGTATCTTGGCCAAGAGTAAAACCAGGGTGGAGCAACCCTGCTCAAGTTCTTTGTCCAAGAACTAACTTGTTTCAATTGAAAATATTTTGTTTTAATTAAACTGAACTGCACTAAATCTAATTGGGTCTGAAGGTGACGATTGGATCAGACTGATCTAAACTGAGGTTGGACTGATTTTTGACACTACCAGTGTGACGGACCTTCTATTGTGAAACCAGCGTAAAGGTTGAATGGAAAGGTGAATTTGGGACATTATGCTGGATAAGGGAGGAAAACATGATAGTAGATTCCAATAGAAAAGCGGTTACTATCATAAAACCACTCCTCAACTATAAGTAGGTTTTATAAAGCACTTTGCAGTGCTTTTACTATAACAAAATGTAGTTCTGAGGTGGGTAAAACACATGATGTTACCAATCCTTTTTATTTTACCTAAAGAGCCCTCACTCTGTGTTTTAAAAACACAAGCAGGGCCCTGATGTCAAACTGTGGGAGCAGCTGCTTAAACATGCAGATATCAGTCAAGCTTTTCTGTGCCGATAGATCTATGCCGCCTTCGTGTTTCTCTCTTTAACTCCATCCATCCTCGTCTCTGTGTTGGGTTAAATGCTTCTGTCAGTCTAGGAAAATAATCGTTACAGCTCAGTCGGAGCAGCAGGTCTCCTCATGCCGATACGTCGCATCTGATTATACTGTGCAGCCTTAAACATGTCGTCTATACAGTATCTCTACCTTCACCGAGACACGGTGACATTTCCAGCTTCAACTGAGCAGGGGAGTGCAGCAGAGTCGGTGAACAGGCCTGAAGAAGGGGAGGATTGGGCAGCTGGTAGAGTGCTGGAGGAGGTTAATCACCAGCTCATTAGCTTATAATGAAGATAATGATGCAAGTGTGAAGATGAGTGCTATGTCTAGTGCAAAGGAGGCAAAAACAGCTGTAATGGTGTGTCAGGAATTTGGTCCAACATTGATGTGTTTTTGTAGTTCTGCATGTAGAAGCTATGTGACTTATATTCTCTACAGACAGCTAAGAACAACAGCACATTTTCGCCCTGAAGACAAAGTCAAGCCAGTTAGAAAAGTAAAAAAAAAACAACAGGACAGCAGTGTTGTCTGTGAATACAGCGAAACACTGTCAGTAAGGCTGGAGTCTATCCCTGCAGTCACTGGATCAGAGGATGTCTGCACCCTGGACAGCCTGCCAGATCATCACAGGCCAACACAGCCACAGGAGAACCACCACCATGCACATGTATCCTCGCATCGCAGGGCAGTCTGGACTGACCAGTTAGGTCAACAGGCATGTTTTTGGGCTGCAGCCCTGCAGTAAACCCACAAAGGCAACATGCAAACTGAGCCAGGATCTTGACTCTGGATGTTATTGCAGAGAGGCTGCAGCAAGTGCTTATGCTCAACTCACAAAAATCTGCTGCTCACACGAGTCTCTGGCTTGCAATTCCACGACAACATAAAACATGTGAAGCATCCAACAATGGGCCCGAGTATTATTTGGATCAGCTCATCTTTCAGCTCCTGCCTTGACAACCAGCAGCTATGGCTGGTCTATTTGCCCTGGTAAACAGGTTAACGATGTTATTGACCTGTTGGTAGAAAGCAGAAGCTCTTGACCCTTTTCAAGTGTTTCTGCCAATCTGCCTTAAGAGATTGCTTTGTAATGACATAATACAATGATGCTCTTTGGTTTTATTGTTTCAGGTGGAAAATTATTATATCATATTTATCTAGGGGCAGATTTTAGCAGAAGACTTGAATTAAAAGTGAAACTGTGAATACACCATGTCTTTATTGATTAGCATATGGGAAAGCAGATCAAGTAAAAGACTTTGTTCAGAGTAAAAAGGACGTTATTTTTTAATTCAACTTTTAGGTACTCAAGCTCTCAAAAATGTTATGCAATCTCGTATTTTAAAATGTCAAGTTTGTTTTTGTCAAAATCTAAAGACACAAAGAACAAAAAACATCAGTTTTTCTTTTGTTCATTCAGAAAATAGCTAGAAAAACAAAAACAAGAAGGCAGGAATAAGCCAATTACAGCTCTATTCTATTATTTTCCAGAAGATCCAGATTTCTTCTGTACAATTACAGCAACCTTACCAGAACCTACATGGGTCTTCATGAACTTACAGGTTACTGTTCATGAATTTTCAAGGGATTTCTGGTAACAGGATGACTAATGAAGCGATTGGTACAGCTAAGCTTTCTAGAATTTACACGTTTACCTGTAAGCTGCGAAAGGTTCGTTTTAAGTTCTTGAAAAAAATGTTCAAGCTAAGTGCCCAAAAGTAACCTGCATGTCACAGAAAGTAACCTATAAGTTCTATGAATGTAAGTTATGTGAAAGTAGCATGTAGGTTGAAAGTAATTTCCTACACCTTTCACCCCTTATGAAGGTGACGTATATGCTCTGGAAAATAACCTGTAAGAGCAGTGAGAGTAATCTTAACACGCTCAATGTAAACTGTAAGGTCCAGAACGGAACTTCATGCTCCAGAAAGTAACACAGGTCCTGAAAAGTATATTGGAATTTTTATGAAAGCAATGTGTGAGTTCTGGAAAGTGACCTGAAAGATCTGGAAATCAAACTTTATGTTCTAGAAAGTAAAATCCAAGTTCTGGAGTAACCTTTACGTTTTAAGAAAGTAACATGTAAGTTTTATGAGCCTGTGACTTCTGGAAAGTAACTTAACTCCAGAAAGTAACCAGTGAGCTTCAGGTAATTAACCCTACCCTCAGCTCCAGAAAGATACCTGCAAGATCTAGAAAGGCTTTTTGAAAGGTATCTGTATGCCTCAGAAAATAACACAAGTCTTGGTAAGTAATCTGTGAGTTAGGAGAACGTAGCCTGTAAGTACCACATGAGGAAAGATACCTATTAGTACTGTGAAAGTATCCCTGACATTCCATGACGTAACCTGCATGTTCTGGAAGGTAACCTTTAAGTTCTGGAAAGTAACACACAAGTTCTCTAAAGGTAATCTGTGTTTTCTGGAAAATAACCTGAGTTCAATGAAACTGAAGTGTTGGTTTTATGAAGTAACCTTTATATTTTATGATCATAATCTGTAATCTCGATTTTAAAAGTACTTGAAGCTTTTAGAATGCAAATCTATTTATTATTGATATTCTGTATATCCTTTGTACCACCTCGATAACATTTAAAACTCTTTGGACTATGTTTCATTGTTTTAGAAGGGAATAAATAAAGTAACAGAAAACCTAGACAAGCATGAAAACCAAAGAAGCCAATTTAAAAAAAAATGAATCATCAGGATGAGACGTTTACAGTTTTTTACATCTGTCTGAACGTTCTTTAAATCCTTCCATTTGTTTTACTAATCTGGCACATAAGCAAAGCCTTTCCATAGAACACGTGAGTTATAAGCAGTCAGGGAGCTTTTTAAAATGCATTAGGGCTTAACTCCGAAACAGAGAAAAGATTAAGACACACATCCTAAAACAAAAGCACAACTGCTGAGGATAAAGCCTCCCGTTCATGCAGCCTTCAACAGGAGCCGTGATTGGAAAATCACCCCTAAATGCCAAATTAAATCAAGGACTAACAAACCATATTATGGAGGTTAACAGCCTCAACATCTCCAGCTAAACTCAATCGGAGGAGATCGTGTGTGAGAGGAACAATCTGGGGTCGTCTGCTTGTTCCATTGATCAGATTTAAACCATGTTACACATTTACCAGCTGGTAAAAAATATCAAATTTGCATTTCTTTTACATTTAATTGAAACCTTTAACCGGGTAAAAGGTTCTTGTTTCTTTCTTTTTCATCCACACCAGGCCTTCCACAGCATCCTCGGTTTAAGCATATTTCTACTAAACTGGAGCCATCCGGAAATTTTCACAGTTTCAGTTTTCTGGACCAACAAAACAAATACGAGTTGAAAAGTCGACCCACAACAAGAAAGCCTTCTCCGTGCCAGCTCAAAGTTATTTTGGTTCAGATGGAAGTCTAAATTATGCATAAATCACAAGCTGATGACACTTCCCAACCCATCCGAGTCGATGTTTCATGTCATCTCCTCCTGCATACTTCATCATGGTGAAAGCTGAAGGTAAAACAACACTCCCAGAGAAACATGTTCCAATAAAGTTCAACATCAGCAACAACGGTGCATAAATTATATAAGCAAACAACTTCTTTCCCATCCACTGGCATTTTGGGAGTAAATGTGTTCTGGTAGAACCAAACAAAACAGCACAAAGTGTGTTTGTGGCCTCAAAGGTGAAATAAAGGGTCGGGTCTCAGAGGTCAGCGTCCAAAAAGCTCAGCTATGAAATGGCAGGTGAGGCTCATAAACACGAATTAGCGACACCTTCAGAAACAAACTCACACAACTTGAAAGGAAACGCATCACCATCAACTTAACCCAAGTCATTCCAAATAAGATCATTTATTTAACCAATTCTACTTTTCTTCTATCCCAGACAAGATGTTTGTCATCTGAAATCGATGGTCTGGAGTCGTTCAGTGTGTCAGGCTCAACAACTGATTTAGCACAGCCATGACTGAACGCAACCGACCTCCAGTTTTCAGTATAGTCCGAAATGTTCTAGAATCATGCACCGTGACTCCTGCTGAGACAGACATCTTATAAACATGTTCAGAGCATATTAATGAAGTCGTCATCAGATTTAGGAGATCAAAGTGCACCTGGGAGGGGAGCAGCTGTCACTTCTTTAAATACGTCAGATCTGCACCACAGCATCAGGGTATAGAGTTCACAGCAGAACCAGTGCTTTTTATCTGGACAGAAGGATGGTAGCTGCTAGCACCACTGGCATATTGGTTCATAAATATTGCTATGGAGACGGCCAAAAACAAAACCACAGCAGTCTCTTATGTAGATGTAGCATGCAGCAACGTGCGCACAATCATTTTCAAACTTATTATGCCAATTATTATAGCAATCTTTACCTTTTGTCTTTTTTGAATACTCTTTTCAAGATTCAGTTTTAATGCATCTGGGACAAACTTAAGTTTTGGGAATACTTCAAACATCTCTAATAATATACTGAGAAAGGAACAAGGTCTGAAAAGAAACAATGATCCTACTCACACATCTGGAAGGAGTTAGTTTGTCCTGAACATGTCATGGTGTGTCAACAAATCGCACTTACTGAGCAACAACAGTTAAACCAGGGCTTTCCAGTCCTAGAGAGCTGCAGTCCTGCAACCTTTAGATACAACTCTGGTCCAACACACCTGAACAAAATGAATGGCTCTGGACCAGGCCTCTGCAGAACCTGATGCTGAGGGGATAAATGGGGCATTTCATTCAGGTGTGATGGAGCAAGGATGCATCTAAAAGTTACAGGACAGTAACTCGAGAAGACTGGAGTTAAAGACTCCTGGGTTAAAATATCTCAGATTAAAAAAAAGATGTTATGTTAAATTTTATGCCACCTAAAATTGTTTCCATATTTGCAGGAATTTCTAAATCTAACCTTATAAAAACACACAGCAGAACTCCCAGCATGTCTTTTATTTAAGGAACAAGAAGCCAAAATGGAAAAGTTTGTAAAAAACTAAAGTTTATATGTGTGAGCTATAAATATAATGTGTGGGTGAAGAGAAGCAGCAGCAAGGTGGTTAAACCTCCAACAGGTGGTCTCACTACCAGACGTGTTTTTCCTGAACAGCAGCACTGTTTGTTAAAGTAAACTTAACGGACTGCAGGAAATTACAGCCACCCAGATTAACTTTCTCCATATTTTACCAAAGTGGTAATTTTCCACGTGTTTGTCTCCAGCTCAGTTTTACTGTCAAATTAGAGCAAAAAAAAAAAAACAAAAGACAGATTTCCCTTTTTCTCACTCGTTAAACAGGTCACAACCTTGAATATAAAATACTTCTAAACCTGTTGCTTTACATCTGCTATACAGTAGCTAAGCTGCTTTTATTCATGAGTCATTTCAGCAGAAAAACACTGAAATTTAGCTGCAATTCTGCAGTGATGATATAAATTAGACTTTATTCTAAACGCGTTTTTAATCAGTCTTTCCATTGATTGCAATGTAGTCTTGCCTGTTTGTGTCATACAGCAACTTTCAAATGAAAATGAAGCCTGTATGAACTCATGACAAAGGTGGGTTGTAGCTGAGCAAAACTTAATTTAGGGTGAACACATGTACCAGAGATCCTCTAGATGTGGTTGCTGCATCGTTAAAATAAAGCACCCAGCCAACCGAGCTGAGCTTCAGGCGGGATAATAAAGGCCCCATCAGACAAATATTTGGGTTAGATACCTGCTTTCATTCAATAACACGTGGGAACAGACATGCACAATAGTTTGTTTCACATGGTTTTAATCAGGACACCCCTGAATGAATGCATGAAACACGGCATCTATTATACACAAAACAGTGTTCCAGTTACATTAATGAACTCAGCGGTGTGTGAGGGTTTTCCTGTTTTAAGCAGGAAGTGTGTGTTTCCCAGAGTGTGTGTGTTCATTGTGACCTTCAGGCACAGCTGAGGGTCTGACTGCCATCGCTGTTGCTCTTATGACTGGAATGCCAACCACAGCAATGTGTGTGTGTAATTTATGTTACCTGTTTAGGACCTTTTCTGGTATATTTACTAACCTTCTGAAGACCATTGGGCCTAATGGGAACCAAAGCCGGGTCCCAATGTGGCAGACTCCCTTTTTAGGGTAAGGGTCATATTCAGAGTTATGATGGGAATAAAATTTTGGCAGGATTGGGAATGTACTGGTGATGGTTAAGGTTAACTGAGGATAAAATTTAGGGATGTGTAGAAAATTGGGGCATTTTCTCGCCTTTATAGAGCTAATTATGATTTACAGTAAGAAATGAATGTAGAGAATAGGGAAATGTGTGCATTCATCCCTCATACATGTTATCACACATGTATATTTGTTGCTTTACTCTAAATAAAATGTGCAACCTGAACACTAAATGAAGGACAACCCCAGCTGTGTGTGTGTGTGCGTATCTATATTTTGGTGTGTTAGCGAGGTCGTCATAGATACTGACTCCTGCTCACTTGGAAGCACAAAGGAAGCTGTATTCTCCACCAACTGTTGCCGGCCTTGTGATCTCATACTCCGTCGTTTAGCTAATTTAGCCGCAAGAACAGAAAGACCCACAGAAAGGCGTCTGTTTTACTTCTTCTCACTTTACATGAACACTCCAACAGCTTCAGTCCACAGAAGTCAGCGAGGAAACATGTTTCTGGATGTTGGTGTGGGAAACTAACTAACATTAGTAGACCTGATCAGGAGCAAACTGGAAACCATTGACTGTTCCTGCTGATCATGACTGGTCATTTTATACAAAGATACAACCTTAAAATAAAAACCCAGTTTTTTCCATTTTGCTTCTTTTTGGAGGGTCTAACTTCAGGAAAATAAAATATTTTAACTTGAAGAGTTAAAAATAAACAATTATTTCCATCCAGATGAATTAAAGGTTAAATATATTTAAAGACTTAGTTTTCAGTTCTAGTTTGTTTAGAAGAAGCAGTAAAACTAATTTCTGTCTTTTGAAACAAGTCTTTTTCATTTTATCAGTGTGAACAGAGCCAAGAAAAACATGTTTCAGCCTTTCAAATAATGATGGTATTTTACGTTTTAGATGCCATGTTTGTTGTCTTTGAATCAAGCTTCTTTTGCTGTCTCTATCAGTGTGATGCGGGCAAAATAAATACTTTCAGCTGCAAACGTTAAGTTGACATACATTTGAAGACCTCCAGTTTGTTTAGTTAAGAAGAAGCGGACTTAGCCTGCTAAGTCACCACAAAGGCCAGATTTGTTCCTAGAATAATAATCAAATTTCATATATTTTATTAATGTCTGATTTTTTTCCACTTTATTTTACATATTTCAATGACGTGAAACTACTTGTTTCAGAAAATGGTTAGAAGTCATATTCCCTTCTCCTGCATAAAGGTTCTTCTCACTTTTCAGGAGAGATGGCACAATTTAGTTTAAATCAAATCCAACTCTCCGGCCTGCAGGACAGATTTATCATCACATTCTGCAGCTAATTCAATTAGAAGTCAGAGAAAATTAAAGCTGAAAACGGAGATTTTTTTTTTTTTGCTGTAATTTCTCTATCAATCAATCCTTCCGTCATAAAAGGTGAGCTGTGCTTTCCATCTCGTCCCACATTTTTATTCATGACCGCCGTGGTCCTCAGCTCGAATAGGTGATGATAGAAATACGCCGCACCGGAGACGACAATTACATCACATTAATAAACGCTCTGCTGCTGAACTCAGGCTTTCAGAGATGTTTTCCCCAGAGCTGCTGAAAGGGCGTCCACGTCGGTGCCTGAAACTAGACTCTCAAGGGCCGGACTGGGATGAAGCGAGATAACTCGGAAATAAAAGAGGAAGGCTGAAAATAGACCCGGCAGAGCAAAAACCAGAGTGAAAGACGGTGACCAGTGGGATTTTCTTAGGAACAACTGGAAAACCTGCTGATGGAGATATAGAATAACACTTCTCAGTATGAACAAAGTAAGACCAACCAAAACAGTACAACGTAGCAAATTATTGTTTTCAATGCCCACATGAATTTTGAGGATCTAGAGAAGGCTTACAACCTTGTACCGGATGGTATTTTAAGGGACGTCCTGTGATAGTATGAAGTACTTCTGTGATTTTTCACTAAACTGATCAGATCTCTGGTGAAGAGAGTCCTTGTGGACAGGATCTCAAAGGATAGTGATGGAGAAGAGGGATGTCTGGTTTGGGAACCTCAGGTCCTCATTTTTGCTTTTCACAGATGATGTGGTTGTGTTGGTGCCTTGAGGTCATGACATTTAGCGTGTACTGGTTTGTAGCTTGCAGCTGAGTGTGAAGTGACCAGGCTGAGAGTCTGTTCCTCAAAGTCTGAGCCAATGATCCTTAACCGGTAAAAAATGGATCACTTCCACTGATTTGGGGGTCAGTCCAGAGTTCAAGCATCTTGCTGTCTTGTTGAGGAGTGTCAGCAGGATGGATTGACGGATTGGGGCCTCGTGCTGTTCTACTTCAGTGTGTTGTGGTAAAGAAAGAACCAAAGAGCCAAAAAGCAAAGCCTTGGATTTACTGCTTCATTTAAGTCACAACACTCATCTTTGGTCATGAGATCTAAAATAAATCAAGATCCTTGGAAGAAGCAGCTGAAATGAGCTTCTTCTGTATGGTGGTGGACTTTTGGACGTTCGGACGAAGCTCAAGGCAGGGATGTTCCTCCTGTCTGAAATGAGTCAATTGAGAAGGTTTAGGGATCTGATCAGCTTGCCCGCTATATACCTGATCCGGTTTTCTGGATACAGCAACCTCTCAAAGGAAGAACCAGGGCCAAGCTGGCCTATGAATGCCACCGAGCTCCCAGTCCAGGAGGAAAACATAGTTCCTCCCGTGATTTCTCGGTCTTGTCTGGGGTCCAAAGAGAGCAAACCATGAGGAACTTTGATTGGTTGCTTAAATCATCTCAGCTGACTTATTTCAATGTCGAGGAGCAATGGCTCTACTACAAGTTTCTCACTTCATCTATGAGCCTGAGTCCAGCTGCCCTGATTCTCAGCACCACTGGTGAGGGCTGGAGCATACCTGCACCAGAAAATCGACAAGTTTGACCTTCAGCTTAGCTCCTTCTTCACCTTGACAGACAGAAGCTATGTCAGCATGATGGCACAGGGTGAAAGTGGGCTTTACTGCAGACATTATGGTATCATGTTTTGATTTGCATGTTTTTAGTTTTGGAGGGACACAATGACAAAGACTACTTTGGTCATGTTTTCCTAATATCATGCAGCCCCACTTATATCCAGGTTACAGGGTTGAAACAGAGAGAGAAGGACCAATGAGGTTCCTCAAAGAAGGGCCAGTTTTCTTTACACCCAAACTGATTAATGTTGTAATCGATTGCTGATAATGCCAAATGCTATAAATCCACTAACTTCATTTAAAACAAATGTCAAGCACCCACACAGCTCGCTACATCACTTCTATTTTATAACTCTGCTGCTGCTCTCAATATCCCATAATTCTAGATGGGCATGCAATAAAACACAAACACACAAACAAAGGGGCCTTTTTCCCCACTGCCTGTTGGAAGCCAATGGCATGCACACTCACACTCACACACACACACACACACAGATGTTGGCCTCGCCTCAAGCTGGGCATCTGTCACTGGTCATCAGAGAGACAGAGAACATTCCTTCTGCAGCTACACACCAACTAAACAGAACAAAAATACACCAAACCGGCCGTTTTTCAGCTGGATACACACATGCTTTGTCTCAGTGTTGCACAGAAACCAACAGAGACATAGATGTAAAAAAAAAAAAAAAAAATCGGGTTCTGCTAAAGTCTTGCACAACCTGCACTGTTGAGAGGGGATAACGCATTTTGACTGAAACTGAGCAGAAACGTTTATTTTGGATCCACTGGAGCGTTATAGATTAAGTTTAAAAGCTGTATCATTTTATGCACATTTAAGTTTTATAAGAACATGAAATTTCAATGATTTCCACCCCTTTTTAAAATAAATAAATGTCCATCTTCTTCTTATGCCATTAAACTGAGCTGGTTTTCTAACAGGACGAAACAACAACAGTGACCCTGTGTGCTAAAGGACCGACTGAATGCACCTGTTCATGCTGCCGTTGCTCCTGTTTGATTTACGAACACAAACCTGCAATAAAACCGACCTGGTGGCTTTGCAATGTTTAACAAAAGCTCCTGGCAGCAGTTAGCACTGCAGACCGACATGTTTACACTTTTATGATTCGCATTATCTTTTCCTTTTTTAAAGATATAGGACAATATCTTTCTTCTCTGACCCAGTCATTCAGAGGAAAAACGTTCCCTGATTTATTTCACTTTACCTTCTATTGTTACTGAAAAACGACACAAACTTCTCAGAAGATGGAGACGGATGAAATCCCGTTGTGGTTCTGGTCTCCAAAACTGGTCCTAAATCATTTAAGTCAAGGAAATACTTTTTTTTTTTTTTTACTTAAGTCAGCAACTGAGAAAACAGGAAACAATTATTGTTATTTTCTTAAATTCCTCAACGTCTCTGAGAAACATATGACTCTGTGCATCTCTCTCTTAAAAGGCAAAAAAAATAACTTTTTATCCTCGTACTTTTTAATTTTTACCCATGTATCCGAACAAGGGGTGTGAAGGTAACAGATTTAGAAGGGCAACACGGACACTTCCAAGAAAACTTTCTGACTGGATCCCCAAGGTGTTCTAGAAAGGATTTATAGTCACTACAAGAAGGTCTGGGTCTACTCTAGGCCTCCTCCCAGTGGGATATACCCAGAAAACATCCAAAGGGAGGGAAGACATCCCAATCAGAAGACCACAGAGGAGCAGAGGCTCTAATCTGAGGTCTCCCCAGATGTTTAAGTGTTTTGTTTTCTGTCTAACCTGGAGCTAATTTGTAGCCAGGATACTGTTCCTTCAGACATGATCCACATCATGACTGAAAGGAATGTACCGACCTGTTCTATAGCATCCTGTTGCATGCTGGGAAGTCTGTAGAGGGATTCTCCAGAAAATTAAACAGAGGTCTCTGTGTGTATTCCTGGAGAACATTGAACCTTTGGTTAATTTTAGGATTTCCAAAAGGTTTCAAACCCATATCAATCCAACAGGATCCATAACAGAGGTTGAAAGCTCAAAATGATAAAACAGAGCAGCTTTACTGTTCATCGTTTAGGCTTTCTGTTATTTGCTGAGAGTCTGGCTCTCTCTCACTCTCTCACAGCCTAAATGACTCACACAAATGTTTGTGTGAGTCTGGACTCACACAAAACAGTTTCCTTTAAATAGTTCCTTACATGTCGGTGCTCCTTTTGACTTCTTTTTGAAACACCACTCTGACAGCGTAAACTTTAAATCTTCTTCCTTCAGTAACAGCATCCACACCGAAGAGGGTTGACAGCATGCTGGGTAGAGGCTAGTGATGGTGCATTAAGTGATTTTTGAGCTTTCAAAACAGCAAATCAATTCAATTCAATTCAGTTTATTTATATAGCGCCAATTCACAACACATGTCGTCTCAAGGCACTTCACAAAAGTCAGGTTTATGCATTACAATTAATCCGAATATGGGATTTAAATGACATGTCCTGGTCAAAAATAACACCAAGGTTTTTTACTTTATTATCGGAGGTCAATTTAATGCCATCCAGGTTAAGTGATTAACTAAGCAGTTTCTTTTTTAAAGACTCCGGTCCAAAGACGACAACTTCTGTCTTGTCTGAATTTAGAAGCCGAAAATTTAAAGTCATCCAAGTTTTTATGTCTTCAAGACATGCTTGTAGTCTATCTAACTGGTTGGGCTCATCAGGATTTATGGATAAGTAAAGCTGAGTGTCATCAGCGTAACAGTGAAAATTTATTCTATGCTGCCTGATAATTTGACCTATTGGAAGCATATATATAGTAAAGAGAATTGGCCCAAGTACTGAACCCTGTGGTACTCCACAATTAACCCTGGAGTTTAAAGATGATTTATCATCAAATCAGAGATATTTGTCTGTGCGTCACTAAGATCAGGTTAAAACTAATGAAAAAACTTAGGACTTAACATCCTGTTGAAGTGGGTTGTTGCTCACGGCTGCTTGCAATAACGCTGGGGTGTTTCACTGTTTCCCTGAATTTGACAGCTTTAGTTGATCTTTCTGCCCCAACAGTCTGACAGTTTGAGTTTTTCCAGTCAAACCAGGAGTACAAATAGTTTTTGTCAGACCAAAAATGACTCGCTGCTCAAGAAAGTGGAGCAGAGTAAGGAGAGTTAAGTGTTGTTGCACCCTTTGGACATAATAACCGTCTTTCTTCTGTCCACCGGGAACAATGGCGGCTCTGTCCGTCTCTGCCCGACCATACAGGGTTCCTTTTAAGACTTCAGTGAAACGAACGTGAGCTTCAGAAACTGCAGCACTGAAACCGAACTGAGTCCAGGGCCTTGACTGACAGGCATCTAACCGTTAAAGGCTCATTCTGTGCTCCCCCCCAGTTCAGCCAGGCTCGTTTTTCATTGAGTGTGTGTTGATCACGGTGACAAAGAGTGTGTGTGTTTGTGTTTTTAAAACAGAAAGAATGTCTGTGTTTGGAGGGAAGAGTCCCGAGCACATGACTGCATTCCTGAAGGAGCAACGGAGAGAAGAAGAGATGACGGAGAAAAAAGGAGATGGTGACAGAAGAGAGGGAACGACAGGGAAAAAGAAATGGAGGAGAAAGATGGAAATAAAGAGTGAAGGAGACGTGAAAGGTAAAAGAGAACCTAAAAGACAAATGCGACAGGGACGGAGTGGTAAAAATAAAGTAAGGGGGCGATAGGGATAGAAAGCAGAAAAAGAGGAAGACAGCCAATTATAATAATCAAATTATGAAGGAAAGAAAACCAGGACGAGAAAAAAGATCATGAATGAAACAATGGAGTAAATCTCCCACAATGCACTGCACACCTCCTTCACCTGAAGAAAATGAAAACAGAACTAACCTCTGGGGTTAACTAGAACAAAGGAAAGATTACCATGAAGCTGTCAACCTGCATCAATGAATCTCAACAATGACCAACTGTGGCGTCGGACTTTCTGACCTTCCAGATACTTCTCCATCAACCCAAACAAAATATCCGTAGTTCTCCCTGAAGATGAAACCAGACCCCTGCTCACCGCTGGAACAGAGCTTCAACGGCTCTTCCCTAAACCTCAAACATTTATTTTCTGTCATTTAACAGTCATCACTCTACTTGTTTAAAACCAGCTTTCAACTCCTTTGATGCTTTAACATCTATTGTCCTCACTGATGCATCAGCTTACAGACCATCATTCACATGTTCTGACCTTCAAGACAATTTTAACTGTCAAACTTCTGTCAACCTCTCGTTGCTCAACTTTTTCATAGAGACTAACAGTTTTGCAGCTCTTATTGGGAAGGTTGCAGCTGCACGCTCAGGCCTTCAGCAGAAGAACTGGAATCAGAACCTGGAGGCTAGAAACCAGGACCAGCATGAACAAAATAGAAGAACTTTCTGGTCAGAATTAGAAGACGACTCATGACTGGACTCCAACAGGATCGGTATAAAATTGTCCTTTGTGCAAAGAAACCCATTTTCATCCCATACAATCAGTAACCTTTCCCACAGTCAGCCGACCTCTGACCTCAGCAGGGAGGAACATGGGAGTTGCAGTCTGAGAAGCCGTGGTATTAATTAGGTTTGCGGCGCGGCGGGGTGCAGAACGATCATGGCAGTCATAAGATGTGCGTGAGTGGGTTCATGGAACAAAGTGTGACTGCAGAAGATTCAAAGTCGGCTCAGAAAAACAAGCAACACAAAGAAGTGCTGTGTGAGGTGCATTTAATCAATCTGACGATTCAAAACAGTACATTTTCCATATCTTGTGTCAATTCTGATTGAAACAAACTATAAGACTAATTATAGGTGGTGAGTAGCAGCTAAAGTCACTAAAATTATTCCCACTGTTTTATTCTAAGCACTGTAGAAGACAAAACAGAGAAAGATATGTGCTGCAGGATATTTGATAGAGGTAGTAATTTTAAATGAAACTGGATTATACCAATTCATGCATCAAAGCATATTATTTTACCTGCAACCCACCAGTTGAGCTGTTCGAAGGAAAACTGGCTGATTGGGACATAAAAGTGCAATGAAGTAGATTTTAAAATTAGTCTTTAATAAACTAGAGAGAAGACTTGTTTTCTCTAAAATCAAAAACTACATTTTGCAAATGCTCCGAGATCTGGGGAATCACACATGGAATCATCCATCATGGAAATCTTTAATAAACATGCCTGTTCATGACATATTATCCTATTTTCATTTCAGTTATTTTCACAGAGAATATCAAAAACAATCTGAATGTACAGGCAGCAAACTGAGTGAAATTTATCTCAAACAAACTCTGTAGCTCTTCCAGAAAATAGACAAAAAAAATACTTTAACAGCAGCAGAAACACAGAAAACACACTTCAGATTTCTTCCAGTACGCTCAGACATTTTATGAGGAAAATTATTATAATTAAGCCACAGCCTGACCGAATTTTACCCTCCAAAGCCAGAGGCGAACCAGCAAGGAGCGATGCACTCAACCAGCACAACAACCACACATGTAGAAAAAATGTCTCAGTTCAGTGGAGAAAAACTGCTGAAAACAACATTATTTAAAAGGGCAGCAGCTCAGGAGGCGATTCAGTTTTTCACTGTAAATGTTGTTCTTTTTAATGCACTTACCACTCCGTGTTATAATCATCAATAAAAGCAACGCTGTTAGTTTGAAGAGATGCTCCTTAATCTTCCCTCTGCTCTCCATCAAACACAGGAATGTCTCATCCAATCAAAGCGTAGCGTACCGCTTGCTTCCAACTTGACCAAAGATTTGACCTTTGGGGGCTCAGAGTAATTTGAGTAAAAAGATGATAATCTGAACCGGACATGTAAGTTCAGTACAGATGTTTAAAGACCCACCTGTTGCTCTATTTTCATCCGGGAAATGACAACAGTAACTCTGCGTGATTTTTTTTAACCATGTTTTTGCTCACCCTACACCAGATGAATGAGAGAAGGTTGGTTTCAGTTTCCTGGCAGCAGCCATCAGATCTTCATCTCCTTGTATTTCAAACTATTTTTGCTGCCATCTACTCAAACAAGGTTCCTGGAATCTTTGGGAAAGACGGAGGCCCACAGCACCACAGATCCTCCACTGTACTAATCAGAGGCCATGAATTCAGCCTTTGTTTCAGGAAAGCGTGTAACAGAAAAGATTCATCTTAGCTAAATCTGACAAATGTAAGTGGTTGCAGTTAAAGACCCCAGTAGAGCTTAGAAAACTCCACGTTTATGTTTGTGAAGGTAGTAGGGAAATGCTTCCTACTGGTATGTCACCCCAACAGTTGGTGTGTACGTAAATGGCTAGCTGTGGAGATTTTTTACGTCCATTTTCTTCCTCCTCACTGTTCATGATGGCAATGTTAAACTGGGTGTAGGTATGAACTACTTTAAACTAGTTTTTCTAATTTGGAAAGATAAACACGTATCTGTGTTACTTGAATAAGGTCTTCTTTGGTCTTTCCCATTTTGAGAAGTGGGCATTTTGTTGCATTTTTTTGCCTGCTCTTGCCCAGACTTAATGATAGATCTTTGTTGAAAGGAATATGCATACAGTACATTTTATAGAAGCAGAGCATCCAATGAGAATTAAGACCAATCAGTGAACTTGCCACATGACTCCAACAGTCGTCACTATTAAATTAGAAATCCCATCAGTGTCAAATATTCTGCAGCGGTCAGCACCACTGGAAGGAAAAAGTGACTGAAATGTAAAGATAAAACAAGCCTGAGTCGAGACTGAAGGCCTCCAGAAGAAACCTTTGCTGCGTTTCAGAGTCATCTGCATTTGAATTATTTTCCCAGCCACACATCCGACATTAACTTTGCCTCCGAATTATTGCACACTTTTCCACTTCAAGCTTCGCTTTCATCAAAGTCAATTACTCCCCAAACCGTCTCATTATTTTTGCTGCCTCCACTCGTCATCTTGATTTCCTCCATTAGCCGTTTGCAAAGTTATTTTCTCACAACATCCTCATGGGTTGCAATTTAAAGACAGACTGAAAGCTGAATGTTTCCTTTCAGAAGGCAGATCGTGTAAAAGCGAAGGCTGGACGTGGGAAGGAAAAGGTTGTCTAACAACAACACGTGTTTTTCTCTCCTGAGGAAAATGTTGGTCTTTAATAATTTGAAACTAAAAATATCCTTTCAAATTTAGCCCAGTAGCTTCAGGGAAAAAGGGCAAACAAATGAATCAACTTTTAAAGTTTTAGACTAAAGGCATCATGGAGATCCTGGGGAGGTTTTAAAAAAATTAAATGAAAAACCTTGATAAAATGCTGAAGTTTGTTCTGAGGATGAAGTCAAAAAGTTTGTTCTTAAGCTTTGATTAAGCCCATCAAATAAAGGCAAATCCTCTGCTTTACCAACAGATTAGCATGGTCTCAGCACAGTAATCTCCAGACTGGAAAAGCTTAAGTATTAACCAGAGTCAAGGGAAAATGAAAGTTTTCCTGAGACTCGGAGCAGCCATGATCCAGCGGCCCGTAGAGACATTCTGAGCAGGAAGAACTCCCAGCAGTCGTTTTATCATCAGTTTCTCACATCATGATGGAGGAAGTTTGTCCAGCGCTTCTTTCCAATGTTGCTTCAGTTCAGGTTTCTGCACAGCTTCACAGCTTTCTGAAGGTCCCACAACAGAATTTCAATCGAGTTGAGATGTGGACTTTGACTAGGCCCATTCTAACACCTTGACTATTTTTCTTTCCTGCCATTTTTAGTAGATTTGCTGCTTTGTTTGGGATGACCGCTCCATTGATGACCCAGTTTGGGCCAAGTCTCTGGAATAACTTGGTTTACAGAAGAGCTCCTTTGGACTCAATGACTGAAGGTGTCCAGGTGCTGAGGCTGCAAAACAAGCCCTTATTATAACTCCTCCACCACCGTGCTTGTAAGTCGTAATGAGGCGTTTGTGCTGTTGTGCTGTGTCTTTCAAACACGAGGCTGTGAATCATGACCAAGCATCTCTACTTCTGTCCCATCTGTCCAGAGGTTCATTCAGCAGTCAGCTCTACACATCCACGCTGGCCTTTTTTACAGAGCAGAGGCTAAGTCAACCCTTGCATTCAAGCCATACTTGTCCTGTCTTTCTTGTATTGTTCTGTCATGAATGTTAACATTTAATTTAAAGGGGTTAAAATTGAACTCTTTGGTTCTTTTTGTTGTTTCTCTGACACTTTGGACACTTTGATATTGGAGTGAATTTGTTGGACTGGTAGCCCTCTTACACGTTGCCTATTTATGAACAATAATAATAATCTTTCTCTCCTTAGAACGAATGGCTTTAAATAGTTTGGAAATGGTCTTAAAATTAAGATTAATAGGCTTACTTTATTCAAGGTGATGTCTTTCCACTCTGGCGTTGTCTTAGCCTACACTTGTATGTTTAAGAGTAGCGAAATGTAGAGTGAAGAGTTTAGAGCAAATATTGTTACAAAAACGTAGTTTTCAGCCTGAAATGTTTTAAATTTGACCCAGATCAAAACTCTAAGGACTCTCAAAATTTTTTTGGTTCATAAAAGAATTGGAAAAGCAATATAACCTGAGAATTGTCTCAGATATTTTCCCTCTCAATCAAGAAGAGCTGAGCCAAGATCAGTAGCCTCCCACTTCTCAGACCACCTGCACCAATTCAAGAGGAAAAGAAACCGGCGTACTGGGTTTAAACATTACTCAAACAATAATTACCTCTGCAGCTTTTAATCACCGGCCACTGCAGAACGTGTCATCCAATCGGACGAAGCTGCCGGTTGTGTAACGGCGGGTTTAATCCACAGCGTTCTTAGAGATCAGCTGTTCTCAGGCAGGCATTGTCTCTGGGTTCTGTCCAATAAGCAGCACTAACTGAGTTTCTAGACCGAGTCTTTGGAAATACCCTGACGAGATCGGCCAGGAGCCAATCCTTCAGCACGCTGGGCTCATTATGCAACATATCCTCTTGTTCTTTACTATTTATATCCTTATTTGTCTTTTTCCTCCTGTCAGATGTAAACTAGCCGGACTTTTGTGTTTTGCTTGATTTAACATGGAGGGTTTCTGCAGCCTCTTTAGATAATTGTCTTAATTGTGGACAGAGGACTTGAAAGTAGACAGAGATTAAGAGGTTTGAGTGGGGGGTGAGACACTTCAGTAGGGTTTCCTCTGGTTGGAAATGTCAACTCAGTGACCCCTATCGGCCTCTGTTGACTCGTCTAGAATGGGGAGACTCGAGATGACAAGTCGAAGAGCTAAAACAATCCTGACTGGACAGGAGGGCGGCACATGGATGGAGTTTATCTGCCAGTGTTTGGGTTTTCCAAGCTTTTCCGAGACCTTAACAGCAACTCTTTGGATAAAACATACGATTAATGTTTCAGGCATTCAAACAAGCTTAAAGTCAGCAGCAGTGAGTCAATTTTCTTTATTCATTCATTAATTTCTTGGGTACTACAGACAGTCCGTTGCTTCATTTTCCTCTTTGTTCTGCAGGTGCCCCAAAAATATGAGCAGAAACAGAAGGGCCGAACATACGGACCCTCCCTGCAGCCTGTGGGGATTATTGGACCTGTCTGTATGTGGGCCACAGGAAGAGCCAGAAACAAAACCAGAAGGAAAAGCCTGGCAGGAGCTTGTCAACGAGAGTTTAAGAGACATGCATCCCGAAGCAAGGCTGATTTCTTATGCACAAACTAATGCTACCTAAAGCTAAACCTTACCAGATAATTATATAATAAAAACATATAATATAATAATATATAGTGTTGATTTTAAAAACCAAGCCAGACGAGCCATAACCCTCCTCACATAGTGGATGAAGCAGCTGATGTCTGTTTCTTTTTTGGGCCTGGCACCAATCTGAACGCCCAGAAGGACTTCATCCCCAAAGGCCAAAGCTACAGCAGCAGAACAACAGGACACATCCACAGTGTTTTCACTCTGTGTCTCCTGTCTGACAGAAAATGTAGAAAACAGACCCGAGTGATTTCTAGTGCAAGAAAAGTAAGGGTGGACAACGTATCAAATTACAACTACAACTGCAATACCACTACAACTGCAATACCAGTGTGTGTGATATCGCAACCACACAGGACTGCTTGGATGCAATGTTTAGTGGGGTATTATAATTCAAGTGTAAGGCATATATTTAGTCTACTCGATGAGCTTCAACTGCCCCTTATCCCCACACTGGTTGTATATCAGAGAGGTCGGGGTACAGTCTAATGGCAAATAAAGAAAATGGGTCCAGAAAATGTGGCCCAATCATAATAAATATCATTATTGCCATTTCCAGCCATAGAATCGCAATTAAATATTTTCCTCATGTCAAGCAGCCCTTAAGCTGACGCAGTGTAAGAAAACTTAAAGAACTTGAACAGTTGCAGACACGCAAAATACCAAGAAGGGCTGGATGATCCGGCCGGAAATCTACACTAGAAGAAAAGGAAGTTCACATAAAGAACATTTAAGGATAAGAAAACAGATTTTGCATAAAAAATGTTTATTTTCCATCTTCTATGAGCTACTATGAAATGAGAATACAAATCAGTCGTTGCAGGGGCTCTGTAACAGAAACTTTATAATTCAATTAATCAGATATCAGGGAGGTAAACGTAAGCAAGGAAGTGAAGGTTTGTACATTTCAGGGAATAAACTGATCGTTTATGTCAACCATCCTGGTTGGACCCACAAAATCAGACTCGTGATGACTAAACTTTGTGATGCCAGTCATAAAATATTAGATGGTAACTCAAGATGATGGTCATTTCTTCCCTTCACCATTTATAACTTAGCTTTTTTTGGTGGTTTAATAATGTCTTCAAGACACCTTCATAAGGACCATAAAATCGAGGCACATGATGTCGCCCGGTACGAAGGAGCCGGGGTCCCACCCTGCAGCCAGGCCTGGGGTCGGGACTCGTCGGACAGCACCTGGTGGCCGGGTTGCTCCTCGCGGAACCCGGCCGGGACAAACCCGAATGAGAGACGCGAGGCTGTCCCACAGCGGGGCCCCCAAACGGCACGGGGAACCATAAGGAACCGGTGCAAAGAGGATCGGGCGGTGGACGAAGGTGGAGACCTCGGCAGCCCAATCTCCGGATACTTAGGCTGGCTCTAGGGACGTGGAATGTCACCTCGCTGGGGGGGAAGGAGCCTGAGCTTGTGCCGGTGGTCGAGATATATTGACTGGGCTCACCTCCATGCACACCGTGGGCTCTGGAACCCATCTCCTCGAGAGGGGCTGGACTCTCTTCTACTCTGGAGAGGCCTGCGGGGAGAGGCGGCGAGCTGGGGTAGGTTTGCCTGTTGCCTCCAAGCTCAGCCGTCTTGTGTTGGGGTTTACCTCAGTGGATGAGAGGGTCACATACCTGCACCTTCAGGTTGGGGACAGGTCTCTGACTGTCGTTTCGGCCTACGGGCCGGGCAGTAGTGTAGAGTACCCAGCCTTCTTGGCGTCCCTGTCGGGGGTGCGGCATAGTGCCCCTCCTGGGGACCTTATTATTCTGCTGGGGGACTTCAACGCCCAAGTGGGAAACGACAGTGACACCTGGAGAGGCGTGATCGGGAGGAATGGCCTCCTCGATCTGAATGCGAGTGGTGTTTTATTATTGGACTTATGTGCCAGTCACAGACTGTCCATAATGAACACCATGTTCAAGCATAAGGGTGTTCAATGATCAATGAGGTCAATGATCGACTTTGTTGTCGTATCATCAGACCTTCGGCCTCATGTTTTGAACACTCTGGTGAAGAGAGGGGCAGAGCAGTCCACTGATAACCACCTGGTGGTGAGTTGGATCCAATGGAAGAAGAGAAAGCCGGACAGACTTGGCAGGCCCAAGCGCATAGTGAGGGTCTGCTGGGAACATCTGGCAGAGCCCTCGGCCAAAGATGTATTGAACTCCCACCTCCGGCAGAGCCAAAGTGATTCTGGCAAACTGTCCGGTGCCTCAGGAGGGGGAAGCAGTGCTTCGGCAACACCATTTACAGTGGGAGTGGGGAGCTGCTGACCTCAACTGTGGTCATTATCGGGCGGTGGAAGGAGTACTTCGAGGATATCCTCAATCCTGCCGTCACGCATCCCTGGTGGAAGCAGAGGCTGGGGACTTGGGGTTGGACTCTATCATCACCCAGGCTGAAGTCACCGAGGTGGTTAAAAAGCTCCACTGTGGCAGGGCTTCGGGGGTGGATGAGATCCGCCCCAAGTACCTCAAGTCTCTGGATGTTGTGGGGCTGTCATGGTCGAAACGACTCCACAACATTGCGTGGCTGTCGGGGACAGTGCCTCTGGACTGGCAGACCGGGGTGGTGGGTGGATTTCGTCTATTCTTTTTGCAGATGACGTGGTCCTGCTGGGCCCCTCTAGCCAAGACCTACAGCATGCACTGGGGCGGTTCGCAGCAGAGTGTGAAGCGGCTGGGATGAAGATCAGCTCCTCCAAGTCCGAGGCCATGGTTCTCGACCGGAAAAGGATTCCTGCCTCAAGTGGAGGAGTTCAAGTATCTTGGAGTCTTGTTCATGAATGAGGGGAGAATGGAGTGAGAGATCGGCAGACGGATTGGTGTGGCTGCCGCAGTAATGGGGACACTGTGGCGGGCCGTTGTGATGAAGAGAAAGCTGAGCCGAAAAGCGAAGCTCTCGATTTACCGGTTGGTCTACGTTCCTACCCTCACCTATGGCCATGAACTTTGGGTCATGACCGAAAGAACGAGATCCCGGATACAAGCGGCTGAAATGAGCTTCCTCCGTAGGGTGGCCGAGGCACTTCCTTAGAGAAAGGGTGAGGAGCTCGGCCATCCGGGAGGGGCTCGGAGTAGAGCCGCTGCTCCTCCACATCGAGAGGAGCCACTTTATAACTTTGTGTATTAATACCGGCGTGAGATACTTAACTACCTAAAAAAATAAACCGAAATCCAAACGTTCAGGACATAGTTTGTGGGCTGGGATGAAATGGAAATGTACGAGGATAACACTGGGGTACAAACTGGAAAAGGGGTGAAATAACCCAGAGTCATCACATTTTGTCATGTCATCATAAACTTCACTGTATTTTATTGGGATTTTATGTGATACAGCAACATAAAGGAGAACATAATAGTTAAGTGGAAGGAAAATAAATAACATCTGGAAACTGTGTATACCGATAACCTTAAATGAACATCTTCCACAGGAAAAACAAGAAAAATGGTGTAAAAATACTAAATACCAGGTTTCTACATTTCATATCAGTAACATATGGCACAAGGCAACAAGAAGCCACCTTTCGGACATTCAGGAGACCAAGCATGTGTTGATGATGGCCCTGACTTCCTTCCAGAGCCTCAGAGACCATCTGTTTGGGAATGTTTCTGGTTCAGAGGACAGGACAGCCGAGTTTTCAGTCCTCAAACCAAACAACACTCTGTCACTGTGCACACGTTTGCCTCGAAGTAATGATACAAAGCAGAAGGCCACGATCTGCGGCATCAAACGCATTTAATATTTAACAAAACCAACTGTATTCACACATGGCTTGGAAAGAAAATGGTTTCTGTGTAAACCAAGACAGAAATGAAGAGGCACAGAGGTTCTTTAATCTGTTAAAATTTAGAGAAAGAGGAGACCAAAAGGAGGAAAAGGAGAGAAACATGATGAAACAATTTTAGATTGAAAGGAAAACCTTTGTTCTGCAGCAGAAAATAAACAAATAAGTCACATGAGGTTAATAAGGGGAAGGAAAAGGGTGAAAGGCAGCAGAAAAAGGAAAATTAAGACGTAAGGGGAGGTATATTTATTTTAAAGGCCACCAGAGAGAGGTGACCTTTCTAAAGGCCAACAATCAGTTTCATCTTCCCTAAAACAACTGAGCTTCATTAAAAAAAATCTCATTAAAAACAGCCCACGTCAAAGGATTAGAAACTAATCCCCAGAATGTCTAATAACCCACCAAAAATGGATCTCTTGGCATAAATACTGACAGTCTGAATGTGTAAAAAAAACTTGAAAAATCAGCTAAATCTGTGATCACAACTTCTGTTTCCCACAGCCCAGATTTAATTAATCTAATATTGGGGTTAGAACGCTCAGATAGAACAGGTAATGGATGCTAAAACAATCACTGTTTAGACCAGAAGAACATGTTTCCAACCATGTGTGTAGATTAATCCAGATTACTTTTTTATTGATTTGGATTAAAGAAGGATTCTCCACATGTTGACAGCAGCTTTGCATTTATTTAAAATATTTACACAGGTATAGGTACCTCTGGTATGTTTATGTGTGGTACTTTTCCTTCCAGTAAATTTTCCTTTTCATGCGATGGCGTAGTTGTTCTCTTGTTTTGTAGATACAGTGAGGAAACTAAGTATTTGAACACCCAGTGACTTTGCAAGTTCTCCCACTGAGAAATCGTGGAGGGGTCTGAAATTTTGGGAGAACTTGCAAAGTTCCTCACTGTATTTCCTCCTGAACTGAAAAAGGTTTGCCTTGAATTTATCAGGGAATTATTACAAGATTTATGCCTACGCCCAATTCTGTTTTAACAACTTACTCATTTATGAGTTTAAGAAGTTTATGACTGCTCAGCTTTCTTTTAAATGAAACATCTAAAGGCTAATTACCTTTACTCCTGACACCTTGCACCGCACCAAGTCTAGCAGCTGCAACAGTATGGATGTTTACATGCTGTTCATGCGGAATACGCCATTTAATTTTCTCGTAACGAGGTTCGCCTTTACCTTGAAGCCCCGTCAGTCAGCTTCCTGCAGCAGTGCACGGCTGCACCATGAGCAGTTTAATCCTCTAATCTGCATCTGGCAGCTCAGTATATCCTGGATTTACACACAGGCTTCCTGATCGTGGGTTCTCTCTCCTGTCTGCAGCGTGCTGCATGAAGGTTTACCTTTGATCGTGTACTTTCACAGGTTCACAAATGATCCTCTTACAACAACAAAACTGCATTGAAAGATGTGAAAATTGAATTTTCTGAGCTGAATGGACAATGCTCTTCAGATGTCAGCCTGGGGAAGTTTGAGGACCTTGTGGCCGGCGACCAGTTGTGCTTTCTGAGTTTTGCAAAAAAATCCTCCCATTATAAAACACTGTCAGCAATATGCAATAAAAGCAGTTTGGTGTCAAGTCTTTGATTACAGCAGCATTCTCAAAATGTGAGCTTTTTACCCTTTCTCAGAGCTGAACACTCATGTAATCCCAACCCCAACTTAAACCCATCTACTTCTACCACACACCTCACCACTGTCTCCCTGCACCACCCACACGAACTTCTTAACATGTGGTTTATCATCACCTTTCTTCATGTGTTTCTCTCATCTTCATGGTACGGCCTTTAAGTTTAAGATCAACATTTTTACTGCTGTCCAGATCATCCTTCCACAACAAATATATTTTATGCACCAGTTAAATGTTGCCTGACTCATAGCGTTGGGAATGCAGATCCTCAGCGCTGGTTTACATGTGTGAGGGAGTTTATAAAACTTTGAGTCTGGGTGCTCTGCGGGGTTCTCGTGTGTTTGTGAAGAGTTTGTAAAGACCTCACCGTCTCCTGCAGGTTTCAGTTTACATTTTCAGCCTCTCGCCTTTTTCCTTCTATGTCCGTTTGCCCGTCTCTTTCCGTGCCTGGTTGATCAGTCACGATCAGTTCAAATTTCCACAGAAAACAAATGAAGAAGATCCCAACAACTGAAGGCTTAAAATAAAATATCAACCTACGGAGATCATAGAAAAAGAGGTGTCATGTTTAAGGCTGATCTGACCTACATATTAAAAGGGGTGAGGGATTGAATCCGTTTCTTGGGATGCGGACATTATTGACTATAAATCAATTAACAATTAAACCTGGATTGTCTTCATGTTGATTATGTTAGCCTAATTTTGAGGAAACCGTATGTGCGGCACCAGGACAGTTTATGGTGAACTGAAGCCGTTGGAAAAAAGAAGAATAAAAGAACTAAAAATAAATAAGAAATATATTTCTTATCAGCAATCAATACAGTTTGTTTTTTTCTTGTGGTCCCTTAAGACATGGGAAAATATAAAATCTCCAAACTCCTTGTGTTAGCTCTCATAGTATCCGGGGTAATGGAGACCTTTGGACTTCTGTATTCAGTACAAGGATTCAATCACAACAGTCCGTTCTAACCGTGCAAGGCAACGTTACTTCACTTATCATTATTGCAATAAAAGCCACAAATTATTGTGATAAAATTTTTATCCAAATTACCTATCCATAGACATGAGCGTTGTGACTTTAGACTCCATAAACCGTGAACGTACTACAACAGAATTTACCAAGTGCTTCAGACATGTCACAGCAATGACCTGAGGGTTACTTAATGTCATGCAACTCCATGCAGATGCTCTGTTTGAACTGATGAAGATCCACTCACCTCGGCATCACAAATGCTTAAAGTGGCTCCAACAGCAATGTGGTCCTATTGGGGCCACTTGTATAAATGGGGCTATACAAATAAACTTGCTTTACCTTCAAAGGTTTAATGCTAATTTTTAAGTTAGCGTGACCAACAGGGTTTTGCTGATTCAGTGCGGGAAACAGATCAAGTATTTGGCCTTGTGCACAACGCTTTGGGACACAAATACCAGTATTTACAGTATTTTGGGTAAACGGAGCACGTTCACAACTGTTTAACAGGCACCAGTATTGCATATGTTTGTCACCTTCGTGTGTGGTTTCTGTGGTCCCTGATGGATAACTTCTCCTAACAGCAGCAAACGACCATGTTGTTTTTCCTTCTTTTATTTGTGCAATGATGGTTTTCGTGTTCTGCTGTGCATTTGTGCCCCTCCTTTCAGATGGGAGGTACAGTATATCATAGATAACAGAGGTGATTGTTTTTACAGGTGCCAGTTGATTAAAATGGAGCAAATTGGTGAAATTGTGAGGGAAAAAAAAGAATCTTGCTTATCTTAACAACAACACTCTAATATTATAACTCTAGTCAAACAACAGAAATATCAGATTTTATACTGAAAACCAGTCAAAGTTCTGGATGATGTTTTAGCACGCCAGCCAAGATTCTTTGGGTTAGGTTCATAAGTTGCCCTCAAAATTAAAATGGTTAAGTTTCAGAAAATAGAATAATAATTGCATAAAAACGGTTACTAAAAGCTCTGTTTGGTTAGATTTGAAGACTTCTGAGTATCCAGTAACTGCTGATTCAGCAGAAGTTAAACGATTAAATCCAATCATGAACGTTAAGGGTCGGGTCACTGATCTGTTTCTCTCTTATTCTTTCACAAAAGGAAACAAAGTGTCTCATATTATCCTTGGATACCCAAAATATTATTATCAGCACCGATAACTTCTAACTGGCATCAGAACAAGAACCCCTATAACCAGCAGACACTCACTTCATTTTTCTATCCAGCATCTCTGCTGTCTACAGCCTGTTTAGTCTCGGAGATAAAAACAGTAAAACCTGCAGCCGGCTTGAACACCTTGTTAATGTCCCTGAAGTACAGAGTTGGAAGCATTACCAAACAGAAACACGAGCGTTGGAGACAGATAAAATACAACCCAAACAGCTCCGACTCAGCCAACACACCCCCATTACTCCTCTGAAAGCAGACTGGCAGAACTGGAAAGGTGCCAAAATAACTCCCAGAACATGGAAGAGCATCCTGGAAGTCAGAGGTCACAGGTTTGATCCATCCTCCTCTTCCTTCTTACAGTTTCACAAATTTTCCAAATCTAAGAGTCAGCCAAGCGAGGAATGTCATGATGGGACAAATTTACCTCTAAATAAAAGGTCACGAGGCAAAAATGTTGGGTTAGTTTGTGTTCAAATGGAAAAGACAATGTACACCTCAACATTTCGTCTTTTGTTTCAAGCCAACAGTCCAGTTAAGTGCAAATTAAAACCCTTTAAAGACTCGCTCATTATGTCTGATTCACTCTGACCGAACATAAGAACCCAGACGATCCAAACCTTGACCATAAATATAAAATATAAAACTACCTGCATCTCAGCCTTATCTGATTATCTTTTTTACATCACAGAACCTACAAAGTTTAAATTCTCTTCATTAGACTGTAGGAAATCTGTGACATAGGAAGCCAACAAGGTTTTGTACTGAACTTACCTCCATCAATTAACTCTGACTAGGTTTCCTGTTCCTGCTGAAGATAGGCATCCCACAGCAAGATGCTGCCACCACCATGTTTCACTGTGTGGATGGTGTGTTCAGGGTGATGCACAGCATTGAAAGGAACACCTTAAGAGACTTTAAGAGAACAGCTGCATCAGTTGGACTCTGTTTACCGATTAGGCGACTTCTGAAGGAAATCTGGATTCGGTCTGATTCTTAAAAAAAAATGTGAAAAACAATTTTCCTTCCACTTTACTGTTCTGTGCTAATTTGTGTTCATGGCATTTTTCCATAAAATCCAGCCAGGTTGTAATGGGACAAAATGGAAACAAATTCAAGAAGTGTGAATACAGTGTCTGCCTGTGCTAAGCTTAAGGTCTGTCCACATTTCAGGGCTCAATCTCAATCTTGCGATTTTCCTCGTCCAACTTCCACTTTGTGAGGTCATCTGTTTATTTTTTTGCAGCTGGATTAAAATACAGTTTGGTTTTCCTGCATCGGCATTAAAAGCAGAGGTTTCCATATGACCTAATGCTTAAAAGTTCATAACCCTAATCATTTTTAAAGTAGGCCAGAGTTGTGCAACATATTTCAGACGCTTACACCAGTCAAACTCACCGTCATCTCATAATTTGAGGTAATATTTGTCATTTGGTGGACACATTGCCATGCCATGCTGATGAGGAGTCCAGTGCGGGATATTAACATACAGTTAATATCCCAGTGTGGAGCTGCCCTGGTTGTTTCATTATGGGAGGATAAAAACTAAAGAGGGTCTGTGTAACTCAACACATTTCTCCCTAAACGGTACAAAGGCTCATTTGAAGCAGCACAGAGAAGTTAAGGGATTATACAATGCAGCCAGAGCCGGAGGAAGGTCATCCGATGCCATTGATGAGCAAATAGGCGTGGGCGTGTTTCCTGAAAGAAACACTGGGAGCCTTTTTTGTCTTGTTTTAAACCTGAAAGAAGCAAATGAAGTAATCCCATCCTTCATCCCTGCAGTAAAGGAAAAATCCAATCTGAGCTGGAAGCCTCTGAGCGGGGCGAAGGACGGCCATAAATCATCCATCTTCATCAGGGCCCGGTTAGCTGGATGCAGATAATCAAGTCAAAGCTTCTACCTGGAAAAGACACTGACACCCCTCCACAGAATCTGCTCTGTGCATTTGCAGAGGCTATTAATAGACGACGTGGGTCAAAAAGGTTTACCCCTCCTCCTCACAAAGGTCAGAAGCTGCAGCACTCTTCACTGAATGGCTGCCACTCAGGGCTTCTCCTTTCACTTCAGTGCTGCAGAAATGTTTCCCAACGTGCCTTTTGAGCGTTCAGACTCTAAGGAGATAATTCTGAGGACCCTTTAGTTCCAGGAAAATACAAAACTGTAAGGAGAAATTATTCCTTGGGCAAACTGAAATGAGTTGACAAAAAGCTGTGGATTTTCCTGGGATGAAGAATTGTGCAAAATCTGCTCACAGCTTCTGAAGTGTGAGCTGAGAAGATTTTTACCGAGACCAATCTCCAGTTTCCTTTCGGGTATCTGCAACACATCCAAGTTCATTAATGTGAAACTCCTTTCAACTCATAATTAAATGGAACGAATAAAGACCATGAAAGAAAACGTTTGCTTCAAGTTCTTCCAGGTTAGCAGGTTTGGATCCAATAAGGACATTACAATATGTGCACATCATGTGTCCCCAAACCTTTATCAGATGTTTACTAAAATCATTTTAATGTGTTATTCCATTTTGATACATTTAATTTACTAGAATTAACACAAAATATTTTGAAGCATTTGGCCTGTCGATCACAGATCAGAGCCGATTAAGGTTAACTGGCTGATTTTGAATGCAGGCTACTTTTTATTCATTCATGTTTCACTCAACAATCAATCGAAATCAACCAAATGATCCTTGATCAGCAGGTGTTTTTATAAACTATGGTTTCTGTCACTATTTTTTATCCGTAAAAGGATCAAATTTTCTGCTGAGATTCAAAACTACATGCATCACATTGTGCAGTCTATGGTTTGTTTGTGACATGGAAAAGCTGAATGAATACTAATTTCACACAAATAAGGTTGTTTGTGTCCATAGCAGGAATAACGGTATGTCAGACACGGAGAAGAGTAGAAGTTTTATATAGGCCTGGAACAGCCTGATCAGTGCATCTCCCATTTTCCAGACTGTTTCTGTACTTTGAACAGTTTCTATGTTATTAGAGAAAGGCCAGAAATCTCTCCACACATATAAAGGGTAGAATAACAACCTGTCCAACTGTCAGGTAGAGTGGTGGCAGCATCATGCTGTGGGGCCAGTTGTCCAGAAAACTAAAACTAGATGGAGGACAACATCCAAATGATTTCACTTCACCTCAAAACCACAGCGTGAGGGTTGAAACTTGGACCAATCGTGTGTTACAACAGAAAATGATCCCAAACATCCATAAAATGTGTTCATGTAGTTAAAAGTCAGGTTCATGCTGGAAAAGCAACAACTTTAATGGCTTTTACCAGTTCTGTATCAAACCAGACTTATGCCAGAAGCTTGTTCATGGCTGCTGTACAACTTGTTAAGGGATATAGACTGAAATCTGTATGTATAGTTATGAACCTGCGATGATGGAGAATAAACAATAAATTCAAATACTTCCACCCAGATCTTTTTTTCCTTGAAGTTTGTTTGTTCTATAATTATTCCATCCTGGAAAAGTAACAGTATAAAAAACGATTAAAGTTCCGAAAGCAAATATTGCTTTGATGCCCAAAGTGAGAGCAACTATAAATTCATAGATCCTGATGTTTAACTAGAGAGCGCTCAGAGTTTTCCCACATAGCCCCGCTCCACCTCCATGAACAACAAAGAACACAGAACTGAGAAACTAATTTTCATGGCTCCATTCAGACTGTTCTTCCCTTTGTTCATGCTGGTGTAGATTGCACCAAGATAAATCCTCCCCTACTGGTTGTGAAGCTCAGCCTGCAGCAGCAGGTAAAAGGCAAATCAGTTTGGTCCTCCGTTCAAAATCCATCAACGGCAACAGAGGTGCATCTCCGTTTACAACCTACAGATGAACTCTCCTCGAGATGAACTGATGCACAAGGTGAAGAAGGAACAAACTTCTCTAAAGACTTTCAATATTTCTAAAAGTTCTGTCTTTAATTTCCAGCTGGAAGGTTGCAGTAGCAGCAATGCATTCACATGTTGTGAGGACTGATCAGTAAATTTGCATCCATGGTCGTCTGCTGCTTTGGGACCTGCCCTTTAAAATCTGATTTATATATTGCTCTAATAATTCTGCTTTATTTCAGCATAAATGTAAACTGTACACAGCCAGTCATAAAAAAATCTATTTCATGCAGGTGCTTGCTCTACAAAACGGAGAGGAAACTAACCGTTGGATAAAAAAGGATAAAAACCTTTCCCTACAGAACCGGGCGGGAACATTCAGTCAGTTTATTGGTCGGATGAGTCCGGGCCGGAGAACCAAATGTAAATACAGGAAGTAGATGTTGTGTTCCGAGCTGGTAGAGAACATGGAGAATTTATTTGTTTCTGGGTAATATTTCAGGTAAAGTTCAGGTAAAGACATGCAGCCTTCATTTATTAGTTTTTACTGTACTGCATCCCACAATGCAACACAAACCTGGCTGCAGGAAGCGGTTTGGCTCAGTCTTAGAGTTTATACCTAATAGCTGTGTCGGATCACGATCACACCATAAAAGAACCGCTCAAGAGTTTGTTAGGAACCCTGCAGAGACCACCTCCTCCCACCGGTTCGGTACGGTTGTTTTGGGCCGCACCACAGTGGGATTGCTGTGTTCACATCTACATAAACAAACCACACCGAAGGTTCATTTTAAACAAACACCTCAGATGTGAAAACAGAATCGGTTTTTCACACACACCCTTTCCATCATGGCGTCCTCTTGAATAAACGGTTGTGTGGAATCTGCTGTGTGCTTCTGGGACTTGTAGTCACCTTTTCAGATTTTTTAGAACCAGGTAAAGACCAGATAATCGTTAAAAGTCACATGTATTTAGCAAACTAATTAAATGCATTTGGTTTAACTTGTGGTTATATTTTTCAGGTAAACAAATGTATTTAGGTTATTTTACATTTTCTGCCTGGTGTTTTAGATGAAATAAGGCGTTGTCCAGGATCGACATGCGACTGCCTCAGAGGGAGAAGACTGTCCACTGTGAAGGAGAGTGTTTGTCATGTACAGAGGTAATTTTATTTACATATGGAAAAGACACCATCTGGAGCTCTGTAAACCTCCAACACCCGGCCCAGCCACACTTGGCTGCGCTCCAGAGTCCCAACAGTCAGGCCCGGGGGTTGAAACCCATCACTCAGGGGGTCAGGATTGTATACAAGAAGCCTAAAGTTCTGCAGGCTGTTCCTGCTCTGGTAGTTCAGGAAGAGGCAGTCGAAGTTTGTCTCTGATGTGCTCAGCCTGAGCCCAGGCCAAGATGTGGACTTTTTTGGGCAGAAGCACCACCACCAGCAGTGGAGGTGGATTGTAAGATCCTGATCTTTGTTTTTGTAAGCTGCGGCTCAGAGATTCCACTTATGCAACAGAGTATGCAGTTCATTTGAGTTCTGCTCTGAGGGCTCTTGTCTTGTTTGGACCGTTGAGCAGATAAAAGTCGTGCTGCAGCCATGCTAAACTGTGCAGGTAGATCCAGATGTTTCAAGTCCCCTAGCTTCAGCTCATTCCTGCAGATGTTAGAATAATTTTTTCAAGCACTACGTGTAATTTTGTTTTTTGGGCTGCTTACTGAGATGTTGACCACGTTGTGCAGCAACTAATCCAGCAGGCAGCTTTTCCTGGAAGGCTGTTTGGATCCGTGCCGTTGAAAAACTTTATCACTCCAGCGTTCCGAGAGACAGACGAGCAGCCAAATCTTTAACTGCTCGGGCCTCTGCTGCAGCAGGCTGTGCTGTTGTTAACGTTCACAGCACAATGCTTTCCTTATCCACCCCCACGCCTCCCCTCGTTTCTCCTACAGCCAACTGCTCTAATCTTAAAAAGTGGCTAAAACCAGTTTGGAGAATGTACTGGAGGATGGGGGCAATTTCAGGCAGATTCCTGGGATAAGAAAAGGAAGAGAGGTGCTTTTTATGTTGGGAAACAGATGGAATTCATCACTTGTACTCTTTTCTGTGCAGACCTGCTCACCTCCTCCTGAAGCCCACAGAGCTCACTGTTGAAGACCTGCCCTGACTCTGCAGCGCCACCTTGTCCATAAACCAAGGAGGCAATAACTTTTACAAGCCATTAGTTTCAAACGATTACGAGAACGTGCATTTTTAGAGGGGAACGGCGGGGTCATGATCAGTATCAGCGAGCAGATCTGTGGTCAAAGTTCAACTCAAGTCTCAACTTTCAAGCCTGCATGCAACAAAAGTCCAGGCGATGTCACAGAATGGGGAGCAGTTGTGGCCAAAGTCGTAATTACAAATTTCACACTTTCACAATGTTGAATCTGTCACAGAGGTTAAAGCTCAAGAATCAGAGGCAACACCAGGCCCCCTGAACGTCTCTTAAACTTCACGTTTAAAGCTCCTTCACTCATTGACTTTTTCCACTTGTTTTCCCATCATCATTTCATCTCTAATCTTAATGATTAAGCAACCAAAAAAAAACTCTGTCCCCATTTGTTTTTTCCCCAAGTGACCCTAATACTGCGTCGTCTGTTTCTCGTTCTTAATCAGACACTTTTTGAGCAAAAATTGCCGCCCCTCCATGCAACCTAGAAACCAGTGACTCAGCTTTTTCTGACTCTGGCTCTAACATTACTTAGCAGGTTTTTCTTTTTTAAATGGTTCTAAAATAAACAATCATCTTAAACAAAACTTAAGCCTGGTTCACACAGCAGGATTTTTACACCGATGTTTGGCCCGATCATCAAGAACGCTCTTAAAATAATCTTATAAAATAATCCTGCTGTGTGCGGTGTGTTTAGAGCGTTCTAGTCTGCTCGGAAGGACGTCGGGGCGGCTCTGACCTCATATCGGGGATATTACCTATTCGACCCCTACCATGTGGGGTGTTATCAGAGGACAAACAAACACGCAGAAAACGAGGTGACAGAAACACGGAAGAGAATGACTCTAAACTCACGTTTGATCTCGAGATTTCCGGTCTAAAATCCGGTCTGAAATCTGAAATCTGTTCGTGTGCGGCGTGTTCTGCTTGCCGTGTTGCTGGACATCACACACTGTCAGGCCGAACCCGTTTTATCTACGTTTATTATCGTGACGTGTGGGGTCTCTCAGGTTTTGAAAATCAATCGACAATTTTAAAATCCTGCCATGTGAACCAGGCATTACTGCTGGAAACCACTGCCCATAGCGCATTACAAAAGGCGGGAATCGCCATAGCAACCAGTGACTTAGCCTTTCGCGAGTTAGCATCGAGTCCCGGATTCTAACATTACGCAGAAGATTCTTCTTTCTTTCTGATAATAAATGAAACAAAAATTTTGTAGACAAAACTTTTTTATACGATTCTTTTCAGCCTTTAATTCAGGCAATGTAAAATAATAATAAATATTATTATTAATATAAAATAATAATAAGAGATGAATAAAGCTTCTGTCCACTCCATAAAATCTGGTTCTTGTGGCATCAAGATTTTACACTTTCTGGTTAGGTGAGATTTAGGCAACAAAAATACTTGGTTGGGTTTGGAAAAAGATAAATTCTCAGTACCTTTTTTCAACATTTCCATCTGTTGGGAAGTCATTAAAGCGTACATTTACAATTATGTGGCTCTACAGAAGTCATTCAACACTGATGTTAAACCAGGGATTTATAACACAGCATTAATGCATATTTGAAGATTAGAAAACATAATAAAATAGAATCAACCTCCTACAGACATATGAAGCTTTCTTTTCAGTGAAACCTGATTTTACACCCTCTAAGTAAGCACATTTTTCAGGTATTTCACAGTTTCAACATTACTTAACAGTTTGTTTGCATAAGGAGAGCAGAAAGTGTGATATCACTTCCCCTCTGATTCCCCGCAGGCTTAACAGACTCTTTATTTTTGTTACAAATGGCATAAAGCTACAGAATACAATCTCTCCTGCCATTATCAAACTTGTCTTTATACCTCTGTTTGTACAAACTCTTCACAGACGTGTTTTCACTTTCACTTCTCTGCAACGAATGGTGGCTGGAGACTCTGAGAGCAGCAGAGCTTCAGAGTGAGGTGTTTCCACAGAGGACTGCAGCGCGTCCACAGGACAGAGTTTCAGAAAAGACCAATAATCCTCTGACATAAAGCTGCAGTGTTGTTCTGCAGAGACAGACATGTTCAGACAGCTGGAGACAAATGTCAAACACAAGGCCTCCATTGACCCGGTCCTCAGAAACGATGAGATGATGGTTTCAAAGTTTGTATTTACTTCAATGCAGCAACAATAAAAATCTCAGAGAAAGAACCTCTGAGGTGCTTGTAAAAGTGGCAGCAAGAATGGGTTTAAATGAAGCAAATAAAGAGGGATGCATGAAGTAACCAGAGAGAGGACGGCTCAGATGTTGAAACCAAGGCCAGAAAACCAAACAGGAGTTCTGAACCTGAAGCACAGAAAGCCTTTCACCATCTCGTTCCTTTAAAGTGACTCCAATAAAGCTGTACGGCTTAAACAGATTAACTGCCTTATTGTCTGACTCAGGCTGCCAACTGTCTGTGCAGACGAAAGCCCTGAAGCCTGACTTGGACAGAGTTCAGAAGCCACAATCATCCTCGCGAATACCTGATCCACCATCAGGATCATTAGCTGAGTGGAGCACAGGGCTAAAGTTCAGGGACGGGACGGAAAAGGAGTGAAAGAACAACCAAAGTCCAAAGAAATGCATTGAAGGACCTTCAGAAACCCTGAAGAACATCTGATCAACAAGTAAAAAGACCTTAGAGATGACTGAAAAGTTTTGCACAAGGAAACAGAGCTAAGCCAAAGTACTGAACCTTAACTCTAACATAGGTGTTTCTATGAGTCCAACCCGGCAGCGTCTGTAGCCACAGCAGGTGTTAATCAGCCAGAGGGAAAGGAAAATATTCTTCCCAGTTAGAGGTGAGTGGGATCAGAGGGGTCAGAGGGTCAAACACTGTAAACCTGCACCAAATCCAGGCAGGATGGACGAAACAGATCTGAGGCCAGCGTTTGTTGTGTTTCCCCTGTCGGCTTTATTTGTTTTCACAGTAGCAAAGCAAAAGGTGTTGCTGCTTTGGAAAAATGCTATCCAACAACCTCTTTTGCTTCCAAGAGGAGGGAGGAAAATGGGCACATGTGAGCTGAAAGTGCCTGTCTGAGCCGCTTAATGATGCAATCTGGCAGAAACGCAGTGAAAAACACTCTCTCTCCCCTCTGTCACCTCCCCAACCCTCCCTCCTCCCGGCTGCTCCAGCAATGACATCACCTCCCTGACAGGCAACATGGCAGGGAACAGTTGCAGGGCAGCAGGCGGCGGTTGGAAACATTTTCCGACAGCAGTTAGGTTACCTCTAGCTGCCACAGAAGCAGTTCCCAGGATTTAATTCAATACTACTCCACAGTATCTGTTAAAAACATACAATACTGGTCCTCCTAAACATAACTTCTAGACCCCAATAATGGACATCACTTGTGAAATTGATGGTTTGATGGTCCTACAGAGCTTTGTTTAGGAAAACATCATATTGAGGCAGGAAGGGAGCCTTCCTGGTTGGATTAAACCCTGCTGGACCTCTTGTGGCCCAGTCTATGGTCTCTGTGGTCCAGGAGACCAGATCTTATTATCCAAGACATTCTAGACCTTTTCATGACTAACAAACCATGACTAAGTTTCAAAATTGCTAAAACGTTCAATCAAAGTAGCAGATGGTTATAGAACTAAAGACCTGCCCCTCCCCCACCTGTTGCTGTGCACTGCTTGCCAGAAGGATGGCTGAAAAGGAAGACATATTGTGCTGTATCGTGGTGTGGAATCTAACCTATAAATCCTGATAAGGAAACAAAACTTCAAAGCTAAAATCAAAATGTCTGTGAAGCCGGTGACTGCAGGCCCGCTACCAGAACGTACAGCCTAACAAATTACTGAACTATCATTATAAAAATGTATTTATTTTATTAGTTAAGCTGCAGTTGGAGTAACTATTCCTTTACTATTTGAAATAAAAGTATTATTGTACTTAAAGTATTTGTAAGTACAGTGATATTGTGTTACCACAAAGTTATCACACTGTGTAAACACCTAGTAACTCTGTATTACATCTACCGTATGTTCTGGATGCATGACCCAAATTCAGACCATATGCTAAAATAAATGTGATCCTGACTCAGAATTAGCGGTATTTATATCAGCCAGAGGGAAACGACAGAAACTAACGGGGAAATAAAAAAGCTGTGAGTGTGTGAAGTCAACTCTTGCTGCTTCCACTGGATTTCAGAAGGAAAGCAGCAGTCAGATGCTGCTGATTAACGCAGTTAATTATCAACAAGTGTGACCACCTCAATAAAAGCAGGAGTTTTGTCAGCTTGCTGGACTGAAGCATACAGGTGCATTTTAACACAACATCAAGCTGGAAAGACATCAGCAATGACCTTAGAGAAGCAACTGTTCCTGCCAATCAATCTGTGAAGGGTTACGTGTCCATTTATAAACTACTTCATGTACAAGTCAAAAAAATCCAGGACCTCTCATCTGACTCTACATGCCTCAGTCAGCATGTTAAATACTCAAGTTGTTAAAGACTGAATGAGCATGACTGTTTGGAAGGGGTTGAAGGTAAAAGCCTCCTTTTAGCAGGACAATTTAATCTTGCAAAGTTGCATCTGAAAGGAACCGAAGCCGTATGACCATGTTTGAAGAAAGCCAAGCACATCAGCACAAGCATGTCATACCAACTGTTCGGCACGGTGGTGGAGGGGTGCTGATTTCGCTGGTTTGCAGCCAAAGGTCCTGGGTTGCTGAGCCATAATGCACAGCATGTATTTTCCAATTAAGGGCTTTCTGTATGTGAAGCTGGTGAAATGTTGTGGTGCTGACATGGCAGAGAGGAAGAGCAAATAGGTGAGGCTTGGAAAAAGGGAATGGATAAACATGCCCTGCTGTTGTCTTATCCCAGGAACTCGGTGCCTTGGTTCTGTCGGTGTAGAAGGAGTTTTTCCACTACATATCAGGTTAATATACCCTACTTCACCAGTTAACTTTGGTGCATCTCCCATTTAGCACTGAAGACTAATTCACCTTTCCCTTCACATCTGGACGGTTTTTTGAGGAGACGTCAACCTGTCTTCGTCTCTGCTCCTCCCGAGGCCCGACAGCCCCGACGCTGGCTGAAACAAACGGCTGCTCGGCCCGTTGACATTTCCAGCCCTCAGATTTGTTGCGCTGCCAGGCTGACAGCGCAGGCAGATGAATATTAATGCGACTGCCTCCTGCGAGAAGCCACCCGGCCAGAGGAGACGGCTGACAGCTGATGACGAACATGTGGACAACAAGAGCAGGAGGGAACCGCAGAGTTGCTGCTTATCCCCCACCCTGATATTGGGTTTAATTTTGGCTTTATTAGTCAGTTTTTTTAGACAAATCTACTGCTGTTTATTTAAAAGAAGAAGAAACTCCCTTTCAGTTTGTTTTGTTCCCAGACCAGAAAGTTTCTGTGTGCTCCTCTGATCGCTGAGAGCGTTTTAAGACCCTGTAGGCCTTCCAAACCATCTAAATAAAGCTGGCTCCAGTGAGAAAACAAAAACCTTGAAGCAGCCCGACAGCTGAGACTCTGCTGCGTTTTCCTCGGAGCCGCCTCGCCTCAGACTGCTCTCCACAGCAGCCGCGTCTCCAACAAAGGGGCAATTTCAGCAGATATTTCTCCAGCGGGAGTCAACTGAGGACAGCGGCCCGACCCGTGATGAGGGACGGCACAGGGAACAAATATGACTTCATGGTGAGACGCAGGCCTCCGTACGAGCTTCTCTCTGTCTCTGCAGGTCGTAATCCTTCAGGGAGGAGGCGAGAAAATAACATCTCTATGGCAACTGTCGGCCTAAAGGTGAGGCGGCGTGATACAAGAGGAGACGCTTCGGCCTCAAACTGACAGCAATGCTGAAAAATCTGAAAGTGCAACACGGCTTTAGGTCCACAGTGTCTGATAGGGGTCAAACGTTCACCTTTAAAGTCAGAGAAAAGAAACAACAGATTATTGTTTTTAAAGATTATCAAAAAGTTAATTAATCTCGCCCTTAAATAATTCTAGTTACCTGTCAATCGATCCCACAGCTTGAAATACCACATATACCTCCTCTGTGGTTTAAACTCCCTGTACAACATACCAGAATCAGATTGGGTTTTCCTCAGAATTTACAGAACACAGATTAAAGATGCCTGCTGCTGTGAGCTGTCAGTCAGCTGTGTATGAAGACTTAATGAAGGAGCTTCCCCTTGAACCTTTCAGCTGGCTACGTTACCAGATGAGCTCCATACTACACTCTCTGCAACTACGGTTGCCAATGACAACCATTTTATTTTTAAAATTAATCTAGTCTCAGGACCTTTATGGTTGACTTTTTCCAAACGGATTTATAAAACCTACCAATTTAAACAATGACACCACAGGATTAGATCCTACCAGCAGGAAAGTTCCTGGATCTCCAACAACGAAGACGTTTTAGCCTTTAAATGATGTAATTCGCCTAACATGCACTATACCTTAAACCTAGGAGGTAATGAAACAGTCAAGGCTAAACTATTCTTGTAGATTCTTCAAGAAAATACTTGTTCTGGTCCTACCTCTCCAGCAGAACTGAATATGTTTCCTTCAGAGAAGTAACATCAAAGATCTACACGGCCTATACGGAGTTCCTCAAGGGTGAGTCCTCAGTCCCAACCTCTTTCACTATGAAATCCCTTTTCACAGCTACACTGATAATGCCAAGCTTTACATAAAAAAGAGGCATCATCCATCTTCTGTTTCTCCATCCACTCCAACCTCTATCACCTCACTCGCTCTCTGTATGGAAGAGATAAAGGCATGGATGTCTGAACTTTCTTCAACAACCCAGCTCTAAAACAGACGCTGTATTAACTGGGACTCTCCGTCGGCTCCTGGCTTCCCTCATCTCAGCCATATCCTTTTATAGATATATCTCTCCTTTGATTCCCATATAATCTGCCACTGATGACTGGTTTTTTAATTACATATTGCTTGATTTATTTATTAATCTAAACAAATTATCTACCCTCAAAAAACTTCATTTTAGTTTATATTTTCCAGTTACCATTTAGATTTATTGCATACCACCAAGTGCAATAATTAATCACTGCCTTTCTTCAAACCACAATAATAATGAAGACTAACATTTCCATGTATTTCATATATAAATTGTATTCATTTACTGTACGCAACATGTATGAGTTTATACGGTTTTAGTTCGACTGTTTAATGTTGCTTAATCTGTGCAGAAGTGAAACTGATTTGGTCGGCTGCATTAAGTTGTTTTGCTGGCTAATTGGTAGCTCCTAGGGGCCTTTTCTTCAGCTGCTCAGCGTGCTTGTGATGATTTGGTTCACAATCAAACCCTGAAGTGCATCCAAATCCCCTGAAGTTCTTCCATAGTTTAGACCAGTGTTTTCCAACCCTGGTCCTCAAGGGACACCACCCTGCAGGCTTTAGACGATTCCTTGCTTCAACACATCTGATTCAGATGACTACAGTTCAGCAAAAGCCTGTTAATCAGCAATCAATTGACTTAAGGTGTGGTGAAGCAGGGGAACATCTAAAACATGCAGAGCAGAGTGCCTTGAGGACCAGGGTTATGAAAGCTTGTATGAACCGGCTCATCGGTGGATTAAATCCAGTATGTTTTTGTTGTGAGACTGTAGCTTAGATAGAGTTGACGCATGGCAGCATGTATACACCCATATGCAACTATCCCTGCAGACAGGGCAACATTCCCCCAGCACAGAAAATGTCAGGGAAACTCTTAAGGAAGTTTAAGTAAATGAAAATGTATGTGTTGACTTAAAATATTGATGCTGTTTGATGTTGTCTTAGCTAACATCACTGGTTATGTTGGCTGATAACAGCAGCCTTACTGGAAGGTAAAACTGCTTAGAAACAAAGGTTGGGGACACACAGTAACAATTAGCATGTCTGTCGTTGACATAAACGGCCTACTGCAGCTTCCATGCGAGGCTCGGGCTCCCAATGTCAATTTGCAAAGACCTGAACATCATTACAAAAGGATATGTCATGAAGAATCTGACATCAGTTTGTGTTCAGTCTTTAAAATGGACCACAGACTCAGAAAACTATACAGACCCAAGATGTGTGTGTTTGGGATCAGGTTACAAAGCAGAACTCTACCAGAAACATCAGCCACCAGCCCTGCTTTCTGTTTATACTGATGAGTCACTGATGGTCATTAAATACTTATTCACAGCCGCTCTCACAGGTAAGGTAAAGGAGTTCATTTATGCTGCACAATATCCCATCCAAAGGTCAGACCGCACCCAGATCCAACCGCCCACGGGTCAGTAAAAGCATCCGCTGCTGCGGTGACAACAGCCACAAGAACAGACCGTCAACCTTTTACCCGAGTTATCGTGTTCAGTTAAAAAAACTCATGAAAATTATCATTAATGTGATTTTCTAGCAGCTCATCTTATCTTTTTAATGCGTCTATAATTAATTTACTGGAAGAAACTGCAACATTACTTTTAGTGACAGGTTGTTAGACTTAATTAGTCTCAGTGTTTTATTTACTGTTTATGTTTTTCCACCAATGAAGTCATATTTGCTTACTGATAAACATTTTATACATAAACAGTCCATTGAACATCTGACAGAATCACTCAGATAACATTAATCAGATCAATAGAAACAAGTTAAATTGCTTCATCTGGTCTAAACGTTACAGCATCAGGAAGTCCTGATTTATTCAGAGTAAATTTATTTCACTTTTTAATGCAATATTCCTTCTTCCTGAGTTTAAATATCTTCATTTATTATTACTCATTTGACTTTATGCAGCAGCACCACCGAAGGTCAGCTCCTAGACGTGGGTTGAAGAAGAAAGGAGATGTTTCCCTGAGTTTATCTTTAGGGTTTAATGATCCTGTCCTGAGCAATAATCTTTTCTGGGAATTAGGAACCATTTCCAGGTTTAGATGCTACAACAGCCCAACCATGAAAATACAGTTCACCGTTAAACAGGCTTGTTAAATCTAACAATTTAAATGTAACAAAACTTGGCATCACAGTTCCTGGATCTCCAACAAGGAAATACATTTCATACCTTAAACCTAAGTGGAAATATGAAGCAATCTAGGCTGAAAAATATGTGTAGCTTCTAGAACAAACAATAAGTACAGCTGGGGATAAAGTTTTACTTAAAATGAGCCTTTAGTTGCCTGCATGAGGGTAATTTCATTTAAAAATCACCTCAGATCACCTTAAACACCATAATTACTGACCATCTACACATTCACCCCAGTATTTATCATTATAATAAAATCAACTACATTCCACAATCCAAAGGTCAGATCTCCTTATTTTTCAATTTGAAAATGCATCACAGCAGTTCTGCAGCCAAAGACCTGCAGCAGAAAAAGTCTCTGTGCTGCAACAAATTAAGATCATCAAATAAATCCATCTCACAGCAGCAGGTTCATTTCTGGAAGGAAACTGAGTAGAAAATGACATGCAACCACTGACAAGAAAGAAAATGCATATTAGTTTCTGTTTGCAGCTCAGAGGATGTGAGTAATTCAGTAAAATGTCAGCGTGTGAATACGTTCCAGCGAGCGTCGGGGGGATTACAGAGTTTAGCCGTTTATCAATAAAAAGACGCCTCAGAGTTCAGGTCAGACTGACAGAGAGGAAACTGACGTCTTTGTTAGGTTCTTAGGAAAAATGTTCAGGATGACGGTGGCTCAGCTGGGAAACAGACTTTAGCTTCATTTGGAGGTGTTTCTTCCTCCATCAGGAGCAGCTGGAAATAAACAGGAATGATCAGGGAACTACTCGACAAATAGACTGGAGCCATCCACCCTGGTTCTGTTTCATGGTGATTAATTGCAGTATTTTGACATTTAATGCGGCGAACCAAATATCTTCAGGTGCTGAGAATCCCAGATTATGATCTCCAGTTTCAACATTTTACACTAAATACTCATGTCTCGAATACTGACGACTATTCCGCGTTTTACATAATTCAGGTTGTGCTTGGAAGAACAAATAAAAATAAAATGATTTATCATAGTGAAAAAGGATAAATGATGTGACTGAGCTTTACTTTTTACCATAACTGGACTCTAATGTGATTCCAGACGATTCTGGTAAACTTTAAGGTGTTGCATAAAAGTCAAAAAGTGCTGAAAGAGTTTCCCCAACATGTGGCACGAAAACAAAAATCTGACTGATTCTGCATCCTGATGGGTTGATTATATCAGCAGATGAATTTAACCTAAAATTCATCAGACATAATATATTTCAGAGGAATAATCTTCATTGAATGCATTTAAAGTCAAGTCAGAACAAGTGATACAGGCTCAGAAATAGAGTTATCCATTTGTTCTGAGTCTATCGTCTGTAAATTGGAGAAAAGCTGGATTTGGAGGAAATGATTTAATCCGTCTGCACCTTTATGAACAACCAACCTTCGATTCCTCATGTTGACTCAGCAGAGCCTGATGAGAGCGATGCTGATGCTCCTGCTTGGGAACGGCTCCTTCAATTTTCCCAAAAGCTCCACTATTGAAACCTACACCAGCAGCTCCTTTCACCACCAAACCAGGTTCATTTCTCTCAGTGGCAGTTTCCACACTGACGGGTCATTTCATCAGGCAGAACGACTCAGACATCCAATCTACTATAGATCCAGGAGTCTGGATTTTAATCCAGAACGGATCAACTGGGATGATGAAGTTTACTCCTAAACGTCTCATTGATCTCCAGTCAGCCTCTTTAAAAGGCTCTTGATGCAAGGCTGTTACTTACTACAGTATCACTGATTTTCAGCAAAGTTGGGATAGGAGAGATAGATTTATCCCCCTTCCGTCTTTATATTCTCCTTCCAAGCAGTCAGACTTTCTTGTAATCAAGTCTATGGGCTCTCTCAAAGTATTTTGATGGTTTTCATTGCTTTTGCACTTATTTTCCCTTCTTAATTGTACAAATCACTTGTATTTCACCTGTAAATCATCGAGGCATACTCAAAACGTCCTAAACTCAAGGGAGGAGCCAGTGTAGTGGCAACAAATACCAGACAATTTAGCAAATGCAGAGTTTTAATCTGGATCTCAAGACACTTTGTTACTCGCAGCTTGTCAAAAGACACAACTTGTTTCGATTAAATCTACAAAAACAATCATAATATTTAAGATAATAGCAATCCTGTCTGGAGTTTCTGCTTTGCATGAAAAAAAGATAAAAGAAATGCAAAGAAAAGTCTTAAAGAGATAAACATCTTAATGCTTTTATCAACATGCTTTATCCCTGAGATTACAATGTTTGCTGACGACACTGTGGTTAGATTAGGAAGCAAGGTGGAACAGAGGCTGGAGAAGAGGAGCAAAACGCAGACGAAATCAGTCAAAAACGTAGGAGTCAATGAAAGGGAGAGTGAACGAGGACAGAAATAAGAAGTGGATGAGTGTAAAGTACCTGAGGTCCATCAACTTAACCTCAGTCATTACTGACCTTACTGTGTAAGACGCTTTATCATCGTAAATATGCAGAAATGAAACATGTCATGTTTTCTTCAGAAAAACACACATTTAGGGTTTATCCTGTTCACACGGAGACTCTGCAACTGTCTGCAATCACGCCGATCACTGAGATGATTATTGGGCCACAAAGAGAGTAACTTAAGACATGATTATCAGGAGCGCCTGTCTGAAAACCCTTTAATACGGTGGCTTGGTGGAGGCTGAAGCAGTTAATGAACATAACTCCAGTTGTTCCCACACTGCATCACTGCAGGTGTACCTTACATAAGGCAAACAGTTTGAAGCAGGGGTTCTCAGACATCTCAGTAAAAAAACTCATTTTCAGGTACCACCATCCTGACAGCCATGTTAAAACAGTTATGCTGCAGGACTTGGACTTTATTGTATTATTTCATAAAAGAAAGTTTGCAGCACTAGTGGCCTTTATTTTGTACTTTTCAAAGAAGGCAGACAGGAAGTGGGGTGAAGAGAGGGGGGAAAACATGCAGTAGAAGTCTCTGGATCGGGATTCAAACCTGGGACAGCTGCGTCGAGGACTGAGCCCTCCCTATACGGGTCCCGTGCTCTACCGCTACACCACATGTCACGCCCCGAAGGATGCGCTTTAACTAGAAGCCGGAAGTTTTAAAAATTAACTGAAAAGTCTCCAAGAGCCTGATGTTTCCACCAACCCTGACCACAGAACCTCCCACCAGAGCCGTGGATCTCTGCAGCTCCTCCAGAATTATCAGGAGGCTCTTGGATATTTCTCTGATTAATGCTCTCCTTGCCTGGTGGTGGGCGGCCATTTCTTGGCAGGTTTACAGCTGTGCTCAGTGTTCAAAAGATGATTAAAAGGAGCTCTGTGAGATGTTCCAAGCTTGGGATATTGTTTCTGAACCTAAGTCTGCTTTAAACGTCTGAACAACCTTCTCCCCAACCTGTCTGCTGGGATTCTTGATCTTTATGATGCTGTTTGTTCATTCATGTTCTAACAACCTCCGAGGCCTTCACAGAACAGCTGGATTTATAAGTCAAAATCTGAAACTGCTCACAGTGATGTAGCTGTAAACATTTATTCTTAAAGCCCAGAGGAGCTGGATTTTTGAAAAACGCTCAGCGAGACGAATCGTTTCAGGTTATCCAACTTTGGGAACCTCAAAGGAGCCGGCTGCACTGTGAGGCTGGGGAGCTTGGAAACTGCAGGATGCAATGCCTTGCTCAAGGGCTCCTTATATCCCTCTGAGGCTCTGCAGGAATCCAAGCAGACACCCCCTCCTTCTCTCCTGTGACGAGGGGCTCCAGAGGGGGTTGGTACATGAAAATCACAAAATTGGGTCAAAGTCTGAGAGACGTCGCTGTGCATTTACAGCGTCAGCTAAGCATGTAAATAATGCAACGGGGCATCTGACCCCGTTTCTCTTGTTTACATAAAAAGAAATTTCACATGAAAGTATGTCACCTTTTCTCCCCACTCCTCCTCCTACCTCATCTGCATCTTCTCTCATCCCCTGAAAGCAGAGCACTGAGAGGATTTACACTCAGCTGTTTAAAAAAACGCTTCCTCTGGTTTTCTCCTTACAAGGCTGAGCCCCGCGGAGCCTCCAGACTCCATGAGAAGCAAGGAGGGAAAACAGCTGAAATATGACACTGAGATACTGGGAGATTTCTCCCAGCGGGCGTGACAAAAACCCCAAATCTGGGAAAAAATAAAAGAAAGGAGGGGGGGGGGAGGCTAATGGAAAAATCTTTAAAAAGGGTTTCTTCCCTGGTTTCTTGAAACCCCCAAACCCCCAAGTTTTGGCGAACTTTTGGCCCGTTTAATAAAAAAAAAAGGGGATAAAATTTAAAATCATTCATCCCTTTTCCTCCTCATGGAAAACCCCCTGGCTGCGGTTGTGGGGTTGGGGAAAACAAAAAATACATGAACCAAAAAACCCAGAAAAAGAAAAACGTACAGCAGGTGGCTCCACGGCATGGAAAATGTACCTGGAAGTAAAGTCGGAAAAACATCTAAACCCCATTTAAGACTAAAAAAAAAAACCGGGGTTTTTTTGGTTTTTGGTTTTGAGCTTTTTTTTTTCAGGGAAACCCATGAAAATTTGGATTTTTAAACCCGGGACGGGGTCGGGAAAAGGGGGTTTTGGAAAGATGTCACTTTTAGGCCCTGAAAATTCCCCCTTAAAAATTTTTCAGGGGGGGATTTTTTTAGACCCATTATACCCTGAATTTTTTCTATTTGGGGGAAACCGCCCAAACATGCAAAAAAAATTAAATTTCCCACAGTTTGGAATTTTTTTTTTGGGATATTTAAAAAACCCTTTCCCCCTAAATTTTAAACCCATGAAAAATGCAATCAAACAACACCTTCACCACCACATCCTCTGCATCCACATCCCCACCTCCTCCACCAATCAGCACCATGTGTGCATTCATCAAGGTGGACCTCAACTTGTGACACTTGCAGTTCTGCACTTTTCCAAACCGCCGCACAAAAGCCCCGGAGTGCCCATCCCCCCAAACACCCGACCCAGAAGTCCTCCAAACGGGAGAAAAGGGCCCCAAAAACCAACCCCACAGGGAAAAACCCCCCAGGATTCCCCTCCGATAAACTCCAGCTCCGCTGGGGCCCTTTGGGGGCCCAAACCCCCCGCGGGGGAAGGGGGCCCCGGGGGCCCCCGGTCCGCCCTTTTTCCTCCCCCCCAAAAAGCCGACTTTAATCTCTGTTTTCCGGCTCTTTACTGCTTGTTTTGTCCCGCCAGGATTTTCCTCGGAAAAACTCCCCAGAAAAAAAATCCAAAGTCAGTCCCAGTCCTTTTGTTCAGCGTTTTGGGGTTCCCCTGTGGGGGCCAAGGGGGAGACTCCCCAAAAAAAAGCGGGAAGTTTTTAGTCAGAACCCGGGTGGAAAATTCCGGGGAGAGTTTTTTAAAAAAAGAGAGGCGCCGGGGGCCCCCTGTAAAACTTCTGATAAAGCCTGGATTTCACTTACTCAAGTAGCAAAACATTTAAATAAAGAGGGGGAAAAGTTATTTCTAACTTAGAAAAAATTTTAAAACACTTCAACATTTATATCAACATTTTAAAATTTTAAAACAGTAAACAATTTTTTCCCGACATGTCTGGGCCCCCCCCCCTTTGCAAAGAGAATAAAAAAGTAAAATAAAAAAAAGCATTTCATTGTTGCATGTTCACCAGCTGGATAACACGTTACAAAATTAACAAAAAAAAAAAGTAATTAATTATTTAATCAGCTATTAGCAAATCAATTTGTAAAAATATATGATCCATGTTCATAAGTATTTAATAAAATAAATACAAAAATGTAAATTATTATAAATGTAACAATGCTTTTTATTTGTTACAACATGGTGGTTACTTTTATTTATGGTCCTCACTCACCGCAACGGTCTTCTTGATACAATGTACGATATGAATAATATGATGGAAACTTTGCTTAAACTATGCACTGGCTAAAATAATTATAATAAATATTAAATACCCTTCATGTGCTTTTACTTTGAAACTGAATTCTTCAATTTTCATCTTGTTAGTTTTTCCTAACTTTATTTTACTCGCAGGTAGAAAATAGAGGACCAGAGCGATTAATTGAAATAGATCTTGTATATTTGTTTCATCAGTTTAAGGGGAGAACTGAGTTACTGAGTGTTCATGTCTCAAAGCAAAACTATGTGGAAGAAATACAGCCGATGATGAACCGATAAACCACCAGGGGGCGCCAGATTTAGGTTTTTTGTTTTATCACAGCTTCAAACTGTGTTTAGAGCTTTCATCAACTTATATGCAGATTTTTCTTGCTAATTTTTTTAATATTCCTTATTACTCTTAATGAAATAATGGTCACACTACCTAAAACATCAAGAAACACCTGAATCGTACATCTTAGACCGGACCACATTCAAAAGTATAAAGGACACAGATGAATGGACATAATTAACATTTCTGACTACTTAGTTCTTATTAGTCTATAATTTACCAGGAAATTTTAGAGCACGTCATGCTTTCTTCTGCTGATAACCTTTATGGAGATTCTGATTAAAATTTTCCGACAGGACTTGGTACCGGCCCACACCGCCTAATGTGCCAAAAGCTGGTTCAGTGACCATGGCGTTTCTGTGCCTGATGTGCCAAGCAAACTGGCCAGAACCTGAACCCCCATAAAGACTTCAAGAAGCATTGTCAAGAGGATGATGAGACACCAGACCCACTGAGGCAGATGACCCGACGGCCGCCATCAAAGCCACCTGGGCTTTCATCACACCTCCATGCCACGCCGCATTGATGCAGTAATTCACGCAAAAGGAGCCCCAACCAAGTATTGAGCGCACAGAAAATCCAAAATCCAATTTATTTATAAAATAAATTTTAAAAACAGCAAGTTTGCAAAAACTGCCGTGCAAAAAAATAAAAAATAAATAAATAAAAGAGCTAAAAGCAAGACATACAACAGATATTAAAACACTCATAAAATAGACCAGAGACATTAAAGAACATATCAACTCCCACCGCCAAACTCTATTGAAAAAAAAAAAGTTGATTAAAAAAAAGACCCAAAAACAAGTTTCCGCCTAGTTTTTGAACTGCAAATTGAATATGATGAGGAGCTAAAATTATCCGGACCTAAATTATATCATACGTAATCATACACGGGTTTTTAATCGTCATTTGAATGCAAAGTGGTGATAAAAAAATAGCCTGAGTTTGCTGCCACCTGGTGGCCACTCGGGTTACAACGTTTTAAAATTGCTCCCTTCTTTAAATAAATTACACATCAGCCTTAAACACTATGAAGTGATACTTTTTTCATGTTAAACTGTGTATTTTAATTTAAAATCTTAACTTCTTTTGTTAAGTAGTTTGTTCAGAGACGACTCAAACTGCGTCTGTTAACTGTGTCACTGGAACCATAATCTGAGGCCGTCTGAAGAAATTTACCAAGATTCTGGTTCAGAATGAATATGTTTATTTTTTATTATACTGGACATTCATTTTTATATTTAGTCAGAAATTCATATTTATTGGTATCAGACACTGGCCACTTTATTAGGTCCACGTATTTAATCGCTTATTAACACAATCAGCCTATCAAATGGCAGCAAGAACCTAAATGTATTTACACATCCAGATGTGGTGAAGCAATTTGCTCAAGTTTAAACTGAGCATCAGAATGAGGGAAAGAGGCCATTTAACATACTTTAAACATTGGATCGTTTTGGTACCAGATGAGCTGGTCTGTTTTTCAGAAACTGCTGATCTGCTGGGATTTTCACACAACCATCTCAGGTTTACAGAAAATGACCTGGAAATGAAAAAATACCCAGAGGGCAGCAGCTGTTGATGTCAGAGGTCACTCATGACAACTGATGTGTGCAGAAGAACATCTCTGAAGGTGCAACATGTGGAACCTTGAGGCAGATGGGCTAGACCACGCCAGGTGACTCCTAATGGCAGTAAGGAAAAAAATCACAATCCACACAGACTCACCATAACAGGCGGGTCGGCTCAGGATTTGCCATAAGCATGAGAATATGGATCCATTCTATCAATGGTTCTGGTTGGTGGCGGTGTAATGTAAGGAATTGTTCCTGGCACTCTGAGGCCCTTAATACCAGCTGAGCATCATTTAACCACCACAGCCTACCTGAGTGTTGATGCTGGTCGTGTCCATCCCTCTACAACCAGAATGTACCCATCCTCTGATGTCTACTGCCAGCAGGATGATGCACCGTGCCACAACGCTCAAATCATCTGAGACTGGGTTCTTCAAAGTGATCTCCACAGTCAGCAGATCTCACTCAACCGAGCACCTTTAGGGTTTGGTAGAACTTCAGGTTCTAAGTAATAAAGTGGCTGCTGTGTGTAGATTCATTCCAGCATTTTGAAATCACGTGTTCCTGTGTTAGGCCAAGCAGTAACTCTGGAGGAGCTGCAGGGACTCTTAGCTGATAGTCTCACATGAGAGTCCAGAAATCTGCTCTGGATGGGAGGGTAGCGAGCAAACCTGAGGAAGAAGATGCTCTGGTTAGATGAGACCAAACTCCTACAATCCTACAAGTAATAAAATTAACACCCTGAACACAACAGTGTGCTCTTTCAGGGCAATTCTGTAGGAACACCTGCTAGAAGCTGCAAAAGACCTGAGTGGGGTTGAGGTCCACCTTCCAGAAGGACAACAACCCCAACCATACAGCCGACAGTAGGAGACACATCAAACATGTAGAAGAAGAACAAGAAGAGGCTCAGAGTCCCAGCAGGAATATAATCCTAAATATACAGCCACAATAGATTGGTTTAGATCAGGCATTTTCATGTTAAACTTGGACTAGGCCATTCTTAGTCCAAGACTCAAACATTGCTGTTCATATCCTCTGTCTAATGTGAATGAGACTGAGCTGTTTTTAAAAGAATAGGAGCAAATTGGAGTCTCTAGATGGACAAAGCTGGTGGAGACGCCAAAACACCCGCGGGAGTGACTGTGGTCAAAGGTGAATCTACAAAGTATTGATCCAGGGGCGTTGAATACATGTGCATGCCACACTTTTCAGATTTATATTAGTAAAAATGTTGGAAATCCTCGATGAAACCAAAGCTGAAGCGTATAAAAACCTCTCAAAGGTTATGTGGATTTTCCAGCATGAAGAAGCATCATCTCCAGATCAAAAGACCCGTTTCTGTATGACGGCATTAAAAGTTATGGAGGTTCGAATGTTTTTAAGGCCATAAAGTATTTCTGTTAAGAAAACCAGAGGACAAAGTCCTTCAGAGCGCAGACTGGAAGAACAAACACCAGACAGAAGAAGACAACGTTGGCTCTTCAACAGTGTCTAAATCTTTATTTTTCAGTAAGCTACATTTTTTCTCCAAATTAGACAGTTTTACATCATGACACAAGAGTAACTTAAATTATCTAGAGCCGACATGTACGCTTGATTCCAGTCTCAATGGAAGAAAAAAACCCCGGAAAATAAAAACAGAACAACCAAAAGAAGCCCTCTTTACCACGACCTCCATCCCGCTTGAGTTAAAAGTCTTGTGTCCGAACCCCGACACGGCAGGGACTCGGCGATTGTCCACAGCTGTTAGCTCAGGAAGTGTGTTAATGAGTTAGACCACAGTGAGCTGATAAATGAGTCTGAGTTTCCAGTCCGACGTCGTGCCCTCGTCGTCGCGTCTTTGATAAAGTCTACTTCTCTGACGAGATATGCAACCAGAGAGAAAAACCCAAACAAACAATGGCACCGTGAGAACAGGGCGGGGGAGGAGGAGGGTGACGGGCTGATATGAAGCAAACATTTAAAGCCCACTTCCATCCAGGCTGAGGTCCAGAGTTTCTCACCGGTTTTAGTCTCCAAACATTCACAGCCCAGAGATGCTGCTCCGCCTGCAGTCAGAGACGTCCTCAGCTCAGCAACATAATCATCATGTGGGGGAATAATGAGATGTTTCAGATGTTCTCGGTGATGAAGCTCAGTGAGGACACAGACAGCAGGCTGTGTGATGGCACTGCTGTTGGGTTTCTTTAACCATGTCTGAATGGTTAGCACCAGAAATGTGCCAAAAACAACAGAAACACATCCATCAGTGATTCCAATTGAGCCTCAAAGCCTGAAAATGAATCATTTGTACATTTATCATGAAGAACTTCAAAAGAAAGTTGAAGTTTTGACTGATAAACATCTCGTCTCACACAAACAGGTGGGAAACATTTTTTTCTTCAGCAAATTAGACCCAAAAATTTCAAACCAACTCTAGAGGCTTTCGGAGATAATTTCCCACCTGTAGCGCCCCCTGCTGAACAAACAGGATGGGGTGAAAATGTGCTTTAGGAGACATGTCCTTGGAGCATCGCTCTTTGCAGCCCAGGGTCAGGATGGGTCGGGAATATTTCAGCGTTAAACCCGACCTCCAGACAAGCTTCTCTTCCACCAGCTTCAGATTTCCTGCCTTACTGGGGAACTGGCGGCTTCCCGGGGACCGACTCAGAACCGTCGGGGTTCCCTGGTCTAGTTCAGGACCGAAACAAAGAACTCCAACAGATCCACATTAATAAAGGCTGCTAACATTTTAGTTTTAATCCAAACTACATTTCTGTCTGATCAACTTTATGGTCTTTAAAAGAAAAAAAAAGTTCCATCTTCAATCTTCTCGTTTCATTCTAAACTAATCTCTGAAAACTAATCATCCGAAACTCGTCTAATTTCCAGCATGGATGGAAAACGTTCAGCTCTTTCCGAGTGAAACATTAAACGAGATTCCAGCCTTCAGGTTATCGTTGTTCTGCTACGAACAGAAAATGCAGTTTGTTTACACTCGGGAGTCTTAGTGTTCAGATGCACCTCACCTCATAATGCTGTTTGCTGCTCATCTAATTATCTTGATGTTGGAGCAGAGGGATTTTGCTGTAGTAGAAAAATAAATATGTAGTGCTTCTGTATTCACACGCTGGAAATCTGCGGAGAAAGAGAAGCTGGGCTTGTAAAGAGGATGCTCGTCGGTACCACAGAGTCTTTTCTCCTCAGTATGCTTAGTGAGGAAGAGGAGGAGGAGGAGGAGAAGGAGGGCGGGGTCACAGCTGAAAACAAAGATGGAATGCCAACAAAAACCAACGAAACATTTCAGCAGAAACCTAACTCTGCAAACTAATTATTTAAAAAAAATTATTTTCCAAAAGCACAACACTTGTTTTTTTGTTTTTTATACCCTACATCCAGCGACATTATAGTTAACAAGGATCAATATATTTTATAATCATTTTAAGGTACCTCTTATAGTTTTCTGAGTATTTACAACTGTACAAGCAAAGCACATACTTCAAAGTGCACGTTTGTAATACAGTTTGGACTAGTTGCATTTACAGGTTTCTAAGGTTTCCCCCAAAAAACTAAAAGTTGTTTTTCTTTTATACAATTTTTACTGAAACAAAATCAGGGAAAGGAAAAGTAAACGCTGCCAGATTTTCTCTCCAAAAATGATACCCAAAAATATTTTCCACGGCTTCGCTTCGTTAAGCTCGTTAGCATCGGGGGGGTGGGTGATGCTCGTCTTGTAGAAAAGTTAAGGCAAAGTTATTTTTCAAGTTTAAATAAAATTCAAGTTTTTCAAACACTGGATGGATTTTGTTTTACATTTTATGTGTACAGAGACTTTAACATGGATTTTCCCCCCCAATCTTCTCACTTCAAAAAAAAAAAAAACAGCACTGCTTTATAAATAAGAGGATATGGAAACTTTTTCATCATTTTCCACCAATAAGAAAAGAAAATCAATCCATCCAAGTGCATCGCAATCTCTGTCCTTCAGAACAAAAACGAATTATTTTAATTTTTTTAAATCCAAATGAAAAGCAGCACAAAAAAAACAAAAAAAAAGGTTTTCCCTTTTCCAAACAGACTCCTGTTTTCCTTTAGTGGGATTTTTGTTGCAGGAAGACGTGATCGAGACGTTGCGACAGTTTTCAAAGTGGTTCTTGTTTTAAACGATCAACCTGAGCACAACTGATGAGCAGAAAGGGAATGTCCCATTTCCCCCCAAAAAGACTTAATTTCTCTAAACTATTTGACTTTTTGCCACAGTGGCTGCTACAGTAAGCAGATCTACCGACCAAATATCCCCAAAATTCCCACTCTGATCGTGGATTTTCAACACTTCGTTCTGACATTCGACAGCTGCTATCCGTTCAGGTGGAAAAATGCCGTTCCCTTGAACTCTGTGCTTTGATTTCATCTCCGGCCTGCGAAAATTAATCAGCAAAAACCTGGAGCGAAGAGGCCGGGAAAACGCTGTGTAACTTTGGACCAGTTATCCCAGTTAGAGCCAATCCAAGAGTGCAGAAAAACCAGGAGAAACAGATCCGAATCCCACAACCAAACACTAGAGAAGATTCAATGCGAAGGAAGGAGTTTCAATTATTTCTATCCAGGAGGGGAATTTTCCAGACTTTCCTGCTCCAAACCAACTTGCCTGAGCCTCTTTAACATGTAAACAAACAAATCTGTTCATTCACCTTCATCTCTTCCACTTTCATAAAACTATTCCAGGTTTATTCCAGATTTTTCACTTTCTGGATTCTTCAGCTACAAACGCAGTTCTGCACGAGGAGAAATCCCGACTCCAAACACTGCAGCCTCACCAGCACCAACTGCTTCAACAAGAACAACTAATCATTTTCCATAAGAAGTCATCAAAACAACAAGAAAAGGCTTGAAAATCCCTCCTGCAAAACTATGGAGACCAAATTCCCTCCGGTTCTCCTTGTGTTCTACATCTGTGGATGTAAACCAGTAATAAACAAGTCGCAGTCACTGGCTCCAGGAATCCACGTCTAGCACCGTGATCTGGGAGAAATGCTTGGAATCAGTGACGGTGCGCCCAATCTTGTTTTTCCTCCCTGATTTCAGCAGATATTCCAATTAAGTGCAAACACCTGGAAAACTGCCGTTTTTCCAGAGCGTCCGAATGATAACTAATGCTGTCGTGAAGTTTTCCCAGTGTTTTCCGACATCTCAGACTGAAACCAGCTGGATTTGATGATGAATTTTTAAACCCGGCCTGCATCTCACTTCCGTTTACAGTACATCTCTGCTAATAAGACTAAGTGTAACAAACAGGAAAACACTTCCAGACACTTCCCAAAAGATGATTCCGAGTTTTTCCTGAAGAAACGTTTCAATCAGAGACAGTTTGGTGCCGTTGCAGCCCAGCAGGCCTCATTAGCAGGGAAAAGAAAAAACAGGAAGCAGATCTGTGCAGGAAGAAGCAGCCAGGGTGACACCCAGTGGTAACTATCAGTAACTGCATCAACAGTCAAAATCATCAAACGGAGCTGAGGAGAAACAAAAATAAAACATATAACGTTAGTGTAAATAGAAAAATAAACGTTCTGGGATTTGGATGTTAGACGGGATAGTGATCAAAAATCAAGGCTCATATTTAAGATCCAGATACGGTGCCGCTCAACATGCCACAAGCCAACGGGTCACAATGACAACCTAACAAGGCGGATTCTGATTCCCATCGTCTGCTGGGCCCTGCTTCGTCACACTGGGGACCGATTTTTATCCCACGCAGCAGTTCGTTCAGAATTAAGTCTGTTTGGGCCGAGCCGCCTTAACGGCCGCACAGGCACAGCTACAGAGAAAAGAGGGATGTAAAACTAAATAAAACAAAGATTTGAAAAATCAAATAAATAAACTAAAAGAAGAAGAGGAGACAGTGCTCTACATGCACAATAAAGTGCTTTATGTCTGCAAGCCCTGATCCAGAAAAGAAGGCGTCCTCTATGCTTGTTTGTTGACTGGTGATACTGGGATATAAGTTGAGTAGCCCTGACTTATTTACTGTTTTTTAAACTTGAAAGTGGAGCGTAGTGGAGGAAGAAGAGGGGCCGGGAGCCGCCTTACTGCGGGGACTTGGGTGGGGTGTGGTGGGCATCTTTGCTGGAGGTTTTCCCTGGGTGTGGGGGTGGGGGTGGGGAGGCCCACCGCCCGGCCGGCCTTCGACCCTCCTTTAAGGGTCTGCCCTGGGTGACTGAGGCAGGGCCGGCTTTGGAGGAGGGGTGGCAAGTCTCTCGGGCCTTGTGCTCCCCTGATGGGGTAGAGGTGTCGGTGCACTTCCTCTCCTCGCCTGCAGGGGCAGCGCAGCTTGGTTTGGCTTCCTTGGGGGTGGCTGAATGCAGTGATGTGGGGGCATCCTTCGCTCGCTGGCAGATCTCAGCGTAGGAGGGCTTCCTCAGCTCCTGTCGGGAAAAATCCGCAGCTGTGAAAATATTCTGCACACATCTGGACAAAACAATAAGACTTTCACCAACTGTAAGGAGCTTTACGAGCTTCTAAAGTTTAACATGTATGTACCTTTACGAGCTCAGAGACGTTTAGATAATAGATCCAAAACATCTGCTTTTATACATCTGTGTTTTTGGGACACCAGAAACTGAGCTGTGAAATAAAACGGATGTGAAGGAAATAAAAACAGCAGAGCTGAACACTGACCGTAGCAGCACCGTTGACTTGCACTGATTTGCTTGCAGTGGACAGAGTGCCGGGAACACGCTCCACAGATGGCTGTGCCTCCTTCGGCTTCACCTCAGTCACCTTCACCTCCCTGGAAAAAAACGAACGCCAACAGGAAGCTGGTGAAGAAGACTCACATCTTCTCCCTGAACTTCACAGCAGAGGTTTTATGAAACACCTTACAGTGAGGCCGAAGGGACGGGACTGTGTGGCGTGCCGGGGGCTGGGGTCGATGTCGAGGCTGACGGAGCGGTCGGGGTTGTGGGTGAGGGCTGGATGTTCGGAGGCAGCGGGGAGGCGGAGGACCGGAGAGGCTCTTTGGGACCCGCTGGAGGGAGAGCGCTGCTGCTGCTGCTGGAGTCTGGATTTACATTCTGTAACAACATAAACCAGTTAAAGGAACAGTTCCTAAAAAACTGTCTCTAAGCGTAGGCCCTCAGGGCTCGCCGTCGCGTTCCTCTGCTGCCACACATCTGATTTACATAAATGGGTCAATAATAAGCTTTAAGACTTCTTGAGGAGGTGATTGCACTTTTTTCAGGCTGAACTTTCCAGAACTATTCTGAAGTTAACAAGAATTTGTGGGAAATATTTCTACAGTTGGCAGGATTTAAAAAATGAAGGAAGGATTCAAAGATGGAAAATAAGACAAAATTAAGGTTAGGAGAATGAAAGGTTAGAGGGAAGGAAGCAAGGATACAGAGGTAAGAAGGTGGGTAGGTAGGTTAAAACAAATGGGATGCTGAATGTCTGAAAAACAAATGTTTTTCCATTCTCGTATTTTCTGCTTGCCATACTTATCCAGACCTGGAAGATCCTGAAATCAAACTCCATACTTTTTTTTTAAACATGCATAGGAACCCCGAGGAATGCAGTCATAATTTAAATGAGGCGTGCTAGAGCAGACATATCTTAAACATGCAGGACTTTGGGTCCTGTTGGAGAACACCACTCCAAATCAGAGGACCGACAGAAACTAAATAAAACAAAAAGAAATGGACAGAACACATGACTAGAGGTCTCACCCGCTCCTTAGTGGTTTCAACAACCACGCTGCTCCCCAGGCGGGTCTCGAACGCCTCGTCCGTCTTGAGCTGTCCGGCTGCTCCTGGAAGCGGAGGGAAGCTGGAGAGGCCGAGCTCGAAGCTTGGTGATGGAGGTTTGGGAGGTGGCGACTGAGGGGTCGCTCTCTGCATGGCGATAAACAGAATCCGCACAAGACTCAGACAGAGAGGGACTAATGAAGGAGCTACAGCGACGTTGACACGAGAACATTACTGAACGATGACAGGACAACGAGTACTTACCGTAAACTTTTCATCCCTCTTTTTCCTAGAAGAAGAAAGATTTTTCCTTTAGGAAGGAGAACATCTGAATTTCCAAACATCTGACCTAACTTCAGACCTACAGCTAGAAGGTACTCAACCTCAGCAATGAACATGTTGCAGTTTTCTGGTTCTAGCTGATAAAATGCAATAAAACACATTTTTCTTTACAAAGTGTATGAACTGAAAAAGGATTTGAATGTAATTCATTGCAGGTAAAAAACGTTTTTGTGCACACAGACCATTTTTAACTTGTTGTTAGTTTAGGAAATAAGTGAATACACCCATCGCTGGTCTGCAAAAAGGTTTGGTCTCCGATCAGAGGACAGATTTACCTTCCTCGGGAATAATCTGGAATTAAAGGTTCGGTCACCCGGCCCGTGCCCGCGGCGTCTCTGCGAGGGAAGGCCGCCGTGGAGGGTAACCTGGTTCTGGGCTGACTGGAGGGGAGCCGCGCCGGCGGGCTGCTGCGTACTCCATTGAGCCTCTCGCTGGGGAAGCTGGGAAAGAGGCTGGGGCTGTCCAGGAGCCCGCCGCTGCGGTCCACTGGGGGGAGCGTCGGCCTCAGGTGGGGTTTACTGTGATTCCTGAGGGGAAAGTCCAGTGTGACGTGGAGTAAAAATTATTGATATAAAATTATTGTACATGTCTAAAAAATAAAAACCAGTTGTTTCCCTGAGAGATGAAGGTAAGACAGAGCTGAGGTTAGTTTGCTGCAGCAGCTGACAGAACCAGCTGAAGCTCCAGTGTGAGACCAACCTGTTCCTGGGTGAGAAGTGTCTGACTGCGAGCGGCGACGATGCTGGTTTGAAGCTGTGTGATGTGGTGAATCCATTGATGAACTGGTTGTTGTGAAAGGGCGTGACCTGGGAAATGTATTCACTCGTCAGCTTCATGAACAGGAAGTGAACTGGATGCTTCCTACTTCTGGGTTCAGGAAACTCTGAACACCAAATTGACACCATTCAAAACATCTAGAACCATAAAGACCTCAGATCTGGAGTTATTTTCCCCTGCATCACTTGACATTAGGCAGGTATTAAACTGTGTGATTTCCACAAACAAATAACCATGTTGCTTGGCGCTGAGTAGCCCAGCTCATTGGTTCTGTCTAACTTCCTGCACTTTTCTAAAGATTGAAGAAAAATTTGTTTCTCTTTGTGTCGTTTTCCTTCAGTTTGCTCCAGTAAAACAACATCTGGGTCCCTGTACAGAATCTACTGTGCCCCGTAAATGTAAACCTCTGTCTTGCCCACCAACTGCTCTTCCTGCTAATTGTTTTGCTCTTAAATCTGCCACTTTAGGCACTGAACTGTGTGTTGCAAAGCATACCAGCCCTGGGTCGATGAAGCTGTGCGTGGTGGACCAGGCCTGCGGCGTGATGAGGCTGTACAAAGGGAACTGCTGCTGCGGGCTGTAAACAGGTGGGATGTAGTAGGACGTGTAGCGCTGCTGAGCGTACGGGTTCACCTCCACCGGCCGGTAACCGTTCTTTGGCATGAAAGTGTTGATGGCGATTGCCTTCGCCTTTATCCTCGCCTGCAGGAGAAAAAGGATTAACCAAGACAGAGAAACTCAAGAGGGGATCGATGGACCTACACACCAGAACCATATGGTATTCATGAAAAAGTTGATTACTTTTTATTAGAATTAAATTTACTTTGAATGTAAAGATTTGGAATTAAGTTGGATTGATTGTACCTGAATCGTACTTTATCCTAAATGACTGAGTTTGACTAGATAAACTGGATTTTGAGATGATTTCGCTGAATCACTGAAAAAAAGTTTTGAGGCTGGGTTTAGATCAACTGTGGTCCAAACACGGAGCAGACAGAACCAGTGTGTTAACATGAAAACGAAGGAGTGATTAATGAGCTCTCTCACCTGCAGTGATTTCTCCAAACAGCATCTCTGGTTATTAAATATGAATGTTTACTCTGCTGCAAACATGCTGCATGAAAACTTTATGAAGCTCTAAAGCAGATGTTAGTTATTTAAATAAAAGTATTAATTAGTCAGTTAGCTGCTGCTTTGTAAGAGGGAGTTTATCTCTGAATAAATATACAGATGTGAGAGCCACAAACAACTTGATTATTAAATTCCACTGTTCTAGAGTTTAAAGAAGATAAATAATCCATTATTAAATTATATCTCAGAAGGAATATCTCTGCATCATTTAAATTGAAAAAAAAAACACTTTGAACACAGAAGGTCAAACAGAAGTGATTGTGTCCCAGTTTCACAATAAAAATCATAAAATAATTAGTAACAAAACAGCGAGGCTGTAGGTGATAACAGCCTATAGGCTCTAAATGTCCACTTAGCTACCTTAATTGGCTTCCCTTGGAAGGTCTTCACTTCTTCACGAAGATACTGATATGCCTTTGGAGAAAAAAATGAAAACATGAATCAGATGGATGGACTCCTGTTGACCCGACTCGGACCAGTCCACTTGTAAAATACAACCGTTCTTCACATTTTTCAGGTCAGAATTACCTAATTTTCACACTCAAAGGTCTATAAAGCTCAGTGTTTAATTGCTTAACCTTGGAAATACGATGGATGGATAGATGGATGGATGGATGACGGATGGATGGATGACGGATGGATGGATGATGTACGAATGGATAGATGGAGGATGGATGGATGACAGATGGAAGGATGGATAGATGGATGGATGGATGACGGATGGATGGATGGATGACGGATGGATGGATGATGTACGAATGGATAGATGGAGGACGGACGGATGATAATGGATGGAAGATGGATGGATGGAAGATGGATGGATGGATGGATGGATGGATGACGGATGGATGGATGACGGATGGATGGATGACGGATGGATGGATGGATGGATGACGGATGGATGACAGATGGATGGATGACGTACGAATGGATAGATGGAGGACGGACGGATGATAATGGATGGAAGATGGATGGATGGAAGATGGATGGATGGATGGATGGATGGATGGATGACGGATGGATGGATGACGGATGGATGGATGGATGGATGACGGATGGATGACAGATGGATGGATGACGTACGAATGGATAGATGGAGGATGGATGGATAGATGGATGACGGACGGATGGATGATGGATGGATGGATAGATGGATGGATGATGGACGGACGGATAATGGATGGATGGAAGATGGATGGATGGAAGATGGATGGATGGATGACGGACGGATAGATGGATGGATGGATGATGGACGGATGGATGGAAGATGGATGACGTACGAATGGATAGATGGAGGATGGATGGATGGATGACGGACGGATAGATGGATGACGTATGAATGGATAGATGGATGGATGGATGGATGATGGACAGATGGATGGATGGATGGATGGAAGATGGATGGATGGATGATGGATGGATGGAAGATGGATGGATGACGTACGAATGGCTAGATGGAGGATGGATGGATGGATGACGGACGGATGGATGGATGACGTACGAATGGATGGATGATGGATGGATGGATGGATGACATACGAATGGATAGATGGAGGATAGATGGATGGATGACGGACGGATGGATGGATGACGTACGAATGGATGGATGATGGATGGATGGATGACGGATGGATGGATGGAAGACCTACGAATGGATAGATGGAGGATGGATGGATGGATGACGGACGGATGGATGGATGACGTACGAATGGATAGATGGAGGATAGATGGATGACGGATGGATGGAAGATGGATGGATGGATGGAAGATGGATGGATGGATGGATGACGGATGGATGGATGGATGGATGACGTACGAATGGATGGATGATGGATGGATGGATGGATGACATACGAATGGATAGATGGAGGATAGATGGATGGATGACGGACGGATGGATGGATGACGTACGAATGGATGGATGATGGATGGATGACGGATGGATGGATGGAAGACCTACGAATGGATAGATGGAGGATGGATGGATGGATGACGGACGGATGGATGGATGACGTACGAATGGATAGATGGAGGATAGATGGATGACGGATGGATGGAAGATGGATGGATGGATGGAAGATGGATGGATGGATGGATGACGGATGGATGGATGGATGGATGGATGGATGGATGGATGATATTTAGCAAAGGATTTCAGAGTCTGAGGTATAGAGGGCACAGGGTTCACCTCCATGATCACCTGCTCTAGAAGGTGTCTAAAATGTCAGAAGCTGATGTAGAAGATGAAGGAAACCCTGGTGGTACGCTCACCAGGAGCATCTTTCAGGTAGAACCAGCGTCAAGACTCCCCGATTGGAGCAAAACATTCTCAAAAGTTCTGGTCTTTATCATCCAGACAAAGGGAATTACAAATATATTTATCCATATATATTTCCTCTTCCACACATATCCAGGCCTGGAAATAATCCAATAAAAATCCCAACTTTCACCCATGTTTCAAAGCTAAGTAGAACCCCAGATGTATGAAGCGGGGTGTTTCAGAGATTCAGAAGAAGTTTTACCTGCTGTGCATCTGCTTCTGATTCAAAGGTGATGAACCAGTTGTCGTTGTAGGCAAATTCACAGTTGATAAACTTGGGTAAATTGTTCCCTTTGAAAAGGGCTTCCACCTCCTGGAAAAACATCAGGAACACCATTCACTGAGGAGAACTAGAACATGTTCCAGAAGCTTGAAAACAAGCCAAGATTATAAAAACAAACGCAGTTTGGAGACAAACATTGAATCATCAAAGAGCCTTTTCTTTTAAGGGTTAAATAAAGGAGCTTTTGGAAGAAGAAGAGGAAACTAGAAATAATCTAGATCTGGTTTTATTCTGGGCGTCTTAGAAGTAATGAAACACAGAGGTCAGTACTTCATGACAGTGAACTGGTTTCATCAGTGAAGTCAGAACACACCTCTACAGGTGTGCTCTCTGGAACCTCTCGGAGGATCACAATGCAGCGATTCTGATTGGGTCGCACCTTCTCCCCCTTCTCGTCTACCTGGACCAACGGCAAAGCTGCAGGACGGCACACACAGAGAAGCTTCAACAATAAAAAGGTCAGCAGAACATTGGTTATACATCCTGTCATGTTTTGGACTGGTTCGCTTGTAGCAAGAAAGTCTCTGGTTTGAATCCCGGGTCCTTTCTGTGTAGTTTGCATGTTCTCCCTGAGCAGATACGGGTTCTGGTTCTCCTCTGGTACTCCGGCTTCCTAAGTATGTCAGTGTAACACATTCAAGTCCTGAACTGTTTTTGAAATCACCCAGTAGGTGCTGGGGTTTGGATCAATATCCCTCTGAAAGATCCGACAACGACCCGTTTTTCAGTTTTTATTCATACTTTCTGCGGGATTCCTTCAAAAACGAATCATTTCGAGGCTCCTGACTGAGACTCAACAACAGAACATTTGTGGCCCTCCAGCAGATGGCGCTGATGCAGACGGGCACCTTTATCGTATTCATTATTAAGGCTGAAGTCAGAGTTTTTCTGATTAATTCATTTTCTAAACAAATCAGACTAGTTTGTTTCATTAAATATTGCATGTTTAATTTATTGGTGAGCAGAGGTTTTTAATTTGAATAGAACATTTTTAACTATGGCCCCCTGAGTACTTTCAGCCGGTTTTGGCCCGCAATGCCAGCACCACTCCAGAGTCGGTCTGAATAATTACTTAATTCAGCTCCAGCATCTAGTTATTCTCAACTAGCATCATCTCTCTGACGTTTATCATTAAATGCTTCAATGTTAATGCATTCAGCTTTCTAGTGGTTTGCTTACAGCCTTCACTATTCTTCAAATTAAAATGTAAGAGCTTGTCGGGCCACAGATCGTTGAGCCATGAAATAAAAAACAAGCCTTTAAGGCAGAAAGCTTTAATTTAGGCTGTAAACTCAGCCTGTGTTTAAATCACAGGTAGGCAGGTAAGACTCTAATGGTCACACCTTAATAATCTGTCCTGGGAAATCAGTCTGAACTACTTCCTGCAGCTGAATGATTTCACACAGTTTGGTTTAAACTGGTGGTTAAACATAGAGGTGGAATGATGCATGCTGGGAGATAGCAGGGATTTACTCACATCGTAAAATGTCCACTATCAGCTCCACATCAGTGCTGAGCTTCTTGACGTGGTCCAGGTTGGCCACCGTCACAATTGGCACATACTGGTCGCTGTCCATCTGGGAGATGAGGTACATGTCACTGGCCAGGTTCTCCCTGACAGATGAAGAGGAAGCAGACGTGGTTAGGGACATTTTAAAGCAAACCAGCTCACAATATAACGTCTCGGTCAGATCGACTGGACAGAAATCAGTGACAAAGCAGCTGATGTCCAAAGAATAACTGGAGACCTCTAGACACTGAGGGACCACTTGATTTTACGAGTCAGTCCAGCCCAAATAAACCTGTATGGGTAAACAATGCGCATCTAATAGTCATCACCTATTTCACTTGCTTTGCTTGGCTGCTTTCTTGCATCAAGATGTTTCCTGAAAAGAAAACGTTGAACCGCTGAGATTCTCTGTTTCAGTTTCTGCATTAATCATTACCCAGGATTAGAACCAATCAGAGCACACCTGGTTCCTATGAAATGTTTTAATCTAATGTCAGAAACTATTGAGGAAATGTAGGAGAAAAAGAATGTAATTTTGTGAGAAATTGACTTTGAAGCTGCAGCTTTGTCCAGCACTGCAGAGGCGTTTCAAACTATGAAACGGGCCTTTCATTCAGACCATGCCTGACGCCTACAGAAACACAATGACAAACAGATGCCTGGTCCGGTAAACAGAGTCCAGTCTCATTCAGGACAGACACCGGCCTAAATAAATGATTTGTATTTGGTAAAAGCAGCATGCTGGGATTTTTTTTAGAAATCATTGATGATGGTAAACTTCAATCAGAAAATACTTTCATAACAGCTTTAAACTCATAAGATGCATAAAGACCAAGAAGGTGGAGCAGCCAGAAGGAACGGCCTGATTTACATGTAATTTGATACAAATGTAGATCAGTGACGCAAATGTTTTACTTCAGAAGCACACGTCTGATGACGCATAAGTTTCATGTCTGCTGAGGTGGTTCCGGCATCGGGTCAGGATGCCTCCTGAGCATCTCCATCTCTGGCCATGCTCCACTGGCAGGAGACCCCCGGGAAGACCCAGAAGTGGCTGGAGGGACGATACGTATCCCGTCTGGCCTGGACACACCTTGGGATCCTCCAGAATGAGCTAGAGGGTTTTCCCGGGTAGAGGGAAGTCTGAGGACACGGCTGCATGGATAACTGGTCCAGGAGGGAATGACCAAACAAATAACACATGGCGCACCCCCCGCCCCTCCAGAAACACAAACAGCAACAAGATGGAAATAAGTCTCGGTCCAGTTTTACTTGTGGAACCGATACAGATATGTTAAAAACACCCAACATCAGCCGATAACGATGTTAATGCCGATATATTGTGCATTCCTAACAGTAACGTTAATCCAGCTCATAAGGAGCTGGCTGCCAGTCTCGAGGTGAAGGTGGAGGTGGAGGTGGAGGGCCTGTTGCAGCAGTGTGCCAAACCAGACCAGGGTAGAGGAACTCACTCCAGAACTTTCTCTGGCAATTTACTTAAGGAAGTTTAAAGCAGAGCAGGAGGACAGGAATGTTTCATAGTTCTGAAGCCGTAGTTTTTTATGACCATGGTATACAATGAGACCTGCATCTGGACCAAGCCTACTATGGACAAAATGTGTTGGTGTAAGGTTCTCGCCTGGCCGGTCAGGAGCTTAAATCTTTCCCCAAACACACAAGCTTGGGACCAACACTGAGGAACAACAGCACGGATCTGCTGGATCTTGGGGCTGAATGTGGGCTGATGCAGCAGAATCATGCAAGAACTGCATGACTCTGTTTCTGCACTGAATCACAGCTTGTATCCGGGCCTGAAGGCTGGTCCTACTGACTTGGAACCAGCGCTGAGTCTGTACTACAAACTCTGTTCTCCATTTGATCTGATCTACATGAAGATGTATTTTTGGGATGCCCTCAGGTGTGTGTGTGTGTGTGTGCGGTTGGACTGTTCTGAGTTGCTCTGAGATCGACTAGTGACCAGTCCAGGGTATATCTGCCTTTCTTCCAGTACCAGTTGGAGATAGCCACTGGTCTGTTCTGACCTTTTAGCCTTTTTGTTTATTTTCTGGCAGACTCTTTTTATCTGTAACTGCTGGATATAATTTAAAACATCCACAAAAATGTTCCTGTCCTCCCTGAGATGAACTGTTTGACTATTAAAGGTGTTTTCTGAACCTTGTTTACCTGATCAGAGGTTTTCTGGTTTAAAGTCAATTTAATGTGAAAATCCATTTTAATGCATAGATAAAAAGAGCCTCTCTTTCTGGTAGTTACTTCGCTCTGTTTCTGATCACTGGTTTTAGAGTCTGCCCAGACGGATCATTTAGCTCTTATTCAAACAATAAGAAGTCTACCAGCTTTTATACAAGTTGTCATGGTACCCCATCATGGTAAATTAAGGTGCCTTCAACTCCTAAACACATTCAGGGTTTTCTATCCTGAATTTCTCATCAGATTTGGCACAACAGTCTTGATCAACACTGGCTAACATCATCATGATCAGCAGCAGGCTTCAGGGTGGAGTTTCTGAATCAACCAGGGGGAAGTAAACAGTAACACACCCTGAGCAGAGCAGATCCATTCCTGTTTTCTGTGTTTGTTTGCGTTCACACGTGTGGCCGGTCAGCCGTCCCATATTTTCAGCTGCCAGCGGATGTAGTCCCTCGAGGACACAAACAGCTGATAACCTTAACGTCACACAGACCACTGTGGCCCTAGAGGTTTAACCAACGTGGAAAGTTGATAAGAATGTAGTCGTGTTGTGGTGTTGGCAACCCGAACCCACAGAGTTTCACAAGAAAGGAAAAACAGACTCGATCCCACTGTGGACCAAAAAGGCTGCTGCTATTACCAGAATCTTCTGTTTGTGGCTCAGTGTAAAAGATTCTCTCCATTAACATGTGGACAGCATTCAGTGATCAGATTTTGCGGAGAAAAAACTATTTTTAAGAAGGAACAATGACCACAGTGTTAATAATTATACATGATGGCTTCACACTGAGTCATCGTAGCTTTGTTTCCAAGCAGCAATCTGTTTTCACTCGACGACATCCTGAGGTAAACTAACTCATAAAGCTTTGTCAAACATCGGCTAACCGTCACTCCATCCATGGATGCTGCTGCTCATCAGAGACGGGTCTTCAGCAGCCTGCTGCTGCTCATCTGGGGGGACTAAGGTGTAGCCAGGCCAGATGAGACAATCATTCCAGTGGGTCTTGGTGGGCACAGAGGTCCCCATCAGTGGGACACAACACCTGCCTAGGAATGAGGCCAGAAGGTATCATTACCAGACCTCCAGGTCTCACTGAAGAGGAGAAGCAGCGACTGAGCTCCTAAAAATGAGTCCAGCCACCCAGCAGCTCATTTCAGCTTAGCCGTCCCAATTCTTGGGCGTTACGACCGAAGTAACAACCTGGGATGAAATCGGTGGCCCCACTGAAGGATTCGCCCCTCAGTTCCACCCTCTTCACCATGACAGACCAGTACTGCATGCGAATCAGCTGCTTTATACCCTGCTCTGTTCAATCCTCCTTCATTAACAGGTATCCAACATACTTCAGCTGCTCCACTTGGTGAATTACATCATTTCCAACCACCGACTGCAACCCTCTGGAGTACAACTTTCTACAAGGCAAACTGGTCTGGAAACTGGAATCTACATCAAGGAGACATTTCAGACCATTGAGGGATTTGTTTCTACCAAACTGGTTTCAGTGGTAAACTGGTGGTAAAGCTGGCTTCGCAACGCCTCTTTGTGATTCCACCACCAATAACCTGATGCTATCTTAGCATCAACGTTCAGCTGGGCCAGAAAGTAAATCTGGCTTTTACCAGGGGCTTAAGGTGTTGCCATGGAGACCAGCAGCCAATCAAACTCTTCCTAGCGCTACGGTGGAAACAAAACGGTTAGCTTTGCTTTTAACTGGATAGATTTAACCCTAAACAGCGAAAACAGATTTAACAGATTAAAAGCAGAGAAATAACATGAACTCATCAACTCTTATCTTCCCGTTTCCTTTTTCATCACCTGACACAGATGCTAAGTAGGTCGAAGCGCAGCATACAGCCACAGTAGCCAAAAAACTATTTCTGATTCAGTCATTGGTGACTTTGACCAGACTGAGCTCATTGGTTCAGATCCTAGATGAAGCCACATAAAGAGCTACTAATACCTCTGTGTGCTTTTCCTGAAAGACTGAAAGTACTCCTGGACCTGAGCTTCTTTGTTTTTTGTGTGTTTACTCCTTTCTCAGACACCTAGTCGGTCGCATCACATGGCAGTTTATTCTAATCCAGGTTGTGCAGGAATTGGGATTATGCCTTTCCACTGTCGCCACATGCATGCTCAGTATGAGGGGTTGCAACAAAGTTAACAACTTGATGCAATGAGCCCTCCACTGTCTCCATATGCTCACTCAGGAGGAGGGAATCCTGCAGGGGGAAGTGACTCGATGCACTGAACTGCATTCTTCAACACTTTATTATCAAGAGCTGTTAATAAATCCTGCTGGAAACTCCAGTTTGCAGCGCTGCAGGTAAACAGATTCCCTTACAGAACCTGTAACGAACCGGCAGTAGCATCAGCTCCGAATAAGCCCTGAAACTGGAGGAAAGGTTCTATGAGCTGGACTCACCGGGACAGGCAGAACTCCAGGGTCTTCTTCAGGTGCTCCCTTAAGCCCTCCTGGGTGTTGTCAGGCTGAGAATCACTGCCTGATGACGAGACGAAAGAGAAAAATGGTTTTAATAAAGAGAAAAATTATTTTTCAGCAGCTTGGTAGAAAACAGACAAACTGTACCAAAAGTGAAATGAATGGAAGGGCATGTAACAGAACAAAGAATATTTAAAACTGAACCAAACAGGAGAAAAACATAATTCTTGGCAAAAACCTCCCTTCTAGAGCTTAATTATGTGACTGATATCCATCAGTTAATTTAAAGTAGTTTAGGGTTTGAATCTGTCTGCATCCCTGCCTGCAGAGGACAATCAATGCACAAGACTCCTGCAGAACACTGTGGTCTCAAATGGATCAATTTAACTGAAGTTGAGACGATGTTTTCTAAGATTTCTGTGAATCTTCTCCTCCTCAAGCTGCGTTATGGTTGTTGTCTCCTTTTCAAACAGAGAGCACTTGGAGATAAAACTCTGTTGACAGGATCCTGCATGGAGAGGCTAATCACATTTGAATGCTGTTGTGAATTAAATCTTTAAGTGGCCACTTGCCTCCAAAGAATGAATTAAATGGAGACGAATGGAGGACTACTTAGATGAAGCGGTCTCATTCCCATCAGCTGGACTCACAAACAGAATTCAAACTGTGTTGCAGGTCCTGCTAAACAGGGGATTCACCTCTAATTACCTAATGATTTATCTGCTGGAGCAGAACGGGCCTCCTCAGCTGAGACAACGTCCACACTGCATAATTACGTCCTAAATCCTCGCAGTAATAAAGACATGAAGGCATACACATTCACAATGACCTCATCTGAATCGCTGCTGCTTTTAATTCCAGATAATTACTTCACCAACTGGGCTGTCTCTGTCTGGTTCTAAGTGCCACAGCTGTTGGACTCTGAAGGCGGTGTAGATGTATGTGAAACCTCTGGACCCCAAAGGAACCACTCCTTACAAACCAACCAGTCACTAACCAGCCCACCTGTGTGCCCTGGCTGCCCAGGCTCGGGGTACTCTGTGTAGGCGGGCTCCAAGCCCTCCAGTGTGACGGTGGCAACGGGGGCCGGCTCTGCCAGCATTACTGGTACCGGTGGAGGCTCATCTGGGTCACTTAGCTGAGGCTCCTTGTAAGCTTTGTCCTCACTGGCTTCAAAGCCTGTGGCAATCAACAAGGGCAGTTGTAGTTATGGATAAAACAGGCAGTAAGATGATGAATATCCTCTTAAACCTGGAACATCTGAGCTCTAACCAAACATTAGCTTCATGCTAACATAAGCGGCTAATTTTTTTCTCATTCAGCAACACATGTTTATAGGCCCCTCAATTTACCCATAAGCCCCTCCCCCACCTTAACCTCACAATAAAAAAATTAAAAAGTGATCCTTAAATGATGAGCATAAATAATACATGAGGGCAACATAAACAACTAGGAGATGCAGCAGAGAATCAGCCTGAGACTAAATCAGTAAATTCCCCTTGATTTGCTCTGATTGGCTGGGAAATACTGAAAAATATGAATCACTTTTTAACTTTTATTTTATCAAATGCCTCAAAACTCCCGCCCAACATTTTCAGTCTGTAAACACACCAACTGAGAGAATTAACTCACTTGTTTGAGCTTAATGAACATCAGATAGAGGTTAGGGACATGATGTGTCTCTGGTGCATCTCAAAAACAAATGAAAACAATGAAATAACATATGGCATTGAGTGTAAAGACACAATATTTTCTCACAACCCTGTCCTGTCTGACCATCTTTTAATAACCTTTGAGTTTAATTTAACAGAGTACTCCACACCTGAAAGAAAATTTAATTATAGTAGATCATTATCAGACGATGCTGTAACAACTTTAAAGAATCTGTTCCACTTTTAAATTTCCTCATTATCACAGAAAAACACAGTGGAGGGGAAAATTTGTTTCTTCCCCTTCACAAATTGATTCTCTTGTCAGAGTGTTTCTTCATCATTGCGTGGGCATTAGACAATGCACCCCCCCGAAAAAGGGAAATTATTCATAGGGGGCCCGGTCCCTGGTTTAATTCAGATCTGCGTACTTTAAAGCACAATGTTAGAAAAATTGGAGCGAAAAAGGCGCTCTACACACCCAGAAGATTCCTACTTAATCTGGGAAAAAAGCCTACTGTTGTAAAAAAAGACACTTTGCCAAGCCAGAAAAGCTTATTTCTCATCATTATAGAAGATAACAAGAAAAATCCTGGTTTCTCTTTTTGTACAGTTGCTAAAATTTCACAGAGTCATAGCTCTGTTGAGCCATCCATTCCCCCTTAGCTCTTTCTTCTTAAATAAAAATTGATTTTTATTAAAAAAAAAATCTTTGGGCATACTCCCGAAGATGATTACTTCATCCTCAGCAAGTGAGACAAAAATTGGGAAAAACGTAGAACCTGATCTGTGTTTGGGACTGTTTGATCCTGTGGAGCTTCCCGAGTTATCCAAATATTAGCTTCATCTAACCTTTAAAATTGTATGTTTAGACCCCCAATCCAACCAAATTATTAAGGAAGTGTTCCCCCGATTACCAGCCCCCCTTTTAGATATGATTAATCTATCCTTAGTAAAGGATCAGTACCACAGGCTTTTAAGGTAGCTGTAATTAAACCTTTACTTAAGAAACCTTCGCTGATCGAGATGACTTAATAAATTACAGACCGAATTCCAATTCCTTTTCTTATCTAAAATTCTTGAGAAAATAGTTGCTAATCCAAAATGTTGAGCATTTACACAGCAATGACCTGTTTAAAGAGTTTCAGTCAGGCTTCAGAGCTTCAAAACCACTGAAAAGCTCTGCTGAAAGTCACTAATGATATTCTTAATTGCCTCAGATAATGGACTGTGTCTGTACTGGTTCTGTTAGATCTCAGTGCTGCATTTGATACAGTCGATCAAAAATATTCTCTTAGAAAGGCTGGAATATGCTGTAGGGATCAGGGGAACAGCGCTAGGCTGGTTTAAATCTTTTTTGTCTGACAGATTCCAGTTTGCTCATGTAAAATGATAAATCATCTTTAAAATCCAGGGTTAATTGGGGAGTACCACAGGGGTTCAGTTTTGGGCCCAAATTCTCTTTACTATATTGCTTCCAATAGGTCAAATTATCAGGCAGCATAGAATAAATTTTCACTGTTACGCTGATGATACTCAGCTTTACTTATCCATAAAAATCCGATGAAACCGAAAACAGTTAGATAGACAAAAAGATGTCTTGAAGATATAAAAAATTTGGGATATTTTAAAAATTTTTGCTTCTAAATTCAGACAAGACAGAAGTTGTCGTCTTTGGGGCCCGGGGTCTTTTAAAAAGAAACTGCTTAGTCAATCACTTAAACCTGGGGATGGCATTAAATTGACCCCGGTAAATAAAGTAAAAAACCTTGGTGTTATTTTTGACCAGGACATGTCATTTAAAACCCATATTAAACAGGTTTCAGGGATTCCTTCTTTCACCTCCGGAAATTGCCAAAATTAGAAAATTCCTATCCAGGAGTGACGCTGAAAAAAAAAGCCATGCATTTGTTTCTTCAAGGCTGGACTATTTTAATTCTTTTTCCATCAGGATGTCCACAAAATGCAGTTAAAAGCCTTCAGCTGATTCAAAATGCTGCAGCAGGAGTTTTGATGAAAATTAAAAAGAGAGATCATATTTCTCCTATTTGCTTCCCTCATTTGGCTCCCTGTTAAAACCAGAAAAGAATTTTAAAAATTTTCCTCCTCAAATATAAAGCCCTAATGATTTAGCTCCATCATACATCAGAGATCTGATTGTTCCATATGTTCCTAACAGAGCACTTCGTTCTCAGACTACAGGTTTACTGGTGGTTCCTAGAGTCTCTAGAAGTAGAAGGGAGGCATATCCTTTAGTTATCAGGCTCCTCTCCTGTGGAACCAGCTCCCAGTTTTAATCCGTGAGGCGGACACCCTGTCTACTTTTAAGGCTAGGCTTAAAAATTTCCCTTTTTGATAAAGCTTTATAGTTAGAGTGGCTTAGGTTATCCTGAGCTATCTCTGTAGTTATGCTGCTATAGGCTTAGGCTGCTGGGGAACATAATGACCACTTTCACCCTCTTTCTACTTTCTCACACTACTCTCCAATTTTGCCCTTTTTGCTGTTATTTCAGCTTTTAATTTGTTTTTCTCTCTTTTTCTTTCCCGAAGCTACACCTGGCCCGACTCTGTGTCTACCTGTGACACCCTTTAAAGAGGGGGGAATCCCCAAGCTTCTGCTGCAAAAAAAACTTAATGCTCACCCCTACAGATGATCCCCTGGCCCTGTCTTTCAGTGTTTAACCCTTTCTCTCTCCTAGACATAGCCTACTGACTGAGCTTTTTTTGTGGAAACTAACTCTATGTGCTCTCTTCAGACTCTAACCTTGAAAAACTGGCTCAGAGTTTTTCTGTTCTTTCTTTCTAGATGAAACGACTAAAGGAGCTACATCCATTAACATTTATTTCCTCCCCATAGAAAGGACTCCTGGATCAGTGCTTCTTTTTTCTTTTGGTCTTTGCTCTGTTCTCTCTAACCCCCAGTGGGTCGTGGCAGATGGCCGCTCACACTGAGCCTGGTTCTGCTGGAGGTTTCTTCCTGTTAAAAGGGAGTTTTTCCTCTCCACTGTTGCTACATGGATGCTCAGTATGAGGGATTGCTGCAAAGTCAACGCCAGTGACTGTCCACTGTCTCTACATGCTCATCCAGGAGGAGTGAATGCTGCAAGTCACTGACTGGATGCAATCTGCTGGGTTTCCTTAGATAGAAAAACTTTTTATCCAATTTGAATAAATAACTGAATCTGACTGCACTGTTCAATGATTAGGATTAATTGAAATGTATGTACCTGACTTTTGTGAAGTGCCTTGAGACGGCATGTGTTGTGAATTGGCGCTACATAAATAAACTGAATTGAATTGAAAAGTTTTCATCTGTTGACAGTTTAGCACTAATGCTAAATGCTCTGTAATGCAAAAACAAAAACCAAAGAGCAAAGTGTACCGGAGTCAAATTCCTTGTTTGTATGTACAAACTTGGCAATAAAGCTGTTTCTGATTCTAATCCAGTGAAATGTCTGGAAAACAAACCTCGTCTGTTTGGCTTTTGGACAGCAATAAATGCAAACAGAACCTTCTGCCATAAATAAATAATTTCTCTAGCAGTCAAACTAATAAAGTAGTTTCCTTATTGAATATAGGCTCAACATTAAGGCAGAAATGCAAACAAATTTAGGTCAAATCAAACAGCTGGAGAAATGATTAAGACTCAATGAAGGAACAGAAACAAGTTACTGTTTTACAGTTGAAGTGAGACACTTAACATTTTCCCCTTTCCTGCCTGAAACTTTTCCTGTTTTATGTCAGTTAGGATTTCTAAAACATACTGAAGAGGCTCAACGCTGCAGGAATTAAACGAGAATTTAGTGCAAGTTCATTCAGAATCTCTTCGTCATTAATGTGTACAAGAAAAATGATCTAGATAATATCAAATCAGCCCCATTCACAAAGAAAATAGAAGACCGTCGTCGGCTCTCCCATCTATATTTTACATTTATAAAAACATCACAAGCTGTTATATGCAACAAACATCACATCCACACAGCAGCAAAAGCAGGCCTTAACAAACAGAATCAATCCTCACATTAAAGTGCCACCCACCTCATTTGATTGGCAGGTAATGGCTGTGGAAAACAGACTGTGCTTCCAAACAGCATACTGGTTCTTACAGGTAATAAACCTGCAATAACCTGCTCTGCACCAGCGGTTCAGTCATTAAAGGCCAACCCCTGCTCAGCCTTTTATAGTCTTTGAAAGCGCAGCATTTACCTTCAAAATCTGCGGAAGCTTTATGCTGTAAACCGGAGAAAATTATCTAAATCTCCCAAAACAGCCACAAAAACACAAGTCAGAAAGTAAGAAGCGCTGAAGCTTCACGGAGACTGTCAGACAGAAGCTGATCCTCATTGAATGAGGATAGAGGAAACAGTGACTTGTATTACTGGCAGGGGTCGAATCCATTTTACTTTGTTAAATTTACTCTTTAGATCCTTCACAACGATCAAATAGTACAGCTAATGAGCTTTTACAGATAGGTTATGTTATTAACATTACTACAGTAACAGCCAAACTACGCTTCGTCACTGGATTACAGACGTCAATCAGAGTCGGACCAGAACTAATCGATACTTTCAGTTTCCACATCATATCCTTGTTGGTTCTGCTCCGGCCGTGCCTGGCGGACCATATTACAGCCAGCGATTATAATCATTAATGTTAACTGGGGCTGGAATATTCATGCATCATATTAAATTAAGTATGAATGATTAAAGAGGTGCTTTACTCATGACAAATGTGATACGTGGAGGAAGGCAGACAGGGAACTAAAAAACTGGCTTTAATATCCTAACTCCACCTGACCCTCACGTTCAAATGAGATGTCAGCGTTTCGAGATTAAAAGAACTGCCTTCAGTGACTCCAGCTGAACCTAAAAATAGGAATACTCTTTCTGGAGTTAAACCTGAGCGGTTTTTAACACGTCAGAAATTTCAGCCTGTTTCTGCTCACATTTCAGATTATGCCAATTTGTTTTAGCACTAAGCTGCTATCAGCCATTAATGGTTCAGCTTGTTACAGACATGTTTTAGAGTTACTGGCTAATCTTCGTCCATTTGTCTGGGTGTTGCTCCTTCTAATGGAGAACCTCAGTTCTTAATGAAGCTGACGGTACTGCCATGTTTTCACTTATAAAACAGTTTACAGGAAGTGGGGGAGTTTTCTGGGGCCATCCTGCCCCCCCCCCCTGTGTTTCTACAGTATCCTCCAGGTTAAAACAATTAACCAGGGTAGAAATTTACCCTAAAACTGTGTCGTTAAGGAGGATTACCCCGAACTTTTGGGCTTTAGGCAAATGCAGAGTAGCTCTCAGACTATTTACCACAGGAAAAGGCCCCAGTAGGACATGACTACTTTTTTCATTAACCAGGGAACATTTGAAAGCATTTTGAACTGGTTAAACTTTCTCACCATTTTCACATATTTTGTCACTGGCATCAACTCTCAATGATCCGCAAAGAAAGGGAGAATAACTCCTTCAATCAAAGTCGACACCGACTCATGTTTGAAAAGCAAGAAGACAGGAAGGCTTTAAAATGTAGAAGTTGCACATTTCTGTAGTGATCGCTGTGACGGATCCACTGGTTAGAGTTTCACGGCCAATAATAATAATAATAATAATAAGATAGTCAAAACAGCTCAGTACAGTAATGCCACTGAGCTTGGACTGACTTTTGGTAAGTTATAAAGCAAAGATGCTGTTAAAGAATCATCGGTTCTGGTGTTATTACTAAAGACTGTTGCAAGATGAACCTTCTCCTTTCTAAATTACACATTTCTGAGCAAGCAGGAGGATGAGGAGAGGCATCGAGCAGCAGTTCTGCAGCAGTCGGAACAAACAACACACAGCTGGAGGAACATTAAGGGCTCAAGGTAAACATGTTTCAGGGGATGAAGGTTCAGGGTAGCATGATGGAAACACGCCTCTACCATACCAACGGTTCAAAGAGCAGTCCGGTTCAGTTCTTTGTCTTAAGACCCCAAGATCACCAAACGGGGGCCTTGAGATGAACTTCACTAAACAAATAGCTGGAAAATTATTACTAAACAACATTTTTTCTGTGACTGTTACTAATTAAAATATAGTCACTATATTAGTGATTAGAAATAGGTGATATGGCTCAATTTCTTTAGATTTTATAGTTTGTGTCAAGATGACTGCAAGTGACCATAAACATTCAAAGTCTTTAGGCTTTAGGTTTATCCCTGCAAACCGTCTAGCGCCTCATTAACAAATATTTGTCTAAAGGTAATATTTACCTATGGCCATCTAGACAACTTCACTAAACAAATTACACCAAGAAGCTCTACCGCGCTGTATGCAATAAAGATTCCCATCAGTCATATTTTCAAATTAATATTCTTTATGAAGTCAACTGTTGAAAAAACAGATCAGCCAAGGTAAGAATCCCAACTATGCCATCAGTTCATGGAGATATGAACCTCATCTGTGTGCTTCTATCATTTTTACTGAAGGTCAACAAGTTAGTTTAATATGATCTAAATAAAATCAACAGGAATTATCACGTCTCTGGGTCAACATTAAAAAGGGAAAAAGGAACTTAATACTTTAAAACCTTAATAAATAAACAGAAACAGTACACCCTAACGTGCCATGACAGGCAGAGGAGCTGACAGTAAGACTAGAAGTTATCTGTACATGTGTGTCCCAACCGGGCGACTGACCTTCTGGGCCGGGGTCGGCTGAACTATCGCAGCCTTCCTTCCATGGCTGCAGGGCAGCAGTCGTGGTGTCAGCAGTGCCGCTGGTGTCCAGGCTAAACATGTGGTTGGCCCATGCTTTCGCATTGGGGTTGAGGTCCGAAACCTTGGCTGATTCCTGAGAGAACAACACAGGGTCTGGTGAGAGAGGCCAGGGTTCCTGCTCAGGAACACATCATGAAAACATAATTATGCTCCAAACCATCTGTGGTTTGTTTACTCTAGTTCTGACTGTTTAATGTAAATGTGATCATTTGAGGGCTTATTTCTGCAACTAACCACAAAACATAGAAATAATTTAAATTTAAAGCACTCAGGCAAGATCACATCTGAAACCCGGATTGCAAATAAATTTATAGAATAAAACCCTCCCAGAATATTACGGGGGAAGAACTGAAACATGTAAAACTTCATTTACAATATTTTTATTTTTGCAAAATAATCTTTAAAGGAAAACAAACATGGGGATAGACATTTATATCAAGCTAAATAAAAACTTGACATTGTTACATTTGGGTTTGCTTCATTGTTTTACCAGCAGCTCTCAACAGTGACTGAAACAAACACACAGTGATCACAGTGACTTGTGTTTGAGCCGATGAGCCAGGAAGCCAGACGGTATCCTGGTGGGATTTATTGTTCACCCACACAGTTGATTTTTCAAGACAGTTTAGTGATAGAGCACAAATAATCCGACAGAGAGAAGAGAAACAGAAAAACTGAACAAGGAGCTACAACTGATGACTCAGAGGAAGTCTAAACCAACATCTCGGCCTGAAGAAGGACTCATCCCACTTACAGAAAACCGTCAACCGAATGAAACAAATAAATTACAATCAGCCTTTTCATTGATTTTCTAAGTGGAACGTTTTTTAATCTGTTTTCCCTACAAGGATGAAAATAGTGGATCCTCAACAGCACTGTCTGGAAGCCTGTCACTATAACAGAGAACCGAGGGGAAAAAAAGTCTTTTTAAATGGAAAAATGTCAAATGAATATGTGAGGACACAGTGAACACTTCGGACACAAACATCTTTACAGGAGACATAGGTGAGAAAACTGTGTTGGAAACACTTTTTTACGCAGGATTACCAAACAATTGAAATCTAGGTTTTAAACGAAAAGCAACAACCTAAAGCTGCCAAAGACATCACAGGTAACCCACGGCTACCAGGAGCAAACAGACCACAGAGGTGGAGGCTGCAGATCGCAAACATAGAGTTCTTCAGGTAAGAAAATGTTCTCTTTTACCGATAATCAGCTGAGTGGAACGTTAGTCTGCAGAACGCCACCTGTGAAGCGTTACTTGGAAATAAATCTTGTTTTAAACAGCATGTTATCGTGAGGAAACTAACTGCTACTGTAGTGCAGTTCCAACCCTCACCAGTAAAACCAGATTGATTATGTGGAGAAATGTGAGACTTGCACAATCACTGCAACCATAATATGAGGTGTTCTGGTGCCAGTGGTAAGGGGAAAGGGAGGGTTCCCACTCACGTTCAGAGTAACGCCGCTGGTCAGAACTAGAGCGGAAATTACAATACTGCCAGCCTTTCACTGTGTCCAATTACAGTTTTGTCCCAAGCGGTGAATTACGTGCAGAATGAGCTCAACCTTCCAGGGGAGCCGGTTTGCTACGTCTCCAAGCTACAGCACTCAATTCTACTGACTTCCTCCTCCTCCCTGGACAAATGGCAATATAAATCTTCCCTTCAGGAACTTAAACTGGAGAGACAGACTTTGTTATCACTACTTTGTCTTGGAAGGACACTGTGCCCAGGTTCAACGTTTCTTATGCAATATCATCACTTCAGCAACTTCTGGGTCCATTTATGGGTGCCTTGAACTCACCACCCCCCCTTAACACTTTATTTATTTCTTAATTTGAATCAAGCAAATTAATATAACTACATTAAATTACAACCTTGAAAACAATTGAAAAGTTGTATAAAACATTAGATTTGCCCTTTAAGAATCTAAACGATTGAAGAACTCCTAATATTGTTGAAAACGATTGACATTTTCTGAGTTAGAGAGCAGAAACGTAAGCTTTTGTCAGCCATGCTGTAGAAAAGTCTCATGAGACTCCTCAGACCAACATCATCTGACAGGATCAGCTTCAAATAAGGGAGATGGTGGCCTGTGCAGGGGGCGCTGGGAGCGTCAGAGGCTTGTTGGAAATACTCACAGGATAAAAACAGTAGTTCAACTTGCACGCCTCGCAGGCAAACAGACCATAGCCCAGAGCCGTGGTGAGAGCCAGCGCATCATTAAACTCCTCAGGCACTGAAGGCCAGGAGCTTCCTGTAGAAGCTGGGAAAAAGCTCCACTCCATCCAATCCATGATTAAAACTCAAAAATAAAACATTCCCGCAGGCAGGTGGTGAAAGACTTCTGAACATCCCTGTGTGACTTCAAGTTTAAAGCCAGGCTCCTCCGCAGCTGCAGCTATTCTAGTGAGATCACGGGCACAGCCACGCTCCGTCTGATCCAAGCTGCTCCGTTGATTCAACAAATCTGATGACAGCGCTGAGGCTCCGCTGCCCTGGTGGGCTAGGCTGACGTTGCACAAGCTGAGTGGCTGTCTCCTCCTGTTCAGCATCCGTGTCTGCTTTTGTTTTGTCACCGCTGCACTGAGTCATTCTCCAGGAAAACATTGGAGATGTCCATGGGGCATTGAGGCGCACACCTGGATACAAACATAGCCTTTGCATATACTAAAGATCAACCCCAGGGCATCGTTCCAGTTAAGCCAGCCTTCATGAGTCTCCTAATGGACTATTCTGCTAACAAGCTGAGCTGCTGGGAGTAAAATGAAAACACAGTGGTACCTGTTTCCTCCTGCAGGAGTAAGAAGTTAGAAGGAGAAACAGATTCAAAGAGAGAGTTACAGAAAGAGTCTAACTGGACGCAAGTAGAGCAAGAAAACACACTGTCCCTGGGTGCTGCTTCACAAACACTGCACTAACAGATCATTCAGGATGAGTCTGGCCAGACAGACGCGCAGACAGCCGACTATGCTAATGGTTCAGCCCAGCTCCAATGCAGAACTCCCACTCCTGTCCGAGCTGGCTGCCATAGAAACCCTGCTGACATCACAGGATGTGTTTTTACCGGGCATTGCTTGACCTTTAAGCATTTTAAATGTTCCTGTTCCTCACTGAGGGCAAAAAGGGTGGCTGCAGCCCTGATTAAGAGAGACTGCTTGTTGTGCGGGGAACAGATGAAGTGATTCAACGTGCGATGTGGACAGAGACGAGTTATTTTCAGTGTCATCTGAGGGCAGCTGATGTAGCACCATGTTTATTGCTCTGGTTTTCTGATGGAAGCAAGATTAGCCAGAGTTGGCAGAAAGGCAGGAATAGCAAAGATAAGAGAAGCATCTCCAAACAGCTGAATCTGAACTAATCTGCTTGTGTGCAAACCACCAAGGCTCAATATGAAGAGCAAACTGCAAGAGCACCAGTGTCACCGTCCAAGGTGGTGCTAGTTTATATTAGGTGCGTTTGCACTTAGCTTCAGGAACCAGGGTAGTTAAAATATTGAGTTATTTGGCCACAATGAAAGAAGAACGTTTAAAGGAATCAGGATGAGCACAGTGTCAACCATGGTGGTGGCAGCAGCTTGATGTGGGACTGTTTTTCTGCAGCTGCTGCTGAGGCATTGCACCAAGTAGTTGGAGTACTGAGGGATGACGTGTTTGGGATTGGTACCAAACATCTGCACCAGATCTGAAAAGGAGAAATCAGGCCCTGACCTGAACCCAATTGAAAATGTGTGGGCTGTGCCTAAAGGCCAGGTCTGTGGTCAGACACCAAGCAATTTAAAAGAACTTTAAAAAGTCTGCAAAAAACGAGGCCATATATACAGCCAGAGCTCTGCCAGAAGCATGTTGAAAAAGCATGAGGTTGGAATTTAAACACATTGGCGGGGATGTATGTATATATTTCAACCTGGAGGTATAATTGTGACAGTTTGAGCGTCATAGAAAAAATAATGTTAACTGGAGGACTAAAAAAGTAACAAAAAACAACGCAAAGTGATGCAGCAATCATTGTTCTAACTACCATCTAAAATGGTTTCGAGAACACCCTACTTTAGATTTACACCTCTGATGTCCTACATGGGGCCTAGCCCAAACGTCCAGAATACAGCAAACAGAATAATTACCAGAGCTGCTTTAATGGTACATTTCATGCTGTCATTCTAGTTTCCAAGAAAAAAGCTTGATCACGAAAGTTTTTTTTTCTAGAATCTCCAAATAAGTGAAGCACTCTGGATCCGTACAGGAGAGACAGAGTGAAGCCATGGAGTGGTACAAGCTAAAGGAGGTGTGAGCTAACACTACCTAATGCTAGCTTGCTGTAGTGGTCATATATAAAATGAACCCAGCGTTCGACGGTTTAACGGTTGAAGATATGCTGACTAGTGAAGCAGCCACTACCCAATCAGTGACCAACAGTCTTCTGACGTCACGTTTTCAGTGCGACTCGGCACGGTCGGAACCGCATCCAACCAGGAACACAAAATACTAACAGTTCCACGTAACCGTTACTATGGAAAAGCCTAAAAAGCGAGCGGAGCCGTGCCGAACCGTGCTGAGAAGGGACTAGTGGAAAAGGGGCATTTGCCTTGCTTCACGTCTGATCTGAATTATAAGTGCTTCGACTTGAATGTTTGCAGAGATTGATAGGTCACAGTTAATTTCCAGTGTATTTCTAACACGTTTTCCCACAACATTATGGCATTATGTGCAGGCAAGAAAGTGAATATGGACCGGTTTCATAGAACCCTTTGGCCTAAAAGACCAGATTTTAACTACTGAACATGCAGAAAATTTTATGAGATTATTGGCAGTGATTTTCAGGAAATACTGTGAATTTCCTGAAAATCAATACACATGCATGTCTTTAAAAGGTTTCACATCGTGCACACATTGTGGTCTAACCTTAGATTCAGAGGTAAATTAATAAAATTACAAAGTAAATGATGGTAATTACTAAGCTATTTTAATCAGATGAAATTATAGCTGCATGTCTCTTTGCTTATGAATCCATCAACTGAAATCCTGCATAAACGGAAAAATGTTCCTCCCAGCTTACCGTGGAGCTGCATCTCCTTGAACTGAATATGTTTAAAAACCCTGGAAGCTGTCCTTTGGTTCACTGATTCCTTTCCCACCAGCAGCAGCTTGTAATGAGACCTACAGCCTGAAGCATTACCCTACCAGACACCATCAGGGGTTAGTTTGCCCCCCTTCTATTTCCGATGCCTATCTTTTTCCCAATCTTGATCGTTTGTGTCCGCCAGTGGAAAAATAACCAAAAATGAGAGCAAGCTCTTTCCTTATCGTGTAGCTTTCAGGATACAAACTCTTTCTACGCCTGAAGGCATTCCACTAAATCTTTATGCATTTCCTTAGTTTCACATTATTTTCTATTTTAGGTGGCTGGCTAAACCCCAGCTACCACACGCCTGATCTAAAACACCCAAAAGCAAAATTATAACTCAGAATGAAATGTGGCAGGACTTACTGCAACAGCATTGACTTTCCATGGAAACCACAAACCTTCTATTGCCACCTCAATGCTAGGCCAGAAGACCAACTCGTCCTCCATTCAGCTGCAGGAAGAATGTCAACTACTCAACTCAACCTGAAATAAAGCAGCAGCTTGAAAGGATAGCACTATCACCAGTATTTGGTTGTATATTGTTGGCGACCGCATTTAGCCCCGACAGCGACTGTAGAAGTCAACCATGTGTTACCGTCAGTAAAACCTGCAGGTCTATCCAGCTCCATGAAGGAATAATGAGCCACACAAGCTGTTCAAATGACCCGGCGAGACTTTTGTGACTTCAGGCAGTAGAGTTACGCACACAGAGAGGTCTAAAGGTGAAACATTCTTAAATCACTTTGGCATGAACAGTTTTTCAGTTCTTTAAACCTCTGGATGTTTGGGTTTCAGTTCCACTCCCTGAATCTAAAGACGTTTGGTAGTCATGACGTCTTACCTCTAGGTTTCATCGTCTCTTTATGGAAAGGCTTCTCTGTAGCAGATCAGCCCTGAAATGATAATCATGTAATGTGGTGGGACTACATGAGCACATGATTAACCAAAGCCATCTGTCACATGAACACAAACAATAACTGCAGTGTGGCAGTGTGCTTGCTTCAATGTGATCCTCCATCAAAATTAACCAGATAAATTGGGTAAATCAGATTTTCTGACTTTAGATGTGAGCTTTCATGATAAACAGTTGAAGCTGGAATCAGGGAACCAATCCCAAAGCCTGGTTAAACAAATGTGACTTTTAATTCATGAAAAATTCTGTATTTTTATTTAATTAATGTCCTGCCAGCGTTGGCATTTACAGTTTATTTCACATCAACTCACAACAAAAATGATCTCAAGGTAGTTTACAAAACAGATCTGATCAAGTCCAAATTCAGACCAATTCTAATATAATCCGCTACAATCCAATTTCATAAAAAAAGGCATTAAGTCTGCATCTTTTAGGGGAAATCACAACTGTGCTTTTAATTGTGCTCTGATCTAAATATGCAGGTGGAGATTTTATAAATGTCTGAGCTCATTTTCTGGGAACCACAGAAGGAAAGGTTGTTCATATACCTCAGTGCATTTAAATACAGTAGTTAAAAGAGAAAAACCATACAAGAACAGATAAATAACACACACACATTTCCTTTTTTATTTTCTCTGGGTCTGGATTGGTTGAGAGGCAGATACTTCCGGAGTGCTGATCTCTAATCTGAAAACCTAACCTGCTGCAAAGCAGATTAAAACACATTAATGTTCTCCAGTAATTTCAGTTATAAATAACCCACTCCAGAGGATAGGCTGGCCGGTGAGAGATTCTCCCGGTGTAACATGAAGTAAAAATACCGCAGTTTCATGGTAGTGTAGTATTAACACAAAGAAATACAACAAAAATGTTTAAGAGGATGTTATGATTTCACTTTAAACAAAATATAATTGATTCCTACTGCAGCTGAAGTTTTATTAATCATTACCTCTAATCTTTTCTATTGTATTTATTTCTGTATTTTGAGAAACTGACTTTGGTAAAAACAAAGAAGAGCTCCTCATTTAATAGTTGCAGTTTTCAGGTGTTTATTGTGCAAAATATACATCTTTGTCATTCTGTTCTTAGTGAATAACACTGGGAGTCCAACATGTCTGCATTACCGGGTTATTTATTCAGTCAGCACAACACTTCTCAAGTTCCCACATCATGACTGTGAACTTGTTTCAAGACAGCAACGTGTGGGGGAGGAGCAGCACTGCGTTACGCTCCATAAGGCAGGAGAAACCTCTGGTCATTCCAACCCTCTCTCTGAAATTGACATAATCCTTTCTGGTTGATGAGAATTAAAGCAAACCTGTCACACGCTTTCATGTTTCCGATCTACAATGATCTACTGATCCTTTTCCTATAAAAATTTGACTGTTTTTTGTTTTATTAGAATATTGCATGTTTAATTTAATGCTAAACAAGTCAAAAATAAATAAGTCACGAAATTCTAATATAAAAAAAAAACAAGGTAACTGCTGTAACTACTTCCTTTAACTTGGGAAATTTGGCCCGCTTGCCCAAAAGTTTGGACACCACTGTTCTACAGTCATACGCAATAAATCAGAATATTGTTGAAAAGTTCATTTATTTCAGTAACTCAGTTCACTCAGTGATCTAGATTAATGACACAGACTGATGTTTTCCAGCCTTTCTGTTAATTATGATTTTCTGCTTCCAGCGAATGAGAACATCATTTAATATAAGAAAACATCATGAGAAAAGAACATTAAACACAGAAATCTGGCATTAATAAAAAGTATTTTTAATACCTGCTAAATGGTCATTTTTAAAGGAGTACTTTTAATCTGACAAACAAGCCTCATCAGAACACATGTTGTAATTTATTAAAAATGACCGTGGAACAAAGATCATCTGCATTAAATACAAGCATCAGCCGATGCGTCATTCGTTGTTTGTTCGAGCAGCGATCTCATCAACTTCAACACAACTTCAGATTTTATTCGCATATCATTTCTTTCACTTTGAACCATGACCGCCAACATGTACACAGTCACCTCAGTTTATTCCAAATATCACCATTATTTTACTCAACCGCGCGCAAAGCTCAGGAGGTGGAGAGAAACAAAGATGGGTCAGAATTTACTGTCCATGTTTAACCCATTTTACAATTCAAACCAATCATCTCCAAAACAAAAAGCCTGGCAGCAGATCACATGTAGCATGAATCATTTCAGCCAGTGAAGAGTGTTTCTAGCCGAGAAACCCAGAGCCATTTGTTAAATGCTGCCGTTTCCACAACATCTGTGAACAAAGTGAAGAAGTGACTGATGACTGCAGCAACGCCTTGTTGGATCAGAGAGATAAACTACCGGCTCAGACGGAGCGCAGGTCCCGGTCCAACCCTTTCTAACAATGGTTTCTGAAATAATAACAGGCTGAGTGCACATAGGCCTGATGATCGACACCTACGGTGCCCTTCAACTGCTCCAGACGCACCCAGCAGGGTTTGGGTGATTTCACATGATGCACATGTCAGCAGATTCTCATGCATGATGCATTAACAGTCACCAGGACAAAATGTCTCAATATTCTACTAATTTATGAGTGAGATTTCTGTAAAGGCTCAAAACAGGCTTTCCAATTATGATGCACTTCTTGGTTGAGAGGTTGACAGCAACAGGCTCACATTAAGTTTCTTCTTGTAACTGTTGGGAGTTTCTCAACAACACTGAGCCATCAACTTCAATGGATCCAAATCAGACGTGATGGTCTGCTTTCCACACAGACACCGTTTCACTGACCGCTTCCAATTACACCCTACTGCTGCCTCGTATTAGGAAGGATGCAAAGTTAATAAGTTAATATTTTAGCACATTATCAGGTTCATTGTGAGTTTATGGCAGACCAGAGAGAATCTGGAGGATAATCTGGTGATTTAAAATATCTAAACCAAGATCAGCTTTAATTTGTTCAATAAAGTGTTTTTTTGTCCTCATTTTCCTTTTTATTAAAATAAAATTCTAAATTTTAATTTATGTAAAATCTATATTTTTTATTAAAAAAATGTATTTTATACCAGTGTTTTCTATACTAGAGATACGTAAAATGTACATTTTTGCTCTGATTTCTACACCCTTCCTTTTATTTCTTTATAAAAAAAAATGTTTGGAAAATTGACTTTTTAGGCCACGTGCTTTTTGTTAACTGTCTCAATGAATTAGAAACTGAATTTTGGTGATAAAACTGATGTTTTAAAACAACAAGTGCAGATAGAAAAAAATGGACATTAAAAAATTCTAAATTCAAATTTACAAATACTTTATTAGTCCCAAAGCTATGTTATTTTGGCCAAGTTCAAACACTGTTGCTCTCTGCGCACAAATCCACAAGACTCCAGCCATTTTCAGTCAAATGTCCGTCTTGCTTTGGATGTAGCAGTAGATGCACGTTTAAGCTAGCATTCAGACTGCTGGTCCAGTCCAGGGACCGGTCCGGGGATCGGTCCGGGAGATCGGTCCAGGGACCGGTCCAGGGATCGGTCCAGGGATCGGTCCAGGGATCGGTCCGGGAGATCGGTCCAGGGATCGGTCCGGGAGATCGGTCCGGGGATCGGTCCGGGAGATCGGTCCAGGGACCGGTAAAAGTGAGAAAATCCACCCCTTCAGGTGGTGCGGTTTGCTTTCACACAGAGTTTTAAACCAGTTCCGAACGGATTGTTTCGGTGTTGCACTGATTGAGAAGAAAAAAGCACGAAGAAGAAAGTCTCATTATGGTTTCTGTTGCTACTTTGGTCTTCATATGTAGTTGTGTGCCTGCTCCTCTTCACCACTCCACATAGCCCCATGAGACATTTTCAAACTCTTTCGTCTTCGGACTCACGTTCTTTTTCTTCTTCTTCAACTCAAACGCTCTGCTCTTACGTCACATGGTACGGTACGCTGGGAACAGCAAGCATTCACCTGCCAGCAAACCGCTCCAGGGTCCAGATAAACCCTGCCAAGACTGGCAGTTATAACCATGCCAGGGTACGTGCTCTGGTCCGTTTCAGGGTTCACACCGGCGTGATCTGCTCCAGAACCCGGTAAAAAGTTTTCCAAAGGTTTGATGCTCACACCAAGAAGGTCCAAATACCAGCTGGAGTGCTCTGTGTGCAGTTCACATGTCTCAGCCATGAATGAGTGGGCTCACTGCAGGTTTCTCCCTACAGTCCAAAAGCACGTAAACGAGAAAGAGTAAACTGTCGTTAGCCGTTATCTGTCCCTGTGATATCAGGCAGCCCTAGTTGGAATGAACTCCTGTGTTAAAACTAAACATGTAGCAGTGCGTCTGGAACCTAACTGCTGCTTATTTTATATTTATTTGGTTAATTAGTTGTTGTCGGTCAGGATTGAAATGAAACAATAAAATAACATTGCTTCAAACTCTCATTTAGTCCACTTCTTTAATGCATTTTACGCCTTCGTACAATCCAACAAAAGCTGAAACAAAAAATGACTGTTTAGTCAATGTTTGCAAACTTTGCAAAAATAAACAAAATAAAACTTTGCAAAAATAAACAAAATAAAACTTTGCAAAAATAAACAAAATAAAATTTTGCAAAAATAAACAAAATAAAACTTTGCAAAAAAAAAACAAAATAAAACTTTGCAAAAATAAACAAAATAAAACTTTGCAAAAATAAACAAAACAAAACTTTGCAAAAATAAACAAAATAAAACTTTGCAAAAATAAACAAAATTAAACTTTGCAAAAATAAACAAAATTAAACTTTGCAAAAATAAACAAAATAAAACTTTGCAAAAATAAACAAAATAAAACTTTGCAAAAATAAACAAAACAAAACTTTGCAAAAATAAACAAAATAAAACTTTGCAAAATAAACAAAATAAAAGAAAGCATGCTGTTGATTAACAGGCAAAAATGCTCCATTCAGAATGGCTAATCTGCTTTTTTCTTGCAGAGTTTGTTTTAGACTGTTGGCTAAATATTAAAATACAAAAATAAACTCAAACATGTTACTTTTTGTGTGGTTTTCTGTTACTATGATATTTTATTTTCTGTAAAGTATAAATGACAATTCAGAGCAAAAATCACAATATGACGTATCAAATTAATTAGAACAGCTTTAAATCCTCAGCGTTCACACAGAAACAGCTACAAACAAAACAATTTAAAGAAACATCCTACGAGCTTCAGTCCGTTTCCGTTTTGATTCGTCCTTCAGTCAGAATCTATAAAAAAGATTTCAAACCAAATTTCTGCTCCAGTTTAAGACGCACCACGTGGTTTCCCTCTCAGCCTGCACGGCTCAACAAGTAACAGCAGCTCCAGAACCAGGATGAAAAGTGGAGCGACAGCCTCGTGAAACGAGAGGAATAAAAGCAGGTCATGCTTTTTTAGTTACCGCAGTTGCCTCCTTGTTATTAACCAAGAATTTCTTCATGATGCACAATCAGCATGTGAAATCAGCAACGGTTTAAAGCACATAAATAGCTCAAAACCATGTGGAAAAAACTATTCAGGCCACATAAAGTTCCACCATAACAGGAGTTACCTGGACTGCTGTACACCTTCCTACTGTCAGGCTGGAGATGCGTGAACTGAAACGTATTGAAACGCAGCTCTAGTTTTACCTCCACATGTAGTTTTAGAAGATAAATGCAACAGCTACAGAAGTAGCAGTCACTGCTCCACTAAAGGGCTTTCTTCTTCTTGCAATGATGCGGTCAGATTATTGGCGGCTAACAATAACACAAAGATGCCGACATCCATTATAACCTCCATAAACAGTGAGCTGCTGTGTGACGTCTACATTCTCCCTATGCACAGGCAGGTCACTTTGGGGTCGTGAACCGTTCAGACTATAGCCTAATGGCGGTCGCTGTTAAACAGCAGTGTGAACCACCACGCAAAAAAAATGGATTTCAGCAAACAAATGAAATAAAAAATCCTAAATGAGCAACAAGATCTGCGGTGTGAACGAAGCCTTAAAGCACTCTACAACTCAGCAATGTATGCAGTCCTCTATGGAGCCTGTACAGCCTGGGGAAGAACAGGAAACTCACCAAATGAGAGTTCTCTTTTGCTTCTTGTACTTGCTGCACCTGTGGTTCAGCTACAACTTTCGTGTCCTGGTCAGAAGTCATGAGCCGTCTGCTTCTTGGCTCCTCAGGGAGAAGTCTCTCTGTCACCAAGTAAGCTTCAGAGGAGCAGATGGAGACAAAAAACAAGTTAGATTTCAACAAATATCAGCTGTTACGTGTGGGCAGATGAAGCTGGCAGGGGTCAAAGGAGAGACAGAAGAAACACTGATGTGACCAAGAGTAGAAGAGTTTACATGAGGTTGCAACAAAGGCCTCAGGTCTGCAAAATAACATTAGTATAAAATCACTGCCAGATAGCGATGGGTAAATACTGTGTAGTTTATCATTAGTCTGTGGAGAATAAGTGTGAGAAAAATCTCAGAAAATGAATAACTGGTCAAATTTAGCATAAAAAACCCCTCAAAAAACAGCGTTGTTGAGATTATTACCTTAAATGTTTGAACAGTTCTTTCAAGCCGTGCTTCCATGAGAACATCGTTAAAAATGGATGAATGTAAGGATTGAGTGGCATTATTTTATTCTACTTCAGTAATGGAGTCTATCTGTATTATTGTATTATTTTAATGCAGTATTTCTGCTGAATGGAAAGCTTTTTAAAACTGTACTACAGTTCACCGAGGCTGCATTCATTTAAAAATGTGGTTATTTAACTAGCATCAGTCTATAAGCCTCGGTTTCTGAAGCTCATTCTCCATTGTGACCAAGGCTGTCAGCGTACTACAATGTAAAACTCGATTCCGGTTCCTGAGAAAAATACTGGATACCATTTTCGATACCGCAACAACATTTTTGAAGGTAAACGGTTCTTTCTAGTTAGGAGAAAAAAATATGACAATATTTTACCTTTTTGAGGGTGAAACCATTAAGTAAGGAACGATTCAGCCCTCATTTAGAGAAATATATAATTACAGTGTCACTTCCCTGTTAGCAAAACAGTAGACAAGATAACAGTTAAAGTGTTAATATCCTTTATGTTAGTGTGTACCATTGAGTCAGTCATGTAATTTTATTTTATTATAATGACTTCTCTTTAATGAGCCACTATGTGTTTCCAATTGCCTGTAAATTTGCTGTTGATACCAATAAATGTTACTACTGAGGGACAAATAATTACTTTTGTATATAAAGCCTAATATTTTATCAATAATGCCGAGAAAGAATAAAAAAAGCCTTAAAACATATTACCTTTTTAAATATTTTAATATACTTTGTTAATTTTGTGTGAAACCCTGGTATTTTGTATTTATAGTACACTTAGGTTGTATCCTTTCTGCGTTCTTGTGAACTTGATGTACGCCATGTTACGTGTTGATGTTTGATAATAAAGTTTGAAAGTTTGAATAATAATAATAATAATAATAATAATAATAAGACTGGATCTCTGTGTGGTTCGAACTCTTCATCTGGGAAGCGGTTCTCATCAGAGGTGCTCAGATCATCAGAACACCATCATTGGGCCGTCCGTGAAGCTAATATTTAAACAGATAGCGTTAGCTTAAGTCCTCCAGGAGGTTTACTACCTCACTGTTGCAGATACAGGAGCTTCACTGACCTATTGAAGTCGCTCTCCATCATCATTGTCCCAGCGAGAGCTCGTAGCATTAGCTTGTAGCTTTACCACAGCTAGCATGTAGCATCGTTCAGCACTTCCTTTTTCCCGTTGGTTTATCTCATAGGGAAAGTACCTCCGAATAACGCTTTAGTGTCAGCCTTGTTAGCAGCAGCTCAGGGAGGGAAGAAGTGCAGTTTTTATATTGATATTTTGATCTTTATGACAACCCTAATTGTGACATTCGTGTTATTTGCATCTCTTATAGCTTTGCACCTCACTCTCATGCTCACAGCTAACGGAACCAGCAGCCTTATTTTAGGACAACCCCATTCCTGAAGGGGGGTGGGGGGGGACACCTGATTTTCCCTGTCCTGCTGAAGCCGTGTGCGAAGCGCTGATAATCCTGCCCAACAATTGGTGCCTGTCTGTGACACGGGCTCCGATTGTGTTTGCATACAAAGCAGAAAGAGAATGGCATGGCTGTAAAGCTGGTGACCTTTGATACACATAATGATGATACACAGCCAGTGTGTTAGTGTGTCATTCCACAGATATTTCAGTCCTCAAACAGTCATTTCCGGATTCAAACCTTCCGGAACGGTAGAATTAAAAGCTGTTTAGGCATCATGGAGACAATAAAGTGTTTAAACATCCTTTCTGGTTCTGTATAATGTAAAAAAAACATTAAAGCTTGGCTCAATCAAACTACATTCTGCTGTGATTTATGTATGACAGAGTAAGGTTGGCCGAAATGCAACACTTTTCAAACCGTTATTCATCAGTTCAACAAAGGTGACGTTTGGCCATTTTTGTGGGCCGAGCAATGTATACATGAACGGACCTATTTGCCAGTTTAGAACACGAATGTCCAAAAATGGAGGAACTAGTTGGCAAAAAAATACAAAGTTGCCTTTATTGGATTAATTTGGCTTTAAACCGGATGAAAGTGGAAAACCGCAGGACGTAACTAAGGCGGTGTGCCGCTTTAGCAGACGTATAGTGCTATTAAAACACGTAAGGGCAGAACATTGTCGGGCGTACTGTGAGCAGGGAGGTCTGCAGAGGTTTGCATTTCCCACACTTTCTGCCATGGCATCATCGGACAGGAGGCAGAGCTAGTTTGCCATGTAGCTTTGGAAAAACAAAAAGAAGGTCGTGTTAAAGGTCATTAAACCAGACTAGGGATGAAGACGGGCAATACACCTGTCAGCGTGGCAAGAGGCACCGCGACGCTGTGCGTACTCGCGACCGGCTGCTCAGAGCAATCTGTCACTTATAAAGCAGTTATTTTTCCCGCTGAGCAGTTTATTGTGTCTGTGCAGATGTCCGTGGAGTCAAGTAGGCTACGCCCGACTATGTTTTGCCCTTAACCTGTAGGCCAAAAAAACCCAAAACACCGACTATTGAAGGGGAGAGCCAATCATTGATTTATCGTCGGTAAATTCGTCCAATCGCCCAACCTATGAGAGAGCAGCCAATTTAAATGAAGTTTTCGCTCATGTTTTAAAACAAAGACAATTTGATTTAAGTTGACGGTTTAAAGCGGTTTTGGCCTCTTGTATCTGTAAAAAGCACAGCTAGATAACCTTCCAGAAGCAGCCGTCTCTGCGTGTATGTTCTAAACCAGGGGTCAAGACCTCAGGAGCTCCTATCCTGCATCTTTTAAACACCTGAATCAGCATCCAGTCATTCAGCTCTGCAGAGGCCTGCTGAGGAGCCATTCATTTAGTTCAGGTGTGTTGGAGAAGAGATGCATCTAAAGGTTGCAGGATGGTGGCTCTCCAGGACTGGACTTTGGCACCCCTGTTCTAAAGAACATTGACCCTACCTTAAACCTGAGTTTAAAAAAAATATGACAACTATTTTAAATCAAGCAGGTTTAGTGACAGACAGAAATTAAAGCAGGACCGCACAATATATTGCTAATATATCTCTATCACAATATCACTGTAAACATAAATACCGTACAGAACAGCTTGGACGTCAATAAACGTTTGATGGTTATGCGAGTGTTTGCCTGGAATCGATTTGGTTGTTTAATACAGCAGAGAGTTTTAGAAAGTAAAAATGTGCAGTGGTGGTCCAATTTCTTTCATTGCTCAAACAGCAGACGTCAAGAAGCATCTTTTACAATAAGACCTTGTTGTTGGGAGATGCAGATGGAAACAATGAACGTGATTTATTTTTTTACCCCAGCAGCTGGATAGACGACTCATTATCCGTGGTCTGTTTGGTAGAAACCCAAATTAGAAATGGAATGACCCTTTTACTTATGTATTTATTGCGTCATATAATTATTGTGACATTCATCAGTGCTACTGCATGTTTTCCTAATATCATGCAGCTGTAATTGAAAGCTCAAAAGACGGAAACTTTGCCTTACTTCTATATCTGCTGGAAACATCTCTTGCTCTGTCTTGCATCCTGAATGACCCACAGACCAGGGTTCTCGCCAGCGCATTTCAGCGTTGAAAGTTGTCACCGCTACGCTGAAATCAGGCCGAGCGAATCGGCCCTTTGACCGACATCTGGGCTCCCTCTGTGTTGTTTTTATGTCGGTTTTAGCCACGCGCCGAGTCTGCTCCCGCTTCCTTTCACCCAATGATCCTGTTCATCCCTATGATCCCTATGACATCCACACTAAGGAGAGCTGTCGGAACAACCTGGTGGCTTTCAGGTTCGGACAACGATCAGATTCTTGACTCGGATGGTTTAACGACCAGATCATTAAACTATAGAACAGAAATGAAAGGAATGCATGTTTAAAAGGTAAAGTTTAGAAAAACTCTGAAGATTTTATTTACAGAAATAGTAAATAACTGGAAGGCATATATTGAGATTCCAAACACACACACTGAGCTTTATAACTCAAACCAACTTTTAAAAAATGGTTAAAAATAATAACATGACACAACGCCTAACTCTGGTGAAACACATGAACAGTAGAGCAGTGAGTCAGTCTTATTGTCTAGACGAGGCCCCAACCAAAACATCCTCCCCCCTCCCGCCTTTTCCACACCTTTGTTTTCCTTCTGTGTAAGTTTAAGCAGTAATTTATGAGCCGATTCGTCTCCAAAATAAGACTGGAGCAACACTGCAATAGTGGTCCACCCAGTACGTTTGTAGTCGGAATTTTGCGGTTAAGTTTCGGAGCTTTAATGGCTTCTTACGAGCTAAAACAAATCTACGGCCATCAAGAATTAAACCCGATTTAATTGTTCTCCGGCAGATTAACTTTGGTTCTGTTAGTCTGGATTTCACAGAAACTGCCTGTGAGACATGATGAGGTCTGATGTTTCTCTAAAGGCAAAGATGAGCCAGAACCAGCCAGGCAGTCCAGAACCAGTCCGATAAAACGGATATTTATTCATCCAGAGGGGCTCTGACTTTGTGAAAATACTATTTATAAGAGAAATGCACGTGATTATGACTTAAAGCAGATGTATTTCATATCAAATTTGTTATTAAGGAGAGTAAAGTTAACAAGTTGGTCATGTTCACTGCAAACTACCCGTACCTAAAAAAAAATAAAACCAACAGTTTTAACCTTTTTGAAACTCTGGGACATCAGCATGTAAATAAGACGTTTATTCACTGGCGATGTGTTTCAGGTAAGAAAACAGACTAAACTTTATGCTAAACAAAAGGCAGTGGGTGCGATGGACTCAAACTGGTTCAATAAGCTTTATTTGTAGATAACCTGAAAATGATGCAGCTGTTATTTGAAAATTCAAAGATCTTTGGGCCTAAAACTCGTAATATTTCCCATGTCCTCTGGTTCATGGATGGTCCTAACCTCTCAGTGATGTGATAAAACCTAAATTTGATCTATATTAATGTAATCCCTTTAGAAAAGGTAAATATAACTGAAGTGTTTAAAGATTCACAGTGAATGAGAAAAGCTACATTTAGGCCGCTACGGCTCTTTGTCCCCCCCAGATGTTAGCAGCCATCTTCAGGAGGTCGTCTGAAAAACAATACTGATCAAAACACGGACATCTGATACAGCTGCTGATTTCACAGCAGAGGCTGTAAATCTGGAGAACAGCTTTTTTCTCCGCTCTGCAGCTCATAACCCACACAAGTTTAACACAAAGTTGAAGCAATGCCACAACATGACACTAATGTTTGTCAAATCTGCATGACTGCATGCTGGAACTGAAACTTCTGCACAAATCTCATATTTACTAAACATGATCAACTAACCAACAGACTGCTCTGCTCATTTCTACCATTACAGTTTTAAATACTTTGTACTAGGGGACCAATATTCTCAGTATCACACCTCTAAGTAAAAATACCACTGTTTCATAGTATTCACAAATAAATGTCAAACATAGCAGGTATTTTTAGCCGGGCTAAATCTGCTCGAGTGGGACTCCTAAACCAGATTTCCCTGTAGTTTTAAATCGTTGGTGGATGCAGCTACCCACATTTCCACAAAAACCACTGCCCGTGTTTTTGGTGACCAGAAATGTTTCCAAATAGTCCGTCTTTCTTTTAAATGAGGGAAATGAGTAGCAGCCATTTCTAAACCAGCTGGTGGACAGTGCGCAGCAACAAGTGGAGAAGGGAAATACTCTGAGCTTTACTGGAGAAAACCCAGGTATCTCCAGCAGCTCATTAAACAGACTGAAACTGGACCTTTTTACTTGTTCTGGTCGACCGGCCCGTGCCTACATGTGTTTACTCTAGTTTTGTAAGCGTTTTGTGCAGAATCAGGTTTCCTAACAGAAAACAGTCTATATATTGAGAATATGTTAAATTAATACATTTTGAGATTTTATTATTAAACAAATTAATATTTATTTCCACATAAACACACACGAAAGTACTGGAAACTGGTACCGTTGAGTACCGATAGGATTCCCAGGCACCGGGTATCGGTACCGTGTCGGTTCAAACGTGAAAGGTACCCATCCGTAACCCCAGACAGAGAATACAGCTGCTGTTTTGGAAGAGAAAGAAACATCTCAACTCCCCACAGAAACACTTTCTGCGGCTTGAAACAACAAACATCACGAAAACAACACAGTAATGCAGCCCTATTGCACAGTAAAACTGTGAAGTACTGTGCTGCCCTACTACCCGTGCAGCTTCAGCCGCTTCATGCCCAATCATCCAGGGGTAAAATGAGCCGTCTGCCACACGTCTGCATGTACACACCCCAGTAACTGAGGATTTAAGGTACACTTTAACAGTCTTCCCAGTCTACTGGCATTGACAATGGAAATCAGAGAAACAGAGCATTTATCTGTACTGTCGGAAAAACTTGTCTTAATAAGATCTGGCCCTGCGATAATAAACTGGCGATGTTTTCACATTCCTAAACTTATTATTTGGTTTCAGTGTTTCCTCTGCTGTTTGAACCATTTCTTTCACTGCTGTTGAATTTCCATATCAGAATATTCTCCAATGCGCTGTGATGTAAAGCTGCACTACTGAATGTAGCTGCTGTCAGGAATTAGCTTCTTTGACTAAGGACGTATTTTTAGAGAACTATTTGTTTTGGTGACATTTTCTTTAACCATCATTGCAATAAATACCACGACATATGATGATATTATTTAAGCCCTTACCATCCCTTTCTTATGAACAGAACCTAATTTGGACCAGCTTTAGTACTGAACAGTAAATAGATCGGTATGAAATGGTACTGCCTGGGTGCGAAGTAGAAAAACAAGCAAGTAAGAAACATTAACGTCATGCTTCTGAAATATGTCAATGCAGCAACCTCGAGCTTGTACCCACCATCTTTATCCTCATCTTACTAATATATTTTACTACTTAATATAAATTAAGATGGAAAAAGAAATAAAGATGTTAAAGAAAGAATCTCAAACCTCCTCCAGGTATATTCTGCTGATTATTTCATGGATTTGCAGCAATATTCAACTTTAATGTTTCATTATAAAGCTGGCATGATTGTTACTCAAAAATCTCTTAATTACAAACCTGAAAGGTTTCATGTTTTCTGATCTTTATAATTCTACACTGAAAATTATTCACATTACACCATTAAACTCATCTAAATACGCCTTAAATTACAAAATGACTATTACTGATCTTAGGAGAACCTTTGCTATGGAAGCTATTTTAAACTCAGCAGAAAACATTCATCTCTAACTGAACTATAAACTAGTCTCCTCTATAAGTTGCACAAATTATGCAACAATGCTAAAATTGTCTTTAGAGAAGCCATATGACCACATTTCCTTTAGAGCTTTGTTTTACATCTGAACTAAAATAGATCAATTCTGTTTAAAAATCTAACTGTTGGACTCAAATAAGGACAGCAGTATTCTACGCTAAATGGCGATTTAAAAGACTATGATGGTATGGATCAGATACTGATATCAATGCATATCGAGGTTTTAACAAGTTAGGGTTTAAAAACTGATCCACTTTTTTAACATTTCATTTCTACAATTTAATGTCGCTTTAAACTGTCAGAAAGAACAAGCAGGGTCACTGGAGTTTTCTCCAGCTCAAGTAAAGCAGCACTCCCATCCCCCATCTGTTGCTGCACACTGCTGATGAGCTGGCTGAAAAGAGGCCTTTTGCCTTGCTTACAAAAATGTCTATTCCGTAGTTTGGAATAAAAAAAACAGTCATGGTAAAAAGCTCTTCATAAGATTGCAGACTATCTAAAGAAACAGCCTGATTCATATCAGCTTGTTATGTGAGGTACCAAAATATGAGCAAAATGGAAACAGAAATTATTCTAATATTGTGTGCAATAAACTACTATAACATTTAGTGGCTATTTGTTCACCTAAAACCATCTCAAAACTCAAAACAACAAACTATCATCATTACATTATTATAATATACGACATATGATAACCATGTTAAATATTAGCAGAATTAGGAATAACTGCTGATGTTCCGTTTTAAATAGAATCCACATGTTCTACATTTTAATTTCACATTTTTTGTATAACTATCATGACGCTGTAAAATTTCAATCCAAACTTAAGGTACCATGAAAATCTTCTTCTACTAGGGAGGGGTAGTTACTGTGTTACTGTGTGTTACGTGGCTGGGCCTGTTACAGAACTGTTCTTCTGTTAGTACCATAGGACCATCGACAAACATCAACCACAAAACAATATGAAAAGATTTTAGGTCCATATAGACCATCCCAGATTGATACCTTAATCCCGCTTGTAAAAATTTAAAATAGCTTTTTTACAGCCATGTTTGATGTTATCACAACCGGTTTAAGAACTTCTGGTCCATTTCAACCTGAATTTCATTTGTCTAAAATCCAAATAAGGTGGTCAATTTGCCCTTTTTAATGTTTTTGTATCGTAATGTGTTCAGTCAGTAAAAAAACTTAATGCTAGAAATAAAAATACTGATTGGTAAAATGTTAAAATCCAGATGCGATGTTGCAAATCAAAGTTAAAAGGATATTATTTAAAACTAGATCGCTGAAACAACAACCGCACATATCAAGCGATATTTGATTATTGTTCTTTACAAAATGGAAGAAAAAAAGTCTAGAAAACAAAAAAAAAATGTTTCTATACTTACTACAACCCTTTAAATTGATTACACTATTAAGGTAGAAACAGTGTGAATGCAGCTATAAATAATGAGGTTTTCCAACACAGCAGCCATGTTTGTTTGGATCAACTTTCCAAGTCAACACAACAACTTCCACCACAGACGCAATGCAGACTCATTCAGCCGACAAACACTGCAGCTGCCTGGCTAAAGGCCACGGCCATGACCGGCCTGTGGTCAGCGGGAACTAATAAAACACCATCAGAGCTTCGGCCTATTATGACCGATTCGCGTTTAAAAGGGAACGTATTCGAGCTGCTTAAAAACACTGCTGTAAAGTTAGCTGAGCTAAGAAAGTAGCAACCGTGGCTAACTACATGGAAAGATGGCGTGATTCCGCGGATTCCCCAAGCCCTCAACTGACACAGATAACATTAACAGAAAGTTACAATACCAGAAAACATGCATGTCAATCCATTCCCCTCTCCACAAAACGATAAAAGCGGTTTGTCACTCACCTGTCAACTCTCACTGCGCAGCGGTACAAACACTGACGGAGGCGGCTCTTGGTGTTGCTGGACTCGGGCCTTCACTTTGGCTTCCTTCCGGGCTTTTTACGCTGACTTATCAGCGAGCAGCCAATATGGAGCGCCTTAGCTACCGACAACAGCTTTAAACCTCACCAAAAGCAGCATTCAGATGTAGCTGCTAGCTGTCGGGAGCCAAATGTAGCGCAAAACGACGCCCCCGAAGCTCGAACCAAAAAGGGCTGCAAGCTAACAGTTAGCTAGGTGGCTAACTACCAACTTTGTGCACTCGGGCTCGATAAATCTGGCGCCTCAAATCTAAAGCGGAGGTGGATTACTCGAGGCCAACAACGGTCTCTGTGAAAAGGGGCAGTCAAAAAGCGACCGAAAGAAGCCCTGGAGCCAAGGAAAGAGCGTCTCAAAGCTTAAGATCGACCAAACAAGACGTTGGAGCTAAAAGATGAGGCAGAGGTGATTTTGGAATGGAGAAGTCGGCGTTTCCTTTCCCTTTCGTGTGCAGCACCAAGATCGTCTATTGTCAGCAGATTAATCACTCCAACCCGTTTGGAGTCAGAATAGAACATTTATGGGGATAAAACTGTCCCTTACCATTAATAGACCAGGAATAGCATGAATGAATGAATGAATGCATGGAATGTGTGAAAATGTCTCAAAGAACAGAAACTAGTTTCATTTATAGAAATCCCTTCGGTTAGGAGTTAGAAAAGTACTTAAAATTGTGGTGCATTCTATATGTAATTAAATAAACATTCTTCAAGCCATAAATTGGAAAGATTCACAGTAAAACTACATGATTTTGGAATTTAAACATGGAAAGCTAGTGTTCTCCAATGCTACATTCTATCTGCTTCCGAGGTGTGAACTTGGATCAGGAAATTACGTTACGCCCAGGTTAAGTTCATTCTAGTTGCAAGTCAGAAACGCAGAGTGATATACACCAAACACAGACAACTGGTTTTCTTCTATTTTGTCCCATCTGAAACTAAAGATACATGCAAACAAGTACAGGTTGTAGAGCAATGTGTGTAAGAGAGTGATTTAACGAGATGCAAGCCAGGAGAGGTGAAAATAAAAAAGCTGATTCCTGCAACATTTACTTCGTTTTACGTGAGCTGTTGTTAATTACGCTTGAACTCTGGGCTGGTCAGGGACCTCCAACGAGTCCTGTCAAAATTATGACTTTAAGAATGTTCGACTTTAAACAAGGAAATTCTCACAACTGAACAGAATCCATTATCCAGACTGGCTGAATAAAAATGGAATGCAGTAAATGTTGCAGGACTGATAATTTGCACTTGATGGTTTGTATTTCATTTAACCAGTGGAGCACACAACACTGCACCATTAGTGAACACACCCCTTTAGATTAAGAATCACATTTACTGGCCAGGTTTGTATGCAGACGGAACATATGACTTTGGCTTCACATGCTCACAGCATACAGACATTAAGTATAAATATATAAAGATTAAAAGAAATAAAATTAAATATAAAAAGAATGTTACGTATATGTGTATGTATCAATATTTATTGTTTAAGGCTATGGTAGAGCAAAAATGCTGATTCAGTTTCACAGCAGAACAGCTTGCTACTCAGGCTGTAAAGTGTTTGTGTTCATCAGAGTGACATTGAAACTGTCTCTGTGAAACTGTTTTTGGGGAAAAGGGGGTTTTTGTAGTGGGGCCAAAAATGGGGGTAAAAGGGGGTTCCCAGTTGCAGGTGGTTGGGGGGTCTGCGGAGATGTTTGCTGCCCTTTTCTGGACTGTATACAAGTCCTGGATGGAGGGAAGTCAGCCCCCGATAATCCTCTCCTGAACCTGAATGTGGGAAATTGGCCCCGTCCTGTTTTGCGACTGTTAACCCACAACCCCGCACCAGTGATGGGAAAGGTTTCAATTCTTGGGGTTCCTCCAGGAGGTACGGTCTCTGCTGGGCCTTCTTCCAAATAGTGTCTAAGTGTGAGGACCATCTCAGGTCCCGAGAAATGGTGGTTCCTAGGAACCGGAATTAATCCACATTAAATACACTGACAAAAGTCTGTAATGTATTTTGGTGCTAAGCCATTCAGTGATTTATAGACTAACAGGGAAATATTTTAAAAAATTTTATTCCTTAGCTTACAGGGAGCCAGGGTTAAAAAAATTTAGAACCGGGCTGATGTGCTCCACTTTCTTAGTTCTAGTGAGGGAAAGCCCCGGGCAGCAGGGGTTCTGGATCAAAAACAGCTGTCTGATCCCCTTTTAGGCAGACCTGTGTTAAATACAGTTGGCCCCCAAAAAATTCTACTAAAATTTAAAGCATGAAAGTTTTTTTCAAGGTCCTGCTGAGACATTAGTCCTTTAATCCTGGAGATGTTCTTTAGGTGATAGGGAAGCCGACCTTGTTACTTTTTCATGTGCCTCTGAAGGGTTCAGGGCGAGTTCCCCAAACCCAAACCCAGGTTTCAAGCCCGACTGGTGGTTTTTCGCTGTATTAACTGTAAACTGTGTGCTAACTTTTAAAAAGCTCTTTCCTTTTATCCAAAAAAGTATTGCTTCAGTTTTTTTTTTGATTCAGCTGAAGAAAATTTTTGGGCCCCTCCCCCTGCCATTGATTTCTTCTAAGCATTTACCCAGCGCTTGAATAGTTTCATAGTCACCTGGTGACATCGTAACGTATAGCTGTGTGTCGTCTGCATAGTTATGATAACTTATGTTTTGAACCAGCCAATCTACTTTTAGTATTTGAATGCTGGAATTTCTGGTAAATACAGTATTATCAGATTGAACTGCTAACAGAACTTAACCTGCTTACTTAGATTGACAATTAGCAATTCTCACTAGTTTTCTGACTCGCAGCATTTCTTTGTACTTAGAACCTTAATATTTCCATCTTGAAACTTCTGGTTTACTTGCAGCAAGAAGGTCCTGTGTTTTTATCAAGGGGTCTTTCTGTGTAGATTGTCTTTTCTCCATGGGAATGCATGGTTTCCTTTTAAAGTTTGTTATTAGTTTTTGTAACTATTATCAGAAAAGCTTATCCACTCTAATTTTCCCATTTTTATGGGTTTAATGGGCCCATTATTTTGCCATTTTACCCATTTTGGGAAAGGTCAAAATTATGACCTATAGCAACCCCCCAAAAAAACTCAAAATGCTCCCTCTGGGAAAATTCCCCAAGGAGCCTTGACCGTTTACCTTACCCTTTGATTACCCCGGAAAAATTTGGGGGCGAAAAAAAAATTTCAAAAGCCAAAACCCAAAAGTCAACCCCGGGTGGTAGAATTGGGAAAATTTTTTGGGACCAAAAAAATTCCCTTTCCTAGGGGGAAAAAATTCCCGGAAAAAAATTTTTTTCCCCGGGGAAAAAATAAGGGCCCTTCCCCAAAAAAATGTCATTTAAATTTGGGGGTTTGTCCCAAAAAGGGGTACGGGGCCCCCGGCAGAGCCAAAAAGAATGGTAGAAAAAAGGAATTGGGGGGGGGGGAAAAGGCCAACCGGGGGTTTAGAGGGGGGGGCCTCTTGTTTTCCCCCCCCTGTACTGTAAACGGGGCCCCCCTCAAACCCCCCCCTCTTTTCTTTCGTTTAACAGCGGGCGTCCGATTGGCCAAAATGGAGGGGGCACACGGGCCCGTTGTACAAGGGTGGGGGTTTGGTCCCCGGAAAAAAATCGATGCTCTTGGTTGGCTTTCCCTTTGGTTAAAACCCGGGGGACAATAATTTTTGTGTGTTTTTTTTCCTTCCTGGGCCCCGTTTTTTCTCCCGGGGCGCTTCGTTACATTTTTTTTAAAGGGGTTAACAACCATTTTTGGGTTTTTTACAAAAAAATTGTAGAAAAAACAAAAAAAAACAAGGGAAAAGGGGCGGGTTTTTCAACTTTAAAAACAGATTGGGTTTTTAAAATATAATTTTATTTGTTTTATTATTTTTCTTCAAAAGGGAAAATGTTTTCCATTTCCAAAAAGGTTTTTTTAAAAGGGACGTATAAAAAATTTTTGGACCCATATTTTGGGGGGGATAAATGCTATTAAAAAAATTGAGAATTGGGCGACATATAGAAATTTTAAAAACACCAGAGGAAATGTTGTTGGGGGTTTGGCCCCAAAAATGTAAAAGGGCTTGGGATTTAACCAAAATGGGGCTCCTCCCTTTTTTAAAAAAAAAAAAAAACAAAACAAAAAAAAAAACCAAAAAAAAAAAAAAAAAAAAAAAAACAAAAAAAAAAAAAAAAAAAAACAAAAAAACCCAGGGGAAAGAACAAAAAGTTTTAAGTGGGACATTAACAACGGGAAAAAAACCGGGGGGGGAAACCAACCTTTTGGAAGAAAATAATTGGCCCCCAAAAAAGGGGGGGGCCGGGCCCGGCACGTGCCACGGGGGATTTGGAAACTTGGGGACCGGGGGGGGAAAAACCAAATCAGATTAACCCTCCATGGCTAAAATGGCCCAGCCCCAAAAAAATTTAAATTTGGGTTCCCCTTGGGGAGGGGCCTTTTTTTTCAAGGCCACCGGGGGGTCTTTTGGGGGAAATGGATTTAACCAAAAAACAAGGGGGGGGGTTTTTGTTTGGGGGTTTTTTCCAAAACCCGTTTGGCAATTCGGGGAAAAATTTCCCTTATAAAAACCCCCAGGCTGTTTTTTATTAGGGCAGGGGGCAAGTGACGCAGGGAGTGCTTTAAAAATTTGGTTTTTTGGGGGGAAATTTTTAAATAAAAAGGCTCCCCCAGTGCAATTTTAAAAAACCCCAGCACCCCGGGGAAAATTCCACTGGGGTACCCCCAAAATCTTTAGATATGGCTTTTGTAAGCCTGTCCACACTGATTATGTTTTTGACTTTTTTTCTCATGTGTTTTTGAATTTCTTTAAAGAGGGCATGATGTGTTGCTTTTTGAGATCTTTTGGCCTACTTCCTGTTGTCAGACATGTTTTATAAAAGTGATTGGTATGGCAAATGAAATTGAACCAAAAAATGTTGCCATTCACGGTTTAGTTATCATTTATTAGTGGATAAATTACTCTTTGACAAACGGCCAGTTTAGTTTGAAGAGCTTTTTTCCCCTAATAAATGTTTGTTTTTTCAGGCCATCTTTGTTTGATATCCAAATTATGTTTGATGACCTGAAACATCTCAATGTGACAAAGATTAATATCCAATTCAAAAAGATTTATTGGGGTTGTTTTGCTGTGATGGCAGAAATCATATTCAGCCTAACAGTGCAGGGTTTGGGCCCCAAATTTAAAAAACGTTTCTGAAGAATCCAAAATTTGGGAATTCCCTTATTTTTTAATCTAAAGGGAAATGTTTTAAAAATGGGGGTTTTTACTCTTTCCCCCCTGTGCACCCCCCCGGGGCCCTTTTCTCCCCCCGGTTTCCGGGACCCAAAACCATAAAACCAGCAAAGTATTTACCCTTGTGAAAAAATAAGAAAAAGGGTTAAATTATAATATCAAGATTTAATGGCTTAAAATTGATCAGTGTACAGAGTATACAATTGAACAGATACAGAGTGACATTCACCTTCGGTACCCCGGGGCCCCCTCAGCCCCCTCTTAGTGATGAAAAGAGAGGAGCAAAGAATGGAGCGCGAGTCCTGCTTTTATCCCCTGGGCCCGTCTTAAACCCCCTAAAAGGTTTTTATCCTCTTGTAATTTTTCCTTGACTATGTGTTGCGTCTTATGTGAAATCAACAGTTATGTTGTGCAAGCTGTAGCAGTGAGCGGTGCAGCAGATAAGCAACAAGGGCGGATATATTTATTTAGGGCAGCAAAGAGATGATTAGAAAAGGCCACAGAATCATACATCCATAACAGAACCCAGCAGACTGCATTAACTCTCCAATTAGCTGCAGTTTTGCATTTTGCTTTTAAAGACTCTTAACCCTAATTTCTAAAAGAATGATATTGTTAATTTAAGGGAAAGCCAGAGAAGACAAGTTGGTGCATTTTGGATCAACTGGAGGCTTTATGGAGAATTTTCATTCAAACATCCTGAAGATAAAGAGGAGTTTATGTGCATTACTCAGTTCTAAATATAGCAATATTACTGATTCAGTCCTGGTAACTTGTTCCATGCAGGATTTAAACAACAACTCCTTGTCAAAAACAACAGCATACTTTCTCACGCTGGTTCTGAAGGCCAAACTTTACAGTATAAAAATGCTATCCTTTAACTGAACAGAAACCTCCGTGGGCAGGAATGCAGCTTTAAAAAATAAATGATGAAATAAAACAAGTTGGGACAAATCTTTTAATGAAAAAAAATGTTTTAGAATGATTTTTTGATTTTAAAATTGCTTTTAAAAATTTTTTTTTTAATTCTCACTGCTGTTTATGTCTCCTGACGCTAGAGGGCGATATAGAAAAAGAAACCCTCACTGCCCTTCGCTTTTAACGTCTTTTCCGGTTCCTTTCCCTTCTCTGTGCCGTCAGTGGACCTAAACGTGTCCCGACAAAATGGCACTTTATAACTTTAAAAAGATTATGGTGGTTCCCACCGCCAAGGTAAGTTTTGTTTGACTAATTTTACTGTTTGAACTGATTTCCGCTCAAGTCGTGAGAAATAATCGAAAAACAGGAAAGAAAACACCGAAGGAGGAAAACACGTGTTTTACTGCAGCTGCTTTCTGTGCGTTCAAAATGTAAATCACCAGTTTACAGGAGAGTTATCATGGGAATCTAAGGGAAAACGGTTCTTTTAAAGGGAATATTGTGGGAAATCAGCCACTAACTGGACACTTATGGTGGACATATGAGAGATAACAGGATGTTACTGGACCTTTAAGCTGGAAATAAGACAACTCGGGGATTTACTGGACATTTATGGTAAAACTAAGTGAGGAAATAGCGTCTAACCGGATATTTATAGTGGAAATTAGAGAAACCAACAGACAGCTTTGTGTTTATGTTGAACATCAGAAAGAAAACAGGAGGTTACTGGACCTTTAAGCTGGGCAGCGCCAGTTAACTGAACATTTATGGTAAAAGTAAGTGTGAAAAAAGTATCTAACTGGGCATTTATGTTAAAAGTCTGTAGGAAAATATTAGATTATTTTAGGTTAAGAGGACTTGGTCGATTGATCATAATCTGATGGGGAGGTGCAAGTGTTAATTTTACTGGAGTATACTCAATCTGTGAGCAGCTTGTTACACCAACCAGTAAGACTTCAGACTGATATTTAATCCAGTTTTAGAGCCTGGATTTGGGATTTTTGTTGTTATTCAGATTCTTTTCTACTGATTTTGTGTAGAAAACTCAGTAAACAGTTGGATCATCAGAACCTTTCAGAAATGTTCTGAATATCAAACAGCCAGCGTTGTATTTATGGTCTCAGACCTACGAGTCACGCCTCGTCTCTGTCCCTGCAGGAATTCATCGACATCACTTTATCCAAAACTCAAAGGAAGACGCCCACGGTGATACACAAGCATTACCAGATCCACCGCATCCGACACTTTTACATGCGTAAGGTGAAGTTCACACAGCAGAACTACCACGACCGGCTCACGCAGATCCTCACCGACTTTCCCAAACTCGACGTAAGGCCCTAAATTTTACAGCCGTCACCTTATTCTGATCTGGTTTCTGCAAGCAGGTTGTAATTATCTCTTGGTTTTTCTGTCTTCAGGACATCCACCCGTTTTATGCTGATCTGATGAACGTCCTGTATGACAAAGACCACTACAAGTTGGCCTTAGGACAGATCAACATCGCCAGGAACCTGATCGTTAAGTAAGTTTAACAAGATGATACGATGTGGTTCAAAAATCTGTGATTTCCCTGTGATCTTCTAAAGTCGCCTGGATCAGTGGTTCTCCAGACTCTCTGAAGGTCTTTCAAAGGTTCCATTTGCACTTTAGGTTTTGCTGAGTTTTGTGTAAAATCTGCTCATTAACATGCAGCTTCATGCAGAGACTGAACCTACTTCTGTGTGTCAAACACTGAATCGTATTCACTTCATGTGGTCGTAGTCAGTTGTTGATGAAGATCTATTGAAATCACAGATATGGTTATAAATGTGTTTTAAATTTGGTTTTTCAGGGAGTAGAAACCAGACTTTTAAGGATTCTACCATGTAGGCAGAAAGTCCCAGTTGAAAATATCAGCTTGCAGGTTTTCTTTAGTGGACATTGAAGCAACATCTCAAAACATCAGCCACAAATGGGCCTAAACGTAACGCAAGTTATTCAGAAAAAGGCTGAAGGTCAACAAAGTCAATGTTAATTAGTGACCGTCACAAAGCCCTGATGTCAGTACTACAGAAGATCTGTGGTCAGAGCTGAAAAGGTGTGTTTGAACAAGGCCGCCTCCAAACCTGACCCAGTTACAGCAGTTCTGTCAGGAGGAATGGGCCAGGCCCAACAGTTTTAATGGCAATTCTGCCGGATTCTAAGGAAATGTCTGTGAAATTTTAAATTTGAAGAAACGTTCTCATTAGTTTGGAATTTAGTAAATAGAAATGAAAACATCTGCTTTCAGCTGTATGGACCAACTTTTTTTTCTATGTTTAAAAATGTCTGGAAAAGTGACGTTTTGAAGGAATGCTTTCCTGAAACGATTCAGGATAATTTCTCTTAAAGCAGCACAAACGGAGCAGGTGATCCAGGAGTAATCTGTTGGGATTCCCAAAGATTATTTTGAAGGCGTTTCTCTTATTTCTTCCAGTGTTGCCAAAGATTATGTGCGTCTGATGAAGTACGGAGATTCTATGTATCGATGCAAACAGCTGAAGAGAGCCGCCCTGGGTCGAATGTGCACCATCCTGAAGAGGCAGAAATCCAGCCTGGAATATCTGGAACAAGGTGAAGGGTCTTCAGCTCAGATGGTTTAGCTTGTTTTTCTTTGCAGCTTCTGATGACGTGTAAAAACTCATCTTCCTGTTCTGCTGCCAAACAGTGCGTCAGCACCTGTCCCGTCTGCCGAGCATCGACCCGAACACCAGGACCTTGCTGCTGTGCGGGTACCCCAACGTGGGCAAGTCCAGTTTCATCAACAAGGTGAGGACCGCCGAGGCCAGCTCTGATGTTCCTGAGACGGCGGCTGTTTGAACAGTAGACCTGACCTTTAATGATGTTCCCCCTCAGGTCACCAGAGCAGATGTTGACGTGCAGCCGTACGCGTTCACCACCAAGTCTCTGTTCGTGGGTCACATGGACTACAGATACCTTCGCTGGCAGGTAGGATGCTGTTGCTGCTCCCACCTGCTGACAGGAGCGTAGCTGCTGTCCAGTAATGATGGTCTGAACTGAAGAGCTGCGCAGAAGAGCTCAGTGGTTTGTGTGCATGCAGGTGGTGGACACGCCCGGCATCCTGGACCACCCTCTGGAGGAGAGGAACACCATCGAGATGCAGGCCATCACGGCTCTGGCTCACCTGCGGGCAGCGGTCCTGTACATCATGGATCCGTCGGAGCAGTGCGGCCACACGCTGCAGGAGCAGCTGGAGCTCTTCAGCAACATCCGGCCGCTGTTTGCCAACAAGGTCGGACCTCAAAACTTCTCATATTGACAGATTTAAATAAAATCTTTCTGCATCCATAAAATAGTGTTTAAAGAGTTGCTTCTATTAAATGGGAGGGACAATGATTTCGATGTCCTCCGTCTCCGCTGCAGACTAAATGTCCATTTCAGCTCCAGCTTTCTGATTTTTAAAAGAAAAACATGAAGTAACCCGTGGAGTGAATTTTTGGAGAGTTTTCTTGCTGTGATGCTTTACCAGTCCCATGGAAATACATGTTCACTGGTTTTCCTCTAAAATGCCAACCTAAACCTTCCTCAGACATGATTCCAGGAGAGCAGGTGACAGGATTCAGGTTTAAAGACTCCCAACTACAGGCCAGAGTGAAAGACGTAAATAAGTTACAGTCCCCCGTAAAAGTATTCATACCCTTTCAACTCTGACCTATTTATTCATCTGTCCCACATGATGTTGGGATTTTATTTTAAGGTAGACTCACACAAAGTGGTTCATGCGTGTGAAGTTTAAGGATGAGGACTCATCTTGTTTCCACATTTTTTTACAGAAGAAAATCTGCAAAGTGTGGCATATATTTTAACTCGGCCCCATTTACTCTAATACCCCTTAATAAAATCCAGCCAATCGCCGTAGTAACCAGAGCCTAACGCTGTTTCATTCAATCTCAGTGTAAATCCAAATGTTCTGTTTCTGGCCTCAGAGGTTTGTTGGAGGACAAACAGCAGCCCATGCTGCGGGAATGCCCTTCCTCAGCAGAGACAGGGAAAGTGATCCGAGTGGATGGAGGTAAAAACGTGACAGTCCTGGGCGACAGCCTGTGAGAGGCTACAAGACATGTTGAGGTTCACCTTCCAGCAGAACAACGACCCTACAGAACAACATAGAGCCAGAGCTGCTGTAGAACACTTCAGATTAAAGTATATTAATGTCTTAGTGTGGCCTAGTCAAAGGTCCAAACCTAAAACTAATGAAACAATTGAAAATTGATCTTTAGATGTTCTACATCTTGAACTGTCTGCAAAGAAAAGCAGTAAAATGTTTGGTCTGTAGACGTTCACGGCTGGTAGAGAAATACCCGAAAGACCTGCAGCTGGAACGGCAGCGAAAGGTGGTTCTAACAACCCTTAAATCGGGGGCTTAATGCACCAATATGCCAGACTTCTGATTTCTGTTTGTCTTAGAAAAGCTAAGGCAGCGTAAATGAATCCGAACCTTCGGTGAACTTTGTCTCCCTCTCCTGGTCGTAGTAAAACCAGCAAAGTTTCTCTGACGAACTTTAATTATCAGTTTTACCTGAATGCTGTTTCTGTCCAGAAACTCTGCTGAACTTATTCTGTGAGGAGTCTTTTCAACCTGAATCTTGTTACGCGCTCTTTTTGTTTTTTCTGGTTGAATAATAAAATCCTGGTTGTTGCTGAGCTCTGATTGGTAGATCAACTCTGGACAAACTTAATCCACGTGATTTTTACACCACTGATCCAGACCCGCAGTTTGTAGTGAGACATAAAGTTTACGGAACGTAGACAGGAGCAGTCTGGATATCGTCTCGCGCTGATTCTTTTGGATCAACTGAGACTGAAAGCAGAACCTTTTGTGTTTCCCTGCAGCCTCTCATTATCGTTGCGAACAAATGTGACGTGAAGAAGATCAGCGAGCTGTCAGAAGAGGATCAGGTGAGTTCTCATCTCGGACCTGCTGGATCCTCTCGGTTCTCCAGCTCTCCTGATGGTTACATCTCTCTTTCTGCCTTCAGAAAATCTTTGCAGGCCTCTCTGCTGAGGGGATCCCCGTCATCGAGACGAGCACGCTGACAGAGGAGGGGGTCATACAGGTGAAAACTGAGGTGAGATCTGACAACAGGCGGGCTCATTCGGACCCTCAGAGAGGGAATATGTTTGGTTTGTAACAGGACTGTGTTTCCCAGGCCTGTGACCAACTTCTGGCTCACCGTGTCAACACCAAGATAAAAGGCAAGAAGGTCCACGATGTCCTCAACAGGCTGCACCTGGCCATGCCTGCCAAGAGAGACGAGAAGGTACGTTAAAGCCAACCGGCAGCTGGGATGTTTGTCTGATCTGAGGAGTTAAAGCGGCTTTCTGATGTCTGATTCCCAGGAGAGACCTCCGTTCATCCCAGAGGGAGCTCTGAACCGAAAGAAGGCCATGGAGGTGGATGCACCCAAACGCAAACTGGTACGATTGGAAAAGCAGCTTATTTTCTTACTCAGTGTCTGTAAAACATACAGATTTAAGGTGCACATAATTCCCCCTTTTAGTTTAAACTTGTTTAGGATTCAGACGCACGTTATACTGGAAACCAGACTGGTTGGGCTGGATATTTGTCCTTTTTCTTAGCAGATTCTCTTGTGGCAAAAGTTTTTATGTCCTGGGAAGAATTTCAGTCCAAGTCATTTAACAGGAAATACATTTAGTTTTTTATTTAAACTAAAAACTAAAGTAATTTCCTAAAATCAGTTGCCGCAGCTTTGCTTTCCATTGCAGCCCAAAAACATGTTCTTGTTTTTATGTTTTTGCATTTCTTCAAACAAAAAAAATAAAATTTCTATAAATTATAACATGATTTTTAATTTTTTCTGCAAACGGTGAAGAGAAACCGGAATAAAGGCTGTTTTTCCTCTATAATTTCACTGCAGAACAGATTAATGACCCTGCATGCAGCTCTGGATGTAGACTCTCTTCTGCAGAAACACAAACTTCTGTCTCCTGTTTCAGTTATTTTGGTGCATTCTAGCAGTTTTATGTGAAGAAACATGATCGCTGTGCATGAATTTTTTATAAAAAGTAAAGGAATAAAGCCGTTTTAGTTCAGGAATGACCTCATTAAGGTCAGCATTATTTCACTGATCAACCGCTTGCTGAGATTAGATCAGGACATCCTTAACTAACAGACATAATCTTTTATCATCACAGATTAAACTGCAGTTTTCAGGTGAAGGTTGTCATATAACAGAATACATTTCTCTGGTTGGATCCGTTTTGCATAGTTGGAGGCAGATGCTTGGTTTTTTCAGAGGAAAGATTTCCATCTGTTGGGATTAAGGAACAGATTTGATTTCAGACTCCTCAACCGTTTCATGTTTCATCTTTAAGGAGAGAGACCTGGAGCTGGAGCTCGGTGACGATTACGTTCTGGACCTCCAGAGTAAGAAACTGTTCTAGTGAAGGACACAGTCATGGTAGCTGCTTTTCTCTCGTCTGTTGCTGATTTTCATTATTTTAAAGAATACTGGGATCTGATGAACGAGGATGAAAAGTCCGATAGGATTCCTGAAGTGTGGGAGGGCCACAACATTGCAGATTACATCGATCCTGACATCATGAGGGTGAGTCTCTCCGTTTTAAATCTGGAAACAATTACAGGAAAATGTCATCTCCTCTTTCTGATGATCATTTTAATTTAATCCTTGGGTTTTCGTCAAATTTAAATCCAAGATTTATTGACATTTTTGTTTTTTATAACAGAAACTGGAGGAGCTGGAGAAGGAGGAGGAGCTGAAGGAGCGAGCCGGCGAGTACGAATCGGATGAGGACAGCGAGGATGACGAGATGCAGGAGATCCGCACCCTCGCCAAACAGATCCGGCAGAAGAAGCAGCTCTTGGTGCTGGAGTCCAAGGAAAAGGACGTGCACGGACCTCGCATGCCCCGGACCGCCACCAAGGTGAGAGGAGAGGCTCCATGGTAACGGCTGTGGTTAGCTGGGAGGTCGGTGTGACGCTTCATGTCTCCTCTGTTATTTTTCTGCCAAGGTTGAAAAGAAGAAGCTAGAGAAGGAGATGAGTAACCTCGGTCTGGACATGAACGACAAGAACGATGTAAGTTCCTAATAACAGTAGTTATAACAGCTGAATTATGTTGTATCTTTTATGCTTTTAAAACACTAAACAGGAATAAAAAATGAAACAAATAAACTCTGCTAGCTCAGCAATAAGCTGCAGTGTTATTTTTCTCTTTATATATTTAATGTTGAACTGCAGAAGAGTCCTAAAGAATAAAAATCAGTTTATTTTCATTCAAATTTTAAAACACGTTTGTTGCTAAAATAGAAATATTACGTTTTGCGCAGCTTATTACTGATAGTTGATATGTGGATATTTTTTATTGTCTAGCTGGTAATAGATTCCAGTTATTAGTTTTAGTAAAAATCCATAAAATAAAATAATCTTTTATAGTAGCAGCTTAATCTCACCCTGGAAAATTTAGAAAAATCCAACTTCAAATGTTTTTATATTTATTTAGTAGACGAACAAATGTCTTAAAGAAATATTCCTGAGCAAATCCCTGGTGCACCTCTCACCATGCCTTTAAAATAATTCTCATTTCTGTTTTACCATTTCATTTGATCCGAGTGTCCTTGCACTTAAAATTATTCCATAACTTCCTGGTGCTCTGTGGTGTGATAAATGTTATACAGCTCTTCAAAATGGGAAAGACAAGAAAAGTCCACTCATGTTAGGAAACTGTTGGTCTTCATAAGTAAGGAAATGGCTCCAGGAAAATATCTGCTCACCTAAACATGCCCCAAATCCACAGTCAGAGCAAGAATTAAAATGTTTATAACAGCTGAGTGTGAGAAGCAGAGCGCGACGAGGAGTCGAGTTTATCCTACCTGCAAACCCAGCGAGGAGGATAAAAAGTCCTCCAAAGCTCAGTGTTGGAGAACTGCAGCTAAGAGCGGCATCTTGGCGTAACAATGTCTTCATTATAACCGTTGATATTTAAATTACGATGTTTGGGAGGCGTGCCGGGAGAAAAGGCCCTTTCTGTCCCACCATCACAAACAAAACGCAACTGCGTCTTTAATTAGGAGTGTGTGCTTTGGTCAGATGAGACTATGGCTGAAATCCCAGATGGGAAGTGGGATCTTCATCCTGAGTTTGGGCTTTTCTGCAGTAAACTCTCCCAAGTCGGTCTGGCATGAAACAAAGGATGAATATGTTAAGTACAGTGGAGGATCAGTGATGCTGTGGGCATTGTTTCAACAACTGAAGTTTTAACTAATACTCCTGGGAGAGAACTGAGAACTAATAATAATTGAATCCTTCAGCTGGATAAGAAGCCTGACCAATTTAAAGTAGGGAGGATCATTTAAAAAATGCTGCAGTAAAAATTATTTCAAAGAAAACTTTTGGTTTCCAATAATAAAGCACCAATGATTAAACAAATTTCCTAATTTGGGATTGTTTTCTTTTCAGGTTAAAGCTTTTATTATTTTATTCTTTCAGTGGACGATTATAGTGCGGCACTGAAAGATGGATTTATTTTAGGGCTTTTGATACGTCTGGTTTTAAAGATCTTTAGACGTTTGTGCTCTAAATAAGTTAAAGGAAATTAAAAGTTGGATTTTTCAGATTATTTTTCAGTGTGAGATTATCCTGGGGCAATAAAATATGAGTTTATCTTGAGGCTTTTTACTCATCTTTACCGTCTGTATTCTGAAGTTTATTGTGCAGGCAGATGACGAACATGTTTGAACCTTTCCGTTCATTATGTTTTCAGAGCCACTACGCTCTGCAGGCCCGGCGCTCCCGCAGCGTCACAAGGAAACGCCAGCGTGAGGCTTCGGCACCTCCGACCTCCAAGACCCGCAGCCAGAGCGCTTCCCGTCCTCCACGAGACCAGTCTGGTTTACGGGATGTGAAGGTGTGTGACGATGTGCTAACTTATATTTGGCATTTCAGAGGAAAAGTCTTTTGTTTTATAGCCAAAAAATAAATGACGCGCAGAAAACTAACTGTTGGTGCCATATCTGGTGTTTCTCAGATGGTGAAGAAGGCAAAGAAGATGATGAAGAACTCCCAGAGAGACATGAACCGCCAGGCCAGGAAGGGAGAGTCCGACAGACACGTGTTTGACCTCAAACCCAAACACCTGCTGTCCGGGAAGAGGAAGTCAGGCACCAAAGATCGCAGATAAAAACTGCTTTTCCTGGACTGAAATAAACAACCCGACTGTAACATCAGTTATAACAAGACTGTCTTATTTGCCAGAAGCAGAGACTCAAAAACCAGTTATGAAATGCTTGATTCTCAAAGTTATATGATGATGTCTGATATCACTGAGTTGATTTCTTCATCTTTCTCTAAAGTAACCTTTCATGCCTTGTGTGTGGATCAGAGCGTGCTCGCTGTTCTCTGGATAAAGTGATGATGTTTTCTGTACAGTCTTCTTTTGTGAAATACTCCATAACAAAGAAGGCAAATAAACTGAACTAAAGTGCATTTAGGTTGATTGCATTGGACTGCAACCACCTTCTGTATATCTGCACCCATTTATTAAAACAAAGCTCAGAACTGATCCCCAGAATAACACGGCCCCACTTCGAACCTGTCTAACTCCTACCACACACCTCACCACTGACTCACTACCTTGGTGCGTGTGCTGCTGTGTCTTAGTATGAAACATTACTGCTGCTCACAGGTCGTCAGCTCTCACTAACGGAGCTTCAACAGCTCGTTACCATATCTGTATTGACGAGATCATCAGGCATATCCTTCTGTAAATAATGCTGCTCTGCCCATTGTAATAGTTTTTGAAAACCGGTCCCATTATAGAAGCTCGTTTGTGCCACCTAAAGAAAAATGTTTCACTATATTAGAACTTTGAATCACAAAATTATCTCTTTGTATCTCACGACTTTATAAATCACAATTATGACTGAATCAGTATTGTCATTTAAACAGTTTACTATTACTGATTGAGAGTTTGAATCTCGCAATTGTGACCTCAAGTCACATAATCTCAAACTCATGTTTCATAATTGACTGAGTTGTCATTTAGCATGTGCATTTTGTTGATGTGTTGTTTTTGAGGATTCTAAAATTAGTTATTTTACTCGCTGTATGTTTATACATAAATACTGATTTAATCAAGCAGAAGCTGTTCTGTATTTTTGACGAAAATTGAAGTTTTTCGCTTTTAAATGTCATGCTCTTATTTTGAAAAGCTTCGGGCCGGAATTGGCCTCGTTACCGTCTCACGTACTTGTAACGGTTCTGATCAGCTGTCAGCACAGATTTTAAAACAAAAACCTGCGCAGCTTCTTGTCGCCCTAATAAAAACAATGACAGACGGAACAAAAAGAGGAACAACACCCCGGAACAAACAGCAGCATTAACGGACTTTCCGGTAAGTTTGCTGCCGTGTTTTGACTGGTTGTCTTTTTCCGTTAGCCTATTAGCAGCTAATGGGGATGACGTTAGCTTGACTTAGCCTGGTAGAGTCTAGAGAAATGGCTCCTTTTTTAACTTCAGCGGTGTTTCTAACACGTTTTCTTACACCGAAACACATATTTACAGCATTTAGGACGTTGATATGTTTTTTGTATGTTATTACATGAACAAAAGGAGCCGATCAGACTGCCTGATAAAACCAGATGTGTTTTATTCTGTTGCGGGAAAGAGGAACGTTGTCTGCAGGGTTTCACAGACTGGAGACAGAAAAAAGATTCTGGGGGGTCCTCAGACCTTCTGCTGTCAGTTCAAGGTCAACCGGGGTCACCTGGATCTAGATTTAAATCTGCCACCACCACCATAACCATCTCATCCAGATGTTATCCAGAAGACCAAAACGATGAAGGGCGTGTTCCCCAACCTGTGCTATTCATCTTATCTTTAATAATAATCTTTGGGGAAATAAGGTTAAACGTTTTTGGTAGAGGCCGAAATAAGTACAACCATTTTTTATTTTTTCTGTAAAGGAATGAAGTGCAGATGTAAAACATTCCGAGTCCCTTCCAGTTGTAGTTTGTTGACTCAGCGACCAGGATGTGAATCTCCCATTTCGTTACATCACAAAGATGCTCTAACAGGCTGAGATCTGGTGGCTGTGGAGGCCACTGGATTACACTGAACTAATTGTCCCATTCAACAGCCAGGGACCCCTAGTGTACCCACAAAATAACACCACACCAGCGATAGCAGCCAAAACAGTTGATATAAGGCAGGATGTATCCATGTTTAATGTTGATCACACCAAACCCGACCCTGTCATCAGATTTTTGTTGCTGAAGTGGAGATTTAATGGACCAGGAAACCTTTTTATATTCTGTCATGGTCCAGTTTAGCTAAACCTGTGTAAACTCTTGCCTCAGTTTCCTGATCTTAGCTGAAAGAAGTGGTTTCTAGTGTGGTCTTCTTGTTTAAGGTTTGACATATTGTACAGTAAGTTGAGAGCTTTGCTTTTTGTCTCAGCTTTATGTTTTTTTATGTCAGTTTGCAGAAACTCACTCAGTGCAGATTAAGCCCGGATTTGTCTCCTTCTCCATCCTGGAGAAACTTGGCAGAAAACACTAGAACTCCTCTGGTTCAGCAGAAACTCTTTATCCTGCTCTGGAGCAAACATCTTGGGTTTCTCTAGTTGGACTGGACTGTTTTACACGCAATCAGGAAACCCTGAACCTGAGATTACACTCAATAAATAAAGAATACTGTTTAAAAGTGAATTTATTTCATTTGCATTATATAGATTAATTCCAAGTAGACTGATGTTTCAAAGCCTTTAATTCTGTTCATTATGAGAAGTTCTGTTTAAAGCCAAAGAAAACACATAAAAGATCAAAAATTACATCAGACCAATAAAAAGAAACATTTTTAATACAGACATGTGGGTTCAATGAAAGCCTGCTTAGTACCTGCTTAAAGGTAATTTAATCTGACAAACGATCCTCATCAGAACGCATATTCTAATTTATTGAATATGACTGTATATATGAATATGAAGTTAATATTGATTGCAAGTACATTTTTCTCCCTCTTCTCTTGCTTTCTATCATCATGATGTTCCAGCCACTCTCCTTGAACTTTGCCATCTCAGTCTCAATAATTAAGGTGAATTTGGACAGCATGAAAACTATAAGCTGTTGCATTTTTTTTGTCAGATTAGCTTGTTGGAAAAGCTAAACATGCTAACAGCTGCTGCTTTCTGGGTACATGTTTAGAGCTCTACAATACACTGAATTACCGCAGTAGTAATATGCGTAGTATCACAAGTGAAAGGACTTGTCGGATGCAGTATCTGGTTGGTGGTTATACTTCTAGTGCCATGCTGTCAGACTGCATGTTATTAATATATCTGGGCCGTGATGGAGGGCCCCTGATGCCCACGTCTGATATAGGCTTTAGTGCCTGAAAAAGATGAGGCTCAAGGAGAGGAGTGGAAATGTTACGATGATGACAAAAAGAAACATGAGTGAAAAATCAATTGCCAATGAAATCACAACTCCATGTTTTCCTGATATTGTGCATCCTTAGTCCAGTTTAAAGAACAACAACATGTTTGATTTGTTCTTCCCCCAAAATGACAGAGAATGGAGTAGTCTTTATTGTTATTGTACTGGGGGGTACAGTGATGTTGATGGTGCTCGCGCTGGGCTACCATCACCACAGTAGGATATGTTGTTGCTTAGGCCTACTTAGAATATATATATATAGATAAAATGACTTAGAAATGTTTCGTTTGTCTCAGTCTCTGTTGTAGAAATCCATTTTGTTTCAGCATATGCTTCCTCTGAGGCGTTGCTGGCTAAATAAGCTTGTAACGCTGTTTTCACACCCATTCATTTTGTCACTTAACACATTCACACTAGCCAAGCTGCCAAATCCAACCAGCACCAAGCAGTCGTCTGCGTTTCCCCTGAGTGTGTTTCCTGAATGGAAGATGCTCAGCCTCTCTGTGTTCCTTCAGACTGGTGAACATCTCAGTTGGAGGAAGCCATGCCGGTGGAGAGTGGGAGCAGCGCTGCCGCCCGCCAGGCCAAGCAGAAGAGGAAGTCCCACAGCCTCTCCATCCGCAGGACCAACAGCACGGAGCAGGACCGCTCGGGCCTGCAGAGGGACCTGCTGGAGGGACAGGTGATCATGACTCCTTCAGATATGTCTTTATGGCACAGAAACCCAACCTAAACAGCTGAAGTGTCCTGGTAGCAGCAGCTTGTCTAGTCGCTGCCATGAATCTCCTTCGCTGCCTGCTGTTATTAGCTTGCTGTCCTGCTGTTGCTGTCTGCACCCGTAAGCACTCTACCTGTAAGCCTAAGCCAATTAGGTTTTAATGCACCCGATTACAGGACATTCTTTCTGGCTTAGGCATGTCACAATTACTGCATTATTGATGTAAGGTTATTGTCATTTAGCTGAAAACATCTGGATGTGGGACAGGTTTCGGCATTAGTGTTGTACGCAGGCAGATCGCTTGGATAGAGGTTGTTTTTGCTCCTGTTTGTGAGGAATTAAAGCTTTCGGAGCTCACTCTGGCCAGGTGGAGAAGAACCGGGGAACTTTGGATGCAGGATAAATCAGATTTCCTCATGTTTACTCTCAAAATGCAGAGGAAACCATTAGGAAATAATGAGAATGGGTTAAATGGCTTTAGTCTTAGAGTCTTGCTGTTATTGAAAAGGGAGGAGTAAGTTCTCAACGTGAATTTGTTCAGCCCACATTAATTAGTCAGATGGTTCTTTATTGGGCAGCAAAGATGTTTTCCTTAAACTGGGAGTGGGTCTGTTCTGGTTCTGTGAGCCAACATCTCTCAAGTTCTGAAGGTTTTATCATGAAGAGGTGAACACATTTTACATTGTTGATTTAAACTGGAGCATTTTATTAAACTTGATGAAGACTCTTCAGCACCAACCAGACGATAAAGTCTGCCAGAGATGCACCCATCCTGCTTTTATTGTTGCAGCTTCCTTGGTGGGGAATTGTTCAGCATCAAACACAAACTTCCTTCTTATTTGTCTCTAATCTTCAGTTTTTTTACTGAATCCTGAACCAAGAATGCATCAAAGAACATCATGTTAAAGCCTGAACAACAAGTAGGACTTACTAAAATACTAAAGTATTTTATGACGAGGTAAAGTATTGGACCTGGTGATGATCGGTCAGAGCCGATCAGGCATCAATAAAGTCTACATTTGGAGGGAAATAAGCTTCCTCGTTAAATTAGTTTCATGTTCCAAACCAAAGGCAAGTCCAGTCTGTTTTCTGTCATTCTGAATATTTTACTCCAGGAACGCTGAGTGCATCATATTTGTTTAAGATTAAAAACAGTGAAACTTTTCTACGTCCAACCATCTCTGAATCTGCAGAGAAGGTTAGATGATTTTGACCTGATTCTGATTACAGAAATAAGTTCAAGTTAATCTGGATTCTGCACTTGATTAGATTTATTTTTAGGTTGTAAATGTGACTTAAAGCCTCTCAGAAAGAAACTGCTTCTAAACAAGTTAATTGTTCATCTAACGTTTCCTGCATTATTTCTCCACATCAGCATGTAACTCAGATGCTGAATAGCAGCCTTGTTGGTTAGTTTCCAGCACTGGAACACAAACCTTACCAGCATGAGCGCTGAATACTTTCATATTGTAATATTTCAAGTATTAAGACACAGTTTCCGGTCTTTAACTGGTTAGTTTGGTTCAATGGACGCTCTACTGGGAAACCTGAAGGTCAGGGAGGATGGAGAATTTTTGTTTTTATGTCTTTCAGTTATTTATCAGTAAAGCTTAATTCCTGATATTGTTTTAGGTTTTATAAGTAATAAATACACTTTAAACAATATTTAAATAAAAAACATATTTTATTGTCATTGTAGTTTTCTTACAGGTTATTTGTTCCTGCAGTCACAGGAGATAAAGATTTGGGGGTTTAAATCCCTCCAAGCGTTAGGTTCAGGTCCGAAGTGTTGTAATCCTTTCCTCATGACTTTATCTTCTCGCTTTGGTTCTGGTTTCAGTCCTCTGATAATCTGGACTCCTTCATGAGAGTGGAGGTAAGTTTTAGCTGTTAAACCGTCTGTGTTTCAGACAGTAGTATAACCTCCCTACTAGCTTTCAGAGTGATGTAGGTTGTTGGTGCTGGGAGGAGGTGTTGTGTGGTGGCCCTGAAAGGATTCTGTCCCCACCTTCTTGTTCTGGTAAATCCAGTTCTGCTAGTTCTGTAGAGTTGGGATGTTGTTTCTGTTAAACAGAGGTGGAGAAGTCATCTGAACAAGGAGAAAACGTTTTATTTCAGTAACTTTTTCTTTAATGATCTTGTTTATCTCAACATAAACATCCGTCCGCTTCTGGAATCGCCTCATTTTATTTCGGGTCACTGGGTGAGGCGATGGTGGCAGCGATCCCAGCTGGTGCTGGGTCTGAGCCAGTATACACCCTGAACTGGTCCCCGATCGATCACAGGAGCAACACAGATGACCTCTAACAGTCACGGTGACACCAAGTGGCCAACTCTAAAATGACAAATGAACCTGACATGTAGGTGTTTGGACTGCAGGACGAGGCCGGAGCAAATTCAGCCGTTAATGGGGAAGCCAGGGTTGTCTTGCTGTGAGACAACAGAGCTAGCCTCTAAACTCACTTTCAGCCCTCAGTGCTTATTACCATTTAATTACCAATATCAATACGTTTTGCATATTACTGTATAACATAGATGTACTTTGCTTGTAGCTGGGGATAAAAATCAGTTCACCTTTTCTTTTTCTAGTTTCCATCCAAACGTTCAAATTAAATCTATCTGTGCTGTGAATTTTACTGTTAATAATCTCACAGTTATCAGATTATTCCAGGTAATCATGAGCTTTCTCATCACTCTGCTGTTTGTGGTTTTTGATTGAGACAATAAACATAAATATTGCAGCCAAACCGGTTTTTAATATGATGTTCAGTGACATCAGTTTCCATCTAAATCTTAGTTTTTTTGGTTCTTTTTCAGTTCTTTGTTTTGTCCATTTTTTCATTGTAGTATCATTCCTAATTATTTACATTAAATGTAGGGAGTTTTATATTACCTGTTTGAAAGTGGTCAAGTCTTGACTCGATTTATAATATTACTGCTTCATGAGTCCAGCTATATTTGATCTCAGGACAACCCCCAGCCCGCCCTGCTCCCTGACAACCCTCTCATTTCTGTTGGGTTTTTATACCATGGCTTTAAGCTCTGGGCTGCTAACATCAGGTCTCACAGACGACCCACTTGAAAGATTTTCTTTGGAAAACGTTTCAGCGAGCCTGAGTTAAGCTGCACCCTCAGAAACACAGATCGGAACACCGCTACGCCACATCTCTGAGGAAATGGACCTTTGTTATAACTGTTGACTCTGAACTCAAGCTTTTAAATAATGTTGAACTCAGCATTTATTCGGCGTTTGTTCCAGATTTAAGCTGTTAAAACAGGCTGATAATCCGTGGTAAAGAGAAAACATTTGGACAGAAGTGAAAACAGCCAGTGAGGCAAAGACAGATAACTTTTAATTCAGTCATGAAACATTTTGCTAGCATGAGCTCATATTAGGTGTATACCGACAAGTCCAAACTTGATTATTGGACCTGTGAAAACACATCCAGTCTGCTCTGTAGATGTTCTGGAGTTTTATTTCCCTCCTTGCCAATGGGAGATGAGAACCTCTCTTTTGCATTATTATTATTTCCTCTTGGATCTATTTTTCCCTGTTTTCCATAGCAGCCAGCATGTTTGTTTCATTTAGGAGTTCCTTGCAGGTTTCTTTTCTTGGGCCCTTTGTTTTTTAAATTATCATTACGACCAGATGGATACTTTATTGGGTCTTTGTCTGGCTTCATATAAAAACAAAATTAAAAGAGACCTATGCAATAAAAATAATAAATTAAAGCTGCAAGCAGCCTTGAAGGCCCTCGCACCTCAGCGCAACTCGGCCTGTGCAGCGACCGTGGGAGCCTGTCATGGCCTCCTACACGCCACAGACGATGACACCGCTTCACTTCAACACGTCGCCAGTAGGTGGCACTGTGAGCAACATGTCATATGATCTTCGTTCATGCAGAGTTTTGGTCTGGCAAAAAGCATTCAAAATTTGGAGTAAATCTGACCTTCCAGATGGAAGCTGCACTCACTTGTTTGTTTGTGGGCGGGGCTAAAACAACATCATCAGTTGACTGTGTCAACATGTCCATCATTAACTCATGATCATGTATACTACATTTCAAGTGGATCCGATGATGTATGAGGGAGATGTAGCCCTTGAAGTGTCCTAGGGGGCGCTGTTGATCTAAATTTCAATGTAATCCAATAGAGCTTTTTAGGGGCTGACAAAGATCAACCATATTTATTTTGGAGTGAATCGGACCATGCATGTGTAATCTAGAGCCAAAACGTATGGCCGTGGCGTATCATCAGAACATCAGAATTTGCCACGCCATCATAGCCACACTCTCCAGCTAAAGCAGTCAGTACTGGCGACTATCTAAGACCATCATGTTATCTGTTACTTGGGACAGTTTCACATTGATTAGGTGAAGAACATCAAAAATTGACTCTCTAAAGGAAAACGTGTCACTTCCTGTTCCCAGGGGGCGTGGCTTCGATGATGTCAGCATCTGACCAGTGAATATTGTTCAGGGCCAGAGGCAGATCAATCCCAGAAGGTTTCATGTGTCTGTGACTTTCCTTGTAGGAACTATATCACTTTTGTGTTTGATGGCGAGAAGTCATATTTTGAGGCTTGGCCACGCCCACACGCTTTCATATATCAAAAAGCTTTTGATAACTTTTAATCCCCAATGTCTTAACTACATACTGACCAAATATGAGGCCGGTAGCTCAAAATCCGTAGGAGGAGTTCATTAAAGTTCGACATGTATGAAAAGTGAAAAACGTCCAAAAATGACCCTTTGACCCAAAATGTCCGACTTCCTGTGCGTTTTAGGGCACACCCATAATGGACTTTTTTTCATGATTTGGGGAGATCTAGCTATGTACCAAATTTCAACTCTCTAGGACTTACCAGTTGGCCTATCTCACTTTAGGGGGCGCCGTAGAGCCGTTTGGCTTCGCCCATTTTCAATTCCATTAAAAACCTTAAATTTCACTAGGGGGACAATTTTGGGTGAAGTTTGGTGAGTTTTTGAATATGTTTAGGCCCCCAAAAAGGCGATTTATTTGCCAGGAGAAAAATAAACACTTGCATTACAATAGGCCTTCGCAGCGCTTCGCTGCTCGGGCCTAATTAACTAATAAATAAGTAAAATAAATATAAGAACGCTCTGAAGTGGATCCCCTCGTCCACGTTTCTCTCCTGAATGATAAATCCACAAACTTATTTTGCTCTTCTTTGTCTTGCAGGACTCTAAACTGCCTCTGTCACTCAGGACAAATCTGTTGGACCTGTTCAGTCAGATCGAGAGGGAGTTTGAAAACCTCTACCTGGAAAACATCGAACGTACGTTTCCCAAAACACCTTCAACTGCTGGAAGATTTTTGATCCATTTTATTGTTTTGCAATGTTTCTGAAACAATTTAGCCATAGTTTGTGCTATAAACGTCTCTAAGCAACACCTGACTCTGTTGTAAAGAGCAATAGGAGTTATCTTATGTAACACCCCAGTTCAATCAACAATAATAACCAGTGGGCGGTTTTAAATTTATCCTAATATAGGTTTAAGTATCTCTGGGATGAGATGTTTTACAAACTTTAAATCCTGCCAGTAGGGGGCCTCAGTCTGGCTAGCTGCTAGCTGTACGCTGTTACAAAATGTTGCAGCTCGCGGTAACTCTTGTCTAATGCAGGTAAGGTAATGACTATTGATGACTACTCATCTGAACTATGAGTTTAAGCTACATTTCTGACTTTTGCTGAAAGTACTACTTCTTTTTGCCACCTGCTGTAGTTTTATATTTACAGTTGTTTGAAAATCGTTTCCCCAAACATCTTAAAGGTTTGTTAGATGGCCGTGAAGCAGCATGTTTGCTTCACACTCCTGTTATGTAAGATCACTTTTTGTGAACTGAAAGAAGATGAAATATTTTTGGCTGTGAGCTTTTTTTAGATTGATTTGTGAGACTCTTTCCTTTTGTCTTCACACCTGGTGCCAACATGAGATCTTTCCAGCGTAAAACTGAAACGACATGTTTGACTTTTAGTTCGCAGAGAAATCGAATCGCTGAATGATCGTTTGGCTGCAGATGGACAAGCGGTCGAAGGAGCAGATTTAGCTAAAGGAGCCCTTAAAACAAAAGGTGAGTCATTCGGTTTTAAACACAGTTGAAACCAGATGTTCACAGTGTAAAAAAAGACATAGTTTCTCATTGTCTGATAATAAATTAGACTAAACCTTTCATGTTTAAAGTCAGGTCGGATAACCAAATTATTTCTGTTTGCTAAATGCTAGAATAACAAGATACTGGTTGTTTTTTTCCCATAATAAAAGATTCTTTTATGCCTTTCATCAATTTGGAAAAGGCTGGATGAGGGTATCATGGCTTCTGATTTACAACAGTAGGTCTACCTGTGGATGTATTTCAGGGGAGCAACTCAAACACGCTGCTTCTTGTTTGACAGAATAGGAAAGTCAAACGATTTTAGCCGATTTTAGTCAAGAAACAGGTCGTGGACATCCACAAGTCTGGTTTATCCTTGGATGCAGTTTCCAGACATTTGAAAAAGTCACATTTAGTTGTTTAAACAAGTATAAACACCATCCATCATGCTGTTCTGGAAGCAGACGGGTTCTGTGAACGTGATTAGGGTAAAAAAATTACACCAGATCAAACCTTTTTTAATTTGCTGTTGAAATCTTGTTTTTAATGTTAACCAAAAGCCGAGCAAGGTACGGACATGGAGCCCGTTTACATGCACTCAGAAACTCCATTCACTCCGATTTTCAGGGTAATCTCATTTCTCAAGAGTCCAAATAAACGGCTAAATGTGATAAACGAAACCTCATCACCAGATCTAGATTTCTCCCCAGTACTGCGTTTTCTTCTGTATCTAAACGTGCGATTTCTTTCGTTGTTTAACATCTGCGCATGTCCAAAGAAAACCAATTAAAAGGAAGTGCCTTTAATCATTACCTTCATATTTACTCAAAACGAAATGCGACAGCAGACTGGGACTTGTGGACATGGATTTCCTAAATGTTGGATTTCTGTAGTTCAAATAAATACGTTAGATCTGATCAAGCGGTTTTCTGATTTCCACAGTTATCTGATTTCTCCTGTGCATGTGAACAGGCTCGTTGCAAATTAGCCTAGGCTGTAAACGTTGAAGTGTATGGTATCTGTTAATACTTTAGAAGAGGAAGAGGAACAAGTCCAGCAGCGACATGGACTGAAAGGTCACTCAACAAGGTAAAAGCCAATTCTCCAAAAGCAGCAGAAAAGGTCTGTTTGCAGTTGCACTCGGGGACAACGTGATTATTTCTCGAAACATCTCCTATGGTCTGATGAAGCTAAAGTTGAAACGTTGCTGGGATACAGAAAACATTTGACCCAGGTCATTAAAGCTAAGGAAACCTATGTAAACTTTAAATGTTGAAGAAAGTAAAGGAAAAAACAACATTTCTCTCTTAATTATTCGGGCATTTAGTTAACAGAAATAAATGTGGTAATTCTAAATGATCTGAAACAGGAAACCTTAAGTCTGATTTAATGTTAGGTGGTGAGAAAAGAAAAGTTGTCTTTTATAGCATGAATGTAAATATCTGGGTTCAGCCCTGATGTGTTCTCAGTCCAAGTTCACCCTGTTTGAGCCACTGAACATTTGTTACTCTCCTCTGACTGCTGGACTGTGTCTTTATTTGCTTTGGTTTGATTCACAGCAAGTCACAGCACCAGTCAACTGTCTCAGAAACTGAAAACAACCTACAAGGCGTCCACAAGCAAGGTACAGATTTCCCTATCTGATGAGAGACTCCCCATCCTTCAGTAGATTTTATTCTTCCTGGTAATCTTGCACTTGGAATTGTCACATTTTCTGGTTTTTCATGATCTTTCAGAAAATAAAATGTTAAATTGCCTTTTATACAGACATGGGTAGAAGACAACTGTGAGCTCATCGGTGAATTATGAAATGATGAATGTTAAAGAGTGGTACTGCTGTCTTTTCACCTTTTCTGCTCATAGCCACGTTCAAATTCTTGCCATGCCAGAGTAGTAGGCGGATCCCGCAACTTCAACGTAACCAGTTGGGAGTTGTGGGGTGGAGACTCATGGGTAACTTGTTAATTTCTCCCCCTTGTGTGCCAATATGCATGAGCAGCCCAGCCAGGGGGTCGAGACTTCCTCCCCACGAGACTTGGTCATTCAAATGTAGGAGTTGAGCTTTTCTATCAGTTTCTGCGTGAGATAAAACTTGACTTCTCTTATCTCACTAACAGGCTTGTTTTCTGTTGCAACTCCCTGGCTTTGATTTAGCTTCTTGTTGGCATTCACATAATGGTGCACTGTGGAGAGATCTTTAGCGTAAAGCAGCTGGTATTTCTAAATGCTTTTCATGCTGAAGTAGAAAATTCAAGCAGAAAGAACATTCAGATTCTGATTTAGATCTTTGCTCGGTTATAACCCAGTGTGCAGTCTGCTTGGTCAGGTCACATTTTAGTTACAACCACCGCCATTACCCAGTCTGTCCTGTGTTCATCCATCACTGTGTGGTTTGGCTCATTGACAAGCAGGACAGGTCCAGACTGCAACGAACAATTAGGTCTGCAGAGATGATCATCAGGGCTGACCTTCCCTCCATCCAGGACCTGTATGGTCTAAAGGGCAGCTAACATCTCTGCAGACCCCACACATCCTGGATACAAACTGCTTAGACTTCTACCTTCAGGTCGGTGCTACAGAGCACTGTTTCGTCCCCCAGGGTCTCTCTATGAACACGGTGATCACCGTACAGCCTGAGTAGCCAACTACTGTACTGTGAAACAAAACAGGCATGTTTGCACTACCACAACATGGCTTTGAAAAAACAAAAGACTAGGAAAAATATTGTTTTAATCTCTTATTTCCTCTAAAGTTTATAGATTTATATTTAATGTCTGCACACTGTGAGCGTGTGAAACCAGTTCAAATTCACAGCACAGTCTTTGGCAATAAAGCTGATTCTGATGTCAGTTTATATTATTGGGATTTTATGTTATTCACAAAGTTGTAAATATCTGGTTTTCACACCATCCCCACATAGCTTTTTACAGTTACTATAGAAACGGAGATGCCGACTCAGTGCAAGAACAATGGTCTGTACAATGTTTCATTTGCATATGTTCAGCATCCATGAATGTAAAGGAAACCAGGAGACATACAATGCATGTTTGGTGTGTTTTTACAAACATAAATAATGTTTATACGGTACGTTTTCCGTCTTCGCCGCCATGCCTGCTGCTTCTGTTGTCTGCGGCTTCGGCCCGGCTACGGTTATGTCACAGTTCTCGCAGAACCAAATATTCTGCGTGGCCCGAGCTGAACCAAGGTTCGTACTTTGGAACCTCTTTTCGTTGGTGGAAATGCGTGTCACCGTTTTGAAATCATGTTCGGGAACTGGAACGAGCTCCGAACCACGCTGGTGGAAAAAGGGTAAGAGTGAAGGATTGTGGTGGTGGCATCATGCTGTGGAGATACTGTCCTTCAGCAGGGACAGGGACGCTAATTGGAAACAGCAGTTGGGTTGTTGTGTCCAGCTGACGGCTCTGCAGCCCAGCCTCTGTCTTCAGACACACCACACTGTGCATCTTCACTTGGTCTGCTCAGTCAGCTCTGCCTTCAGCAGTCCATCATACTACTTCTGCTCCATATGAAGCAATCTATTACCTTTTGTACATCATCAAATGAGATGATCTTTAACAAGAATAGAAGAAAATGCTGCATCATTGCACATGGAGTCAAAGCTAACTTACTTTTGCTGGAGCAAGAGGCCGCTGCAGGAGCCATATTTCAGCAGAGACATGGAAGAACATACTTCTACAACAGCTGCTGTAGAAACCCTTACTTGATTCAGCATATTATGAGCCAAGATCTAGAAGTTTCTCAGCTTCAATTTAGAGGAAAAAGCATTTGGATCAATATCCCTGCCTCAGAGCTAGAGGTTCAGCTTTCTTGGTTTCTCGTTCTAAAGTGAACACCTAAGAAGACCTTGCCCAGATCCTGCATGGCCCGTCCACATCTGGATTGTCAGGATGCGTTTCTTTACTGAACAGCACGACGTTCTGCTCAGGGCTCTGTGTGGACGGTGGCGGCGTCTCTATTTCATGCTGTGAAGTAATCTGGTCTCATCATAAGCAAAGCTGAAATGAGTTAAATCTGTCTTTGGCCGCGGCAGACTGCACACATCACTGCTGTAAACTGTAGCACATTAACGGCGGGGTGCTTTAGGCCCTCTGCTCAAAGCTTGACTCTGCAGTGCTAAAACCATGAGCTGCCTCAGTCCCTGCTGCTGCTTTTTTATTGAATCATAATGCATCAGTGTTGAACTGGAATAATATCTGGGTCCACTACCATGTTTGACAAATAGGTTTATTCATCTTGGAAAAATGATTTACTTCACTGCATTTTTGTCCCATAAAATCACCTCGGTTTGCTGCTACTGGAGTCTTATTCTCACTAACAGTCAGGCACCTCTGGCTCTCATCAGGCTCATCAGCAGCAGTTTCCATCTGCTTGAGTTTAACATTAAAAGAGAGGAATATTTGTACAGACTGTCTCTGTTAAACAGGAAGATTGAACTTCCTTTTCAGATGAATGATGCATTTTTCTCCTCCTTCCTTTCAGTCTGAACTTATTTAGCGGTCTGTGTCCAAAACGCACCAGGACTCCTGTTTGTATCATTCCCATCTTTAATGTAAACACCTCCATCAAACCGTGACTCAACTGATACATTAATCTTGTTTCTTGACTCACCAACTTTGACCGCCTCTAGATTCCTTTTATGTTTTGTGCTGTTTTGAAATAAATTGACCTGAACTACTGATGCAGAATAATTGAACCCATTTATGTTGATTTGATCTTTTATGTTGCAGATCTGTTCTTGCTGTAAGCTGAAGGTTTTTGTTTTCAGCGTCAGGTTTGCAGGGTTTATACGTACTCTGGTTGAGTTTCAAGCATAAAGAACAGTTATTGCAATAAATGGCCTCAGAAACTAATATAAAATGTAAAAATAAAGCTTCTTAGCCCTGTTGCACTACAAGGACCCTGCAGAGCATCTCCTCAGCAACCCCCAGTTCTGCTGACCTGCTGCCTCCCTAAAGCCCATATTCTTCCCTGACCACGAATAACACACATGGCCAACAATTGCCAAATTTCAGGATTAATTGAATCGTAATAAGTTCCTGAATTCATAACTGGTTCATATTTCATTCATCGTCAGGTCTTGCGATCCTTGAGCCAAACTCGATTCTGGCCGAATTTTTAAACTGGTTTAAAATTTTTGGTGCAAACCCTCCGAAACCAAAAAATCTCAGTTTTAAATTTTTAAACCCCAAATTTGGGAGTTAATTCTATCGCAGCTGATTTCTAACTGATTAGTAGTCATTCCTACGTGTTCCTAACTGAGTCTGGGATTCATGAAAACAAGGGGGTTTCCCCCCAAAAAACTGCCAAATCTCCCCTGTTTCCCTTTAAAAAAAAAAGAATTAAGAAAATTTAATTTTTAATATATAAAAATTTTATATAATTATATATATATTTTTTTATTATATATATTTTTATATAGATATATATTAAAAATATAATATTTTAAAAAAAAAAAGAAGAAAAATAAAATTTTAATTTTTTTTTTTATTTTTTTTATCACATTTTAAGACCCAGCGCATCACATAAAACATTCTAACTTAATATCAACAATCATCATTTAAATAAATAACGTTCACTCCTGCTAGTCCCTCATTACTTTTTATTGCATGTTGAAGGAAAATCCTACAGATTGTCAAGAATAGTAATAAATTCAGATTTAATCGCACCTGATTCTTAAATGCATTTAGCATGTTAACTGATTTCTAATGTACGTGCAGTATTTTTAATAGATTTGTGTAAATTGTACTGAATTCTTGACAATATTCTTGCGAATCAAGAATCTAACAAATTATCTTCATCTATCGTACCCGCGTCGTAACTGAATTCTACGGCGTCACAGATTGGACCCAAATATTCGCAAATTTCCAAGAATCCTCACAAATCCTTAAATGATGCAAATCTTGTGGGTCCATGTTATTCGTGGTCTGTGTGGAATAGTAACATAAATCAGAACAGGATTCCTGCACAGCTCTGAAAAAATAAAATGGGATCAATTAAAACCAAAGAAAGTGTGATTAACCTAATTATCAGATTAAGATAAATGACACAATATTGTTCAGCTTTATAAATCAATAATTTGACTTAAGAGGTGGCAGAAAAGTCCTCAGATATTTAAAAACATGCAGTTATTTTACACTCAACAAGAAGAAGAAAACAGACTACTGCTGATTCCATTTTAGGAAGCTGCGTTCAGGAACCCTGTTGTTGCTTTTTCACGGCTCTGTTGTAACATTCGTGTGGCACCGGTGTCAGATTGTGTCCAGCTTCAAAGCCACCACATCCAGAGCAGTCTGCCAGCTGGTCAAGGAGTATGTTGGCCACAGGGACGGCATCTGGGACCTCAGCGCCACAAGGACCCAGCCTTTGGTGCTCGGTACCGCATCTGCAGGTAGGTTCTGACAAATTCATTTGGTTGGTTGGGTTTTTCATCCACTTTCTCATTCATACTGTCTGCTTTCTTTCAGCATAGCTTCAATATTTAGGCTTCTTCTGCTGTTTTATTCACTGGTTGAACATTTATTGTCACCCCTGGTAGAGATGTGTAAAGAGCCTTCACATAAATATTTTTTGCTGTAGTATAATTCAAGCTTTTTGAGATCGTTTATGCAGTTAGGAGAAAATAAACTTAATATTTGTTTTTAACCAAAACGCTGCCGTCACATTAGTTGGTTCTCCTAACAATCTCTTTAAAATAAAAATGACTGGAGCTTTTCTAACATTTTGACTTGAATTTCTCTAGTTAATCCGAGTTTCTGGGAACTTTTGTATTACTTTGTTTCTCTTGGATGTAAATATGACATGACACAGATACCAATTTCTTTTAGCCACTGGCCACCAGGCTGTATATTTCATGGAGGTAATTTACTGGTAAAAAACTACAGCAAAGAGGGGCACTTCAGGTTTACCAGGTCTCCATAACAACCATTAAATGCTTCCTCATTTAGGTCAGGAAACGGCCTTTTCAACAACAAACCACTCCAGATGGGTTAGGTGTGAATCAGGATGAATTTATGAAGAATCAGGATGAATTTATGAAGAATTACTTCATGCACAGTGGAAAGCATGGTGGAGAATCTGTGATGCTGTGGGCCTTTAAAACATTGTAATGTTGTTGGACATCATGACATCTTGAATTCTTTGAAATACCAGAACATTTTAGATGAAAATCAGGTGGCTCCTGCCAGAAAACTGAAACTGGTTGTCGTTGGGTCTTTGGGCAGGATAGTGGTCTAAAACATTGGGTCAAATCCACACAGAGAAGGTTTACCAGATACAGTTTATAGAAAACCTGTGGGAAGAGCTGAAGAGAAGACGGCAAAGAGAGAACCCAGGAGTCTGGATCATCTACAGAGATTTTACTGAGAGGAATGATCATAGACTTGAAGATCTCTCAGTTTGCTCCCAACTTGTGGAAAGGCATAAAAGAAGATGTAGTGTTGTCATGTTTTCTTTTTAACTAATTTTTGTTCCTACAATTGTTTAAATTGACCACTGTGTGATTGTGCGTTAGATCTTGACCAAGGATACCTACAGATCTGTCAAAGTCTGTATGTATCTATTGCCCGTTTTCCACTGGTACCAACAGAGCGGTTCGCTACGGACCTGAACCAGACCGTCGGTCACTGATTGGTTGGAGGGCGGGGGTCACATATTTCAGTAACTAAAATCTTCAGCTGTTCAATGGTTTTATGCTGGGCTTAATGTGTATATGATCACTATAGCAAGCTAGCATTAGGTAGCGTTAGCTTTGCCCTTACAGGTCCTCTAGCTCGTATCCTTCTGTTTGATACGGCATGGCTTCCCTCGCTCTCCTGTACTGATACAGAGTGCTTTGTCTTTCTGTCCAGAACCTTTCTGGTTCTCTTCTGTGTCTCTGAGTCTGACAGCAGCCATGAATAGAGCAGTAGTCTAGGCTGTTGTTGGGTTTTTGTCTCTAAAACATCACTTTGGACCCGGGGGCCCGCCTTGTTATTAACGATCCCCTCGCATTGAGAAGGTACACTGTTGTAATGGAAAATGAATCGAACCCTGTTTAACTGACCCACTTCCAATAGATTAGGTACTAATGGAAAAGAGGCAAATAATTGCACTCAGACACCTTTTAATATTCAGTTTTAACAGGTTGAAAACAATAAATCTGCATCAGTTATGGTTGTCTGGTCGTTAAATCCACTGAAAACTGTTGATTGTTGATTTACTTCTGACAGACCACACCGCGATGCTGTGGAGCATCGAGACCGGAAAGTGCCTCCTCAAATACCTGGGCCATCAAGGATCAGGTAGCGATCCAAACACTGGATGTTATTGAGTTTGTTGTAATCCTTGCTGTTTGGCTTTAATGTGTTACAGCCTTGTTGGACAGCATAGAAACAGCACAGCGTAGCATCGATGTTTGGTCTAATCTAACTCGATACATTTTTCTGTTTTTCTGCAGTCAACTCCATTAAGTTCCACCCCACTGAGCAGATGGCTCTAACAGGTAATCATCCATACTTGTATCATTTAAGTCATTTTTTAATTACAGTACTCAAGCTCCATTTCTCAAACGTGTCTTTACAGCCACGTTCATAGAAGCCTCCTCCTCTCTCCTACTGCTTGTTGCCTGTTATTACAACACTGTAAACTCTTGACTGGAGAATTTATTCCCAAACACTTTATCTATATCCCACATGAACAACTAAAAGATGTAAAGATCATGGAGATTTTAAACCCACCCTGTTTCCGAAGCTCGTTTTAACGTGTTTAACTAGGGATGCACCGATACCATCCCCATCTTTAAGTCCCTACTTTTTAGTTTTTGTTTCACCCTAACGGTCATTAAATCCTTGGTCTCCTCCCTGCAGCCTCTGGAGATCAGACGGCGCACATCTGGAGATACATGGTGCAGCTTCCTGCTCCCCAACCTGTCGCTGACACCACTGTGAGCCAGATCCGCACCTGTGTTTGTTTATCATAAAGACTCTTTCTGTTTCTGCGGTTGAATTCACTCACCTGTCCATCCTGCTGCTGCAGCAGACGCCCTGTGAAGACGACGTGGACTTCTCAGATAAAGACGACGCCGACGGCGAGGTTGAGGGGCCCAACGACTGCCCCTCAGTCCGCGTACCGACCACGACGCTCCGCAGCCATCAGGGCGTGGTGATCGCTGCTGATTGGCTAGTGGGGGGCAAGCAGGTGGTGACGGCCTCCTGGGACCGAGCTGCCAACCTATATGACGTGGAGACCTCAGAGTTGGTCCACTCGCTCACTGGTAGGAAGCAGAGAATGTTCCAGCATTACAGTCATGTTTAGTTTAAGGCTTTAAAACACATCTGCTGCAGGCCATGATCAGGAGCTGACCCACTGCTGCACCCACCCCAACCAGCGCCTGGTGGTCACTTCATCCAGGGACACCACCTTCAGGCTGTGGGACTTCAGAGACCCGTCCATCCACTCCGTCAACGTCTTCCAGGGACACACAGAGTCAGTCTGACACGCACACCAAAGTATTTCATACCAGAAGGTTACTGAACACTCTGAATGTCCATGTACCGAGACAATAATTCTACTAAAATAGAAAAAACTAGAAGTAAACGAATAGATTTTCCTCGATTTCTCACCTTTCAACAACAAACCTTAATGTATTTCTCTAGGAATTTATGTGATAGACCGACACAAGGAGGGGAATAATTTTAAGTGATCAAAGCTGGTAGAGACATAGCGTCAAACAACCTGCAGCAGTGATTCCAGCGAAAGGTGTTTCTACTAAATTTAGACATTTGAAGGCTGAATGTCAAAACATGCCACCCTTTTCAAATATGCATTTATAAAAATATAGAAAACCACGTATCATTTTCCTTCCATTTTACAATGAAGCACAATGTGTAAAATGTTAAATGTTTAGGCTGCAGCGCCATCTTGTGAACTGTGTCCATCTTTACATGTTTCTGGTTCTGCTCATCAGAACCTTTTTCTAGTTCAATTGTTGAATGGGAGTCAAACCAGTGAGAGAAAAGAGGAAAAAGAACTACAAGAACTATCCTGCTGGAAGAACTGGATCACTGCACCACTATGAGATGAGATTAAAGAGTTTAAAAAGAAATGCTAAAAATATAGAAAACATTGAATACATCATGCTAGACATATAACAATCCTGCAGATCTCTGAGATAAAACTGACCCTGCATAAAGAGTTCAAGCTGTTCCTGCTCTTCCAGCTGTTGAAACCAACCTGTTTCCTGGTCCTCTGCAGCACAGTGACGTCCGCCGTCTTCACTGTTGGAGATAACGTGGTGTCAGGCAGCGACGATCGGACCGTCAAGGTGTGGGACCTGAAGAACATGCGGTCGCCCATAGCAACCATTCGCACAGACTCTGCCGTCAACAGGTGCGTGAGCTGCAAACACCCGGCAGGACAGAACCAGGAGGCTCAGCAGTGGGACATGATCTGTCCTACCTGTTCATGTCTCTGAATAATGATGACAACACTAACAGCCCCTTTCAGTCTGCTCTGCTTCTCACCAGTTCAGCAGGAAGATGGGAATAATTTACTGAACTTAATGAGGATGAATTGTGTTCTCACCTGCTCCTCTTCCTGTTTCCATCAGGATCAGCGTGTCGGTGAACCAGAAGATCATCGCTCTTCCTCACGACAATCGGCAGGTCCGACTGTTCGACATGTCCGGAGTGCGACTGGCTCGACTCCCGCGGAGCAACAGACAGGTCGGTCGGCAGGACAAATGTGACGCGATGAAGACTAAAAAGGTTCAGTGGAAACATGAAGACATTAAACTGGTGGACAGTCAGTTCACCAGAGAGATCAGCTGTTAGACATGAGGACAGTGATGGGAATTTTATTGGAAGCCCTTTACGCTGTGGATGAATCCTTTACTCGAAGATTAATTCATTTACAAATAAATATTTACTGTGTTTTCACAGAGTGAAAAAATTATGAAAAACGCCTAATATTAAAAGTATATCTGAACGCTGGAGAAGTGTGGAAATAGAAAAGTGTTTTTATTTCTTTATATCCTGTCTTAAATTTTCCAGTCAGGGCAGAAAATCTGCTGTAAATTTATTGTGAATATTTTTGGTTTATTTAAAAATTAGCAAAAAAGGACTGGGAATTCTGGGAATTTTATGCCTGGAAACATGAAGTTCGGACCTGAACCCAATACAGGAACCCTGAACTCAACCATAAACCTGAGTTTAAATGAAGCTAACAGGTTGTTTTAGACCATTTGAGTTGTGCTGAATGTTTGAATGAAAGACTCAGTTTTTACTCTGAAGTTTGTTGTTAGATCAAAGCTGATGGCTGGATGTTGTTGTTCAGGGTCACCGTCGGATGGTTTGCTGCTCCGCCTGGTGTGAGGACAACACCACCTGCAACCTGTTCACCTGCGGCTTTGACAGGCAGGCCATCGGCTGGAACATCAACATCCCGGCTCTGCTGCAGGAGAAATAATCACCTCCTCTTCCTCCATCTTCTTCACATTGTTAACACACAGTGAAACCTCACCCACAGCGTGTGCTGGTGTGTCGTTGGTCTTAAAGACAAATTTAAGGATTTTAGTTTAGATGTTGGTTTTCTTAGTGTGACTCGCTTTAAGCCGTAGCAGAGTTTAAGTCCTCAGATAAGACTTTCTACAGGCTGAGGGGCTTTACAAGCATCTGTCTCACTTTTCTTCACCGTTAGGAACAAAAACAAAGCTCTGAACCACTCGCTGATGAAAGCACAAACATGTAAAGATGCTCCTTCTGACTGAAAGTGAACACAGGACACATTTGAAGCTCCAAGTCGAGATTCTCTGTGCTGCTTATATCTGCTTCCTGCTGCTTTCAGCTGCAAAACACTGAATCTAATGTGTGCCACTAACAGCAGATTAAAGGAAACATCTGTGAATTTCTCTGGTTTGGTGTTGCACATCTCATTAGTTAATTTGTGTTCACTTTTAAAGTTTTTGTGTATATAAACTTAAATCAATGTTTTCCTCCTACAGACAGAAGGTAGATCAGAGCAGTAACAGATTTCTTCTTATTTAGACAGTTTTCTCAGAAGAAACGTTTGCTCCTTGTTTTTGTTAGTTAGAGAAACAATGTCTGTTACAGATTTAATGTTTCAGGAGAAAAACTGTATTTACTGTTATACGTGTGGTCATGGATCGACTGTGGTTCAGTTGCATCTGTAAGTGGACTCAGTTTATAACCTGGAGCAGTTTACTGTCCTGATGGGCAAAAGTATTCATACGCCTTGAACTTTAGTCACATTAAAACCTAAACTACAGCGTGTTTCATTGGGATTTCATGTGATAGAACAACACAACGTTCTGCATATTGCTCCAGTTTAATACAGATGATAGTTTCCAAGATCTTTACAAATTAAAAAGCTGAAAGTGAGGCATGCATTTCTTTCAGTTTTCCACCACATTTAGCATTTTGCTTTTAGGCCATCCAGGGGAAGGTCTGGTCTCATCTGGCCAGAGCTCCTTCTTCTTCTGCTGTGAGGCAAACGACACATGAGACTTTTCTGTAGCTTTGGTTCCTGCAGCTCTTCCACAAAGACCAGATTTATGGAGTTCATGGCTGATATTTATCCTGTGGACAGATTCTCCAACTTGACCTGTGGATCTTTGCAGCTCCTCTAGAGTGACCTTGGGCTTCTTGGCTGTTTCTCTGATAGTTGCTCTGCTTGTCGTCTCAGTTTAGGTGGACGGTCACGCCATGATCAGATGATGGACTGACCAAAGCTCCGTGAGATGTTCAAACCTGTGATATTGTTTAAGAACTTAACCCACTTTAAACAGAACCAGAACTTTCTCCCTGACCTGTCTGCTGTGTTCCTTCATGATGCTGTTTGTTCTTCTCACTGGAGAAGGTTTGTAGAAGATCTGCAGAGAATCCATCAGGTTCCATTCTATGTATCTGTGAAGGTGGGTTTCAAACATCTGGTTTCAGTCAACAGAAAGGGGCTGATTAGATGTTTCTCCAGGTGTTAATGTGGTGTCAAACAGAGATCCTCCTCTGATGTGGAAGCTCCTCCTCAGATGGCTGGTCCTGCTGTTGGTTCAGTACTTGATGATTGTAAAAACAACTTTAGTTTTTATGGCAGAACCCTTTAGCTCATTATTGTTGAACTGTTGGGAGAATTCTGGCAGCGTCACCTTGGTTCTGCTTCATCAGAACAAGTCCAATCTCTGAGGAGCGTTGCAATGCGTTCTCAGTCACCTGCTCAGCTTTCTGCCTGGAAAACACTCAGCCAACGCTGCGTTCAAGGAAATGGGACATTCTGCTGTTTCTGTGATTAAAACGGTTCTTCAGAACAAAGTCTGTGGTTCTGTTCTGGTGAGATGATCCATTAAATGTTATTCAGGTTGGAATAACGAGCAGTTCTGCAGGACGCTGACATGAAGGTTTCCTCTCCTCAGTGGGAACAGATCTAGTTTCTGTGGACAGCCACAGCTTCTGTGTTTGGATATTCAGTCACACTTTACTGCTGTTGTCTGCAAACTGAAACAAAGAAATGTTTCCAACAGCAAAAAAAGTTCAAAATAAACTGAATTAAACTGAATAAAAATATGTTGAACAGCTGCATTGTCATTTTTCACTGAACTAATGGAGCTAAAAGGTCAAAGAGCATCAACACAGTGTGGTTTCCAGCTGAGATGTTTCAGACGTGTCCACCTGGCTGCTGTTGGACATCCCTGCTTTAAATGATGTGAAGAAAATGAACAGCTGTCTGTGTGGGAATGTTGGAGCTTTCCTGGAACGTTTTCCTCCTCACAGACACTTTCAGCAGGTTTCACTGCACTCCACTGCATGTTCTACCAACACTGAGCCTCTTTCTTCCATCTTCATTTTTCAGATGTTTGAACTGAATGTTGGGCCACGCCTTTCACACCATCAGTGTGGTAACTCTGGTAATTGGAAGCTCCATAGTCAGAAACGTGGCACTACAGACACCAGCGACCATAGTCAAATATCTGCCAGGGGCCAGAACGGTCGACATCAAATCATACCTGAAACTGCTGGCTAAGGATCAGCGTAAATACAGTAAGATTGTTATTCACGCTGGCGGTAATGACACCCGGTTACGTCAATCGGAGGTCACTAAAGTTTGTGTTGCTTCGGTGTGTAAGTTTGCCAAAACAATGTCGGACTCCGTCATTTTCTCTGGTCCCCTCCCAGATCTGACCAGTGACGACATGTTTAGCCGCATGCTGTCATTCAACCGCTGGCTGTCTAGGTGGTGTCCAGAAAACGATGTGGGCTACATTGATAATTGGCAAACCTTTTGGGGAAAACCTGGTCTGATCCGGAGAGACGGCATCCATCCCACTTTGGATGGAGCAGCTCTTCTTTCTAGGAATCTGGCCAATTTTTTTAGTTCTCCAAACCTCTGACAACCCAGGGTTCAGACCAGGAAGCAGGGTCCTAGTTTAACACTCCTCTCTGCAGCTTCTGTACTGCTACCCACCCATTACCCTATTAAGACA